>CM064879.1:45254721-45536604 GCA_003313485.2 Penstemon barbatus | reverse complement strand
CAAGAGAACAAGACATTTACTCTACTTTAATCCAATAATTTATTAAGAATCAAAACTAAGCACGAAGGAATTCAATATTCCTATCAATTAACAATTCAACAAACCCCCAACAATTCCTTTAGTTAACTCAATTAGACATGGAGACTAAACGGTTCTTCCAAAAATACCTAACTACAATCAACATTCGATTCCTAAAATTGAAACGAGAATTTCAATCCCTAACTATAGAGCCGTGGATATGAGAATTTTACCTAACATTAAGGAATTTGGAAAATGAATCATATTTTCTTCTCCTCTTTTCTTCTTCTTTCTCTCTTTCTTTTTTCTTTCTTTTCCTTTGTCCTTCCATCACTCTCGGCCCTCACTCCTTCCTCTTTTCCCTTTCTTTTTTTTGTGTGTAAATGTGTATGTGCAGTGTAATTGAGAGAAAAGGAAAGGAAAAAAATGGTGGAAATAGAAAACATGGGTGGAGGAAATGTTTTCTTCCACCTGGCCGTTCAATACACAGCAGCAGGGCACGTCCCCTGCTGCCTTCAATAATAATTTTTTTTCTAAAAATTACATTTTTGGTCCCTATAATTTTATGAAATGTCATATTGGCCCCTGAACTTTTAAAAATGTCATTTTGACCCCCAAACCTTAGGGGGCATTACACGTCTTTTGTTGGTAGAACTCTTCATTTTGGCAAGATCACTTGAGGCTCTGATATCATGTTAGAATTTTTATTTTATTGGAAGATAAATGCAATCATGCTACATTTCTTCAATGATATATTTTTTGTGCCAATTGTGGCTACATTGACTAGCCACTTTAGTGGTCAAGGGAGCCTTTGCTCTCTTGGAGTTGCTCTTTTACAAATGACACAATGAACCCCTATTTATACTAGTCTAAGAACACTCTAGATACAAATTAATGTAGATAAATTCATGTATCTAACTATATCTTGGGAATACTAGTTCCTTGAATCTAAAGTGACTCTTCAATTTAATTCATGCATTGTGGAAATTTCAATTATTTCCAACAAAGTTAGTGCCCAAAATTCATTTTTCTCAACTCTTCATTTCTAACACGATCTTACGTGCCATCTACATGTAGGCCAGAAGATTACATTAAAATTTTCAATACTTAGTCGAGCTCGTTCGATGAAAGTTTATTTGCGTTCGATTCACATTCAATAGAATTTAAGAATACATTTTCTTTAATATCTTTTGAAACTTGTCTTCAATAGTACAAAACTCAAGTAAAACTTGGATGATACTTAGGTCATTTCCAATGAACAAAGGGGAAGCTAGCTTCCCATTGAAGAGATGTAGATGGCCATCTCCTCTTGAATTCAACCACCCATTATTTAAAGGAGCGGTGCAAGCCCCATTTCTTGAATCTTGAAGCCAATGATTTTTTGTTTTTATTTATTCTTAGTTATAAAATCCTTTCTTTTTTTCTTTTAAATAAGAAATTTCTTTAATTTATGATTAATTTTAACAAGGTTCGTTTTAATTTTAAAAATATAACCTTTATTTAAGAAACTTAAATAAGTTTAATTTAAAAAAAATTAAACATTAAAAGAACGTAAATTTAATTTATGAAATTTAACATTAATAACATTGTAAGAAACTTAAATACAATTTATTATATTAAGTGATAGTGGAAAAAAAATAAGGATTGAAATTAAATAAAATTGATAGATTGAGTCACTGGAGATGACTATGAAAAAAAGAAAAAATCGAAGAAAAGCTAGACTCGGGCAGTAAAGTCACCGAAGATGAAGATGAAGATGGTCGTAGCTCTTTCACACCCATACGACAACATACATAGACAACAATTAAATTAACATACGAAATCACATCGAACTTATAATAATTTCAGAGGGGCCTGGATTGCGTGTCTACGTTCTAAAACTGTACAGCTACGCAAATCACGGAAGATTACGCAGTGCAGAATCCACATAAAATCACTGTTTTGAAAACCGGACCGGACCGGCCAGTTGAACCGGTTCAACCGTTAACCGGTCATCAATCCTGTCCGGTTTACCCCTAAAAACCAGTTCTTAAATTAACCAGTGTAAACCGGTAAAATCAGTCCCAAAACCGGTAAAACCAGTGAACCAGTGGTTCAATTAAATTTTTTTTTTTTTTTTAAATTTAGAGGTTTTTTGGTTATTATTATTTATTTGAACTCTTGTTTAACATTAAATAGGATTACATTTATATATTTTAATTGAAATAACATTCATTATTTTAGTGTTTTAACAATCAATGAGAAACAAAATAATGCAATATTACACTTTTTTTTCACATAAAAAAGTACATAGCCATTTTCTAATCATTGTGAATAATATTATTTTTTGTATGAAATTATGCAAATCTCAATTACCATATAAACATCAACTTACAACAATAGAATCCAAATGAATAATCCAAAACTTTGAAAATGAGATGAATTTTTAATTTTGTTGTCTTGTTTTGAATGTATGTATTTTTTAGGGATACTTGAGATTTATATTTTTGACATTGATCTTAATGTTTAAGACATTTTGATTATTTGCATGAAACAAAAAAACATTATATTGACAAAGAATGATTTTTTTTTTAATTATAATTGTATTTTATATAATCTAAAAATATATATATAAATATTACATAATAATAAAGTCACACCGGTTATACCGATCGAATCAGTGGTCGACCCGATCTAACCGATCAAACCAGTAACCAGTAGAATTCCCGGTTCAATGACCGGTCCGGTTTTAAAAACACTGCATAAAATACTTCCCGATTCAAAACCCAATTGCCACGTTAGTGACAAAAAAATTCCCAGATAATTAATTTTCAAATACTATCCATATTATATTATACACATATTTGCCATCTTATCATTCACCAATCGCACAATTGCAACATTAATTAATTGTGAAACAAATTAATTAAAAAAGATGCACCGGTACCACCACATCAAGTTCCTTTTCATGCTTACAATTACTTGTCTCATCCTCATCTCCGTAGTAGCTCCACCAAGTGGCGGCGGAGGAAGAGGTGGATCAAGGGGAGGCAGAAGTGGTGGCGGGGGCGGAGGTATTTCCGTTGGTACCGGTGGTGGAACTAATTATGTGCATCCATTACTGAATAGAAGGCCCACTAACATCAGCCCATCAACATGTTTTGGATGGTCCAATTTGATGGTACTATCATATTTGGCTTATGCTTTATGATGTACCAAGTCTTCGTCATCTAACTTTTTACACCGGATCGTCGACCATGAAATAAAACTATCAATATAATATCGACCACAATCTCACTTCGAGAGCCTTAAACTCTCGAAGCCACGACAAACTCACATAAAGGATATCGATTGTCAACTCGCCTATGTCGATATGTCAGCCATCAATCCATCGACATAGTTATCAATCGATACCCGTTCATAGTTATCATCAATACCCGTTTATCCAACATGACCCGTTTAGCTGGGGATCCGTATCCGAATCCGCATGTCTAATCATGATTCGACCCGGTGATCCATTAATGAAAACTATAAATAGCCCTCATAAATGAGATAAAAGGTACGCACTCTCTAAGCAATAAATAACATACCGATCTCTTCTCTATTCTCGATACTTACTTAAGCATCGGAGGGTTATCGCCGGGTTACCACCGGCATTAGCCTGACGTAGTTATCTTTGATTACAGGTTATGATCCCGTTTACAAATTGAGGAAAAGTTTGATTGACCTACCTATCCTCACATTGGCGAGTAGTGTTTGACTTATATAAAAGACGTTGACCGAAAGAATTATTAACTCACCGAAAACACACTCATCAATTGGCGCCGTCTGTGGGAACTTTAACTTCGAATCGAAAAAAGATGACTACAAGATCGAAAGCAGCTCTTGCTCGAGAACGAGAAGGAAATCAGGATCAAAATGGAGAAGGTCAGGGAGACAATTTACTTCCCCGAAACCTAGAACCGACCCACATCGGGGAAGGTGGACCATCGAGGCCCCCGGCCCCGCAAGTTATGCAGCTCACTAGAGAAGATCTTAGAGCCCTCTTGGACGAAGCCAAAAAGGAATGGTTCGCGGAGATTGCTAAAGACAACGTCAAAATTCCGCGAAAACTTCCGCTTGATGCAGCATTTGAGGCAGATGTCGGAATCGAGTTGAACGAAGCAAATAGCCATGCCGACCAGCAGTATGGTAGGCACGCCGGAAGAGAGGAATTGGGGGAACCATCAGTAAGAGAAGTCAACAAGCTGGCATCTGAAGTAAGATCGCTCCACCAAAAACTAGACAGACAAGAAAAAAGGAATGAAATCCCTGTATCGAACTCTCGATTGAGAAAATCGCCGTTTTGTGACGAAATCTTTATCGAAAGATTACCACTCGACAAGAGACTACCGACCCAACTACCTCGATATTTTGGAACGGAAGATCCGGATGAACATTTAGCTTCATTTAATCTTCAGATGCAGCTCCATGGCATTTCAGACAACGTGGCCGCAAAAGCTTTCTCGACCACGCTGGCAGGAATGGCTCAGTCTTGGTTTGGAAGACTGGAGGAGAAGTCTATCTTCGATTATGACCAACTTTGCGATAAGTTCATGAGTCAATTTGGTAGTAAAAGAGCTGTCAGACCCCCGGCGAACCATCTATACTCCATCGTGCATAAGCCGGACGAGTCTTTTAGAAGCTTTATGGGAAGGTTTAACAATGAATTACTGAAGGTTGAAATGCCAAGAATAGACTTCCTAATTACCGTTTTGTTTCAAAGCACCTTGAACAGAGGTTTCGCTAGTGCCATAGTCCGAGAGAATCCCTCGACATATGAGAAGTTGATGGAAATGGCCAATCAATATATGAACGAGGAAGAAATGACCAAGTTAAGAGGAACTTTCTTCGGTTTAGCAAAGCCAGAAGAGAGGCAGCCGATCATCACTACGGATCGACCTACTGAAAGAACCCCAGTCCTCCGCTATAATGAAGGTAGAAGCAGAAAAGGTTACAGAGGAGAAAGGAACTACAATGCAAATAGGCAAGAAACTGGTAGATCGAATAAAGAGTACTACGACAATTACACTTCTCTTAAACAACTTAGATCTGAAATCCTCTTCGCTATACAAGACAAAAACTTGCTTAGAAAACCAACCTCTATCAAGGATAACCCTGGTTCAAAAAAGTATTGCCGCTTTCATCGGCAGCGAGGGCACGACATCGAGGACTGTTATCAACTTAGGGATGAAATTGAAAGATTAATATCAGAGGGATATTTAACTGGATACGTGAAGTTACCGAGGAGTGAACGTGACAAAAATCAACCGGATCACCCTCGATCGCGATCGAGGTCACCTCCCAGGAGAGACACGAACCATGATAACAGAGGAGAGCAACCCAGAAAAGCTCAGCCAGGCACAGTGGTCAATATGATCTCAGGGGGACCTGCTGGAGGAGATAGTAAGAATTCAAGGAGGAGCGTCTCGCGAGCCTTCAGAGACAGAAATCAGAATGATCGAAGAGGAATTTTCATGGTACGATCAGCCGTGCAAAACAAAGTGATAGGATTAGATGAATCAGATCTTCTGCCCGAGTTTGCGTCGTTCAGCAATCATGACGTTCCCGATTGTCCGATGGTAATTACGGCTCAGATAGCCGGGGCAACCGTCAAGAGAATACTTATCGACTCAGAAAGCTCTGCAAATATTCTCTTCTCAGATGCATTAGAAAGAATGGACCTGGGCCCAACCCCTTTGGAGACTGTTGCCACTCCGCTTGTTGGTTTGGGAGGAGCCCAGGTCATCCCTAAAGGAACGCTGACCTTGTCGCTCGCTTTAGGAGAGACTGGAAAGTCAAAAATAAGGATGGTCAAGTTCCTAGTTGTCGATGCGCCTTGTGCATAAAATGTCATATTGGGCAGACCAGCTCTGAACAGCTTCCAAGCTGTCATATCTACGTACCACCAGAAGATGAAATTCCCGACGACCAATGGAGTAGGGGAAGTTCGGGGGAACCTACAAGAAGGATGGAATTTCTATACGGTTTCTCTTAAAAAACCAAGCATAAAGGAAGAAACACATTCTAGAAACAGAGGGCAAAAAACAGAAGTTCAAGCCGATCCATTAGCACCCCTTGACGTCGATGAAGTGATCAGAATGGACTCAACCGAGAAAATACATAGACAAGAGGAGATGAATTCGAAGAAGAGAGAATTTGTGAGAATTGAGCCATCGGAAGGGCACAAATCGATCGAATTAATACCTGGAGAACCATCGAAAACAACGAGAATCGGAACCCAACTATCTGAAGGGTTGGAAACTCAATTGATCGAATTTTTGAGGGAAAATGTGGACGTCTTCGCTTGGTCTACCACTGACTTACAGGAAATAGACCCAAAGATCATAGTTCATAGACTCAATATCGATCCCTCATCTCGACCGGCGAGACAAAAGAAAAGAAACTTTGGTCTTGAAAGGAACATAATTATAAAAGAAGAGGTGAAGAAGCTTCTGGATGGAGTGGCTTTGCAATGTTGTCCTAGTATCAAAAGGAGGTGGAAAGTGGAGAATGTGCAATGATTTCACTGATCTTAACAAGCTATGTCCAAGAGACCCGTATCCTCTCCCTAGAATCGGCTCTCTGGTCGACTCCACAGCAGGGTGTGCAATCTTGAGCATGATGGACGCCCTTCAGGGATTTTATCAAATTTTTATGGCCTTGGAAGATCAGGAAAAGACAGCTTTCATCACAGAAATGGGCGTTTACTTCTTCAAAGTAATGCCATTCGGACTACGAAATGCAGGAGCAACATACCAATGGTTGGTGAATAAAATGTTCGAGACCTTGCTGGGCAAATCAATGGAAGTCTACGTGGATGATATGCTAGTCAAAAGCCTAAATGAAAAAGATCATTTGGTACACATCAAACAAGCGTTCGACATAATGAGAAAATATGGAATGAAACTTAACCCTGCTAAATGCACGTTCGGAGTGAGATCTGGAAAATTCCTCGGATATTTGGTAAATGAGAGGGGCATAGAGGCAAATCCGGAGAAGATACAAGCGATATAGATTTGAAGGCTCCTCGAAATCTCAATGAAGTGCAGAAGCTGGTTGGAAAGATCACGGCACTTAATCGGTTCATATCCCGTTCAGCCGATAAGAGCCTCCTCTTTTTCAAAATAATGAGAAATGCAAAGAAGTTCGAGTGGTCGGAAGAATGTAATCAAGCATTCGAGCAGTTGAAGGCGTACCTTATGTCGCCCTCTCTCCTAGCCAAACCAAGAGACAACGAGAATTTGTACCTTTATATCGCGTTTTGGAGCAGGCAATCAGTTCGGCTCTAGTGAGAATGGAGGCAAAGGAGAGTAACCCAATTTATTACGTTAGTAGGGTCTTGCAAGGTCCTGAGAAGAATTATTCCGAAATCGAGAAATTCGCTCTGGCCATCGTAACTACTGCACGGAAGCTGAGACCCTACTTCCAATCACACAAAGTCATTATCCTGACTAACCAACCGTTGAGGCAAACACTCTCAAAGTCCAACGCGTCCGGAAGACTGATCAAATGGGCCGTGGAGTTAGGGGAGTACGATATCGAATACTTACCCAGAACGTCTATCAAGGGACAGATTCTAGCCGACTTTGTGCTCGAAAACACTGAGATTGACGAGGAAAAACGAGAGCTTTGGATGCTCCATGTCGACGGCTCTTCGACCTCAACGGGAGGAGGAGCAGGAATATATTTTCGAGGTCCTAATGAAGAAGAGCTTGAGTTCGCTCTAAAATTAGACTTCTTGGTATCAAAGAACGAAGAAGAATATGAAGCCTTGTTAGCCGGACTAAAAATGGCGGCAGAAACAGGAATTAGGAATTTGATCGCTTACACTGATTCACAGCTAGTTGACAAACAATTTAAGGGGCTATTTGAGGCTAAAGAAGATTCGATGATCAAATACTTAGCTTTGGTCAAAGCTCAAGTATCAAGATTTGAGACTTTTCAACTCGAGTATGTGAGAAGAACAGAAAATACCAGGGCGGATGCTCTCTCAAAATTTGGAAATTTAATAGAAGGTATCTGCACTCGAAAGATAACTATTATGGTATCGGAAAAACCCGCCATCGACACCAAGACAGATGTTTCGAGCTTCGATATCCTTTATCTCGACGAGGAGCACACAAGTTGGAAAGATCCCATGATGGATTATCTAATCAATGGAACCTTGCCAACCAATAACACCGAGGCTCGGAGACTCAAATATAAGGCTCCCCACTATGCAATTATCAATAGTGAATTATATCGACGTTCTGTTACCGGAGTGCTACATAAGTGTGTAGCGCCACCACACACCGACTTAATTCTCAAAGAAGTTCATGAAGGTTCCTGTGGGAGCCACTCCGGAGGAAGAGCACTAGCAGTCATAGTTTCTCGCTTAGGATATTATTGGCCTTCATTAGTGAAGGATGCCAATAATTATGCTAAGAAGTGTGCTAAGTGTCAATATCATGCTACTATGCCAAACCAACTAGCACAAATGATGGAATCGATCTCCATTGCATGGCCGTTTGATCAATGGGGTGTCGACTTGGTTGGACCTTTACCGATGGCAAGAGGGCAAAAACGATATCTGCTAGTAGGAGTAGAATACTTCAGTAAATGGATCGAAGTAGTACCATTAAGACAAATCTCTCAAACACAAATAATCAACTTTTACTGGTCGATAATTTGTAGGTTTGGTCTTCCAAGAGTAATCATCTCAGATAACGGACCTCAGTTTGTCGGAAGAAGAGTAATAGAGTGGTGCGCGAAACACAAAATCAACTTGCGCTTCACTTCAGTGGGTTGCCCACAAACCAACGGACAAACTGAAGTGACTAACAGGGAGATCTTAAGGCTGCTGAAGAAGAGACTGTCGGAAGATGGAGGTGCCTGGTTGGATGAATTGCCTTGGGTCGTTTGGGCTAACCGAAAAAAAGAAAAGACAGCAACAGGGGAAACTCCTTTCAGCCTGGTATATGGGTCTGAGGCAGTCGCTCCTGCTGAATTAGAAGTACCTTCTCCAAGAGTCAACCTATACAATCAAGAAGACAATACAGACAAAAGGAATTTCGAACTCGACCAAATGGAATCCAAAAGAGAAAGGGCTTCTACCAGAATACAAGCTTACAAAACTACCATGGCAAAGGCCTACGATAAAAATGTAAGATTAAAGTCTTTTCAAGTAGGAGACCTTGTGCTAAAACGAATCGACGTCTCAAAAGAAAAAGGAAAGCTCGACTGCAATTGGGAAGGCCCATTCAAAGTAGTTGAGGTCGGAAGGAAAGGGGCATATTGATTGGTAAAGTTGGACGGAGAACCAGTAAAAAGAACTTGGAACGGCTGAAATCTCAGGAAGTTCTATGCGTAGAATCCTTCCCTCGTTTGTTTATGTATTCATAGTTATTTCCTTTTTCTTTTCGATGTATTCGAATATTATGAGATTCATCGATTGTTTTCAAATGTATCTTTCTGACCCTAATATCATCAAAGGTTTTGCAAAGTTTCTTTCAGTTTTTATAGGTCGACAGCCGCAGAGGCATCGAGATGAATCGCCACTCGACTAAAGAAAAGCTATTAATAAGCTAACTCTCCCTGTTCCTCAATAGCCGCAGAGGCATCGAGATGAATCGCCACTCGGCTAAAGAAAAGCTATTAATAAGCTAACTCTCCATGTTCCTCGATAGCCGCAGAGGCATCGAGATGATTCGCCAATCGACTAAAGAAAAGCTATTAATAAGCTAAATCTCCATGTTCCTCGATAGCCGCAGAGGCATAGAGATGAATCGCCACTCGACTAAAGAAAAGCTATTAATAAGCTAACTCTCCATGTTCCTCGATAGCCGCAGAGGCATCGAGATGAATTGCCACTCGAATAAAGAAAAGCTATTAATAAGCTAACTCTCCATGTTCCTCAATAGTCGCAGAGGCATCGAGATGATTCGCCAATCGACTAAAGAAAAGCTATTAATAAGCTAACTCTCCATGTTCCTCGATAGCCGCAGAGGCATAGAGATGAATCGCCACTCGACTAAAGAAAAGCTATTAATAAGCTAACTCTCCATGTTCCTCGATAGCCGCAGAGGCATCGAGATGAATTGCCACTCGAATAAAGAAAAGCTATTAATAAGCTAACTCTCCATGTTCCTCAATAGTCGCAGAGGCATCGAGATGATTCGCCAATCGACTAAAGAAAAGCTATTAATAAGCTAACTCTCCATGTTCCTCAATAGCCGCAGAGGCATAGAGATGAATCGCCACTCGACTAAAGAAAAGCTATTAATAAGCTAACTCTCCATGTTCCTCGATAGCCGCAGAGGCATAGAGATGAATCGCCACTCGACTAAAGAAAAGCTATTAATAAGCTAACTCTCCATGTTCCTCGATAGCCGCAGAGGCATCGAGATGAATTGCCACTCGAATAAAGAAAAGCTATTAATAAGCTAACTCTCCATGTTCCTCAATAGTCGCAGAGGCATCGAGATGATTCGCCAATCGACAAAAGTAGTTGCAAGAACTTTAAGTTATGAGAACATTCAAAGAAGTCAACAAATACGGTAATATCGATAGAACTCGACAGAAGGAATCAAAAACAATGGAATATAAAGAAGATAAATTTTATTCCATCTCGGTAATCGATACAATTACAAAATTCGAGTACATTACAATTGGGATAATTACAGAAGAAAAACTCAGAAACCTACTACAACCTATTACATTTGCAAATCGAAACAACTGCCTATGTCGATTATCGGACCACGGACGAGCCCTCGGGAGGATTCCTACTAATTCGGCAACTGAGCTCCTCCAACCATTGCTCGACGAATACCTCGAATGACACCAAAGCACGTCTTCCTCAATGCACCGATCGGTGAGAGATAAAGCTATAGTCAACTTCATCTCTCATTAACCGACCCACCAGGGAGTCGGCACCTGACACCCTCGATGGTGTTAGTGAAGGCCAGGGGAATCTCTTTCCTCTTAATGTGGCAGCCGGCTAAGAAAACACACCATCTCAGTCAATATACTGACCATGGGTGATGGGTCTCTCTGCATTGACCGAGAGACAGGAGAGGAAAGAAGCGCTTATTAGTATTTTTGCACTTTACGTCCTCCACCATCTGATCGGCGGCCCTACCTTCTACTTCGCCCCTGACCCTCCGGAAGTGTTGATACCTCGAGACGCCGCTACTCAGATACAAGACGAGTAGTATCTAAGCATCGATATGTCGAGATATCGACGATAACGACCTCGTCGTTCTTACCGATCCCACCCATTCGAACGACGAGGCCGACCCATCGGGGAAACCCCTTTACCGATACCACCCAGTCGAAAAGAGTTTAATACCTCCCTCGATCAGGAGATCGGGTGGAACGAGGTGGTGCAAAAGTGGAGAATGCACCCCTCAATAGCTTAATATGGAACGGGTGATTTACTACGATTCTAGTGAGATGACATTTTAGGGAAAACATGTTTGGCTATTTTTGGTATGAATAATGGTGGGTACCCTCCACCAATTTATAGGCCGGGACCATTTGATCCAACGGCCCAGATTTATCACGATCTACGACTCAGATATTATGCATTAAATAAGGCCGACTCTTGCGCTACCCAAGGTAGTACGCGTGGACCACATCTAATGGATCCATGGGCCGCCACGATCAACGGCTAAGATGGATCTTAATTAATTACGCCAACCGTCTCCACTATTTCAGTAAAGGGATCGAGATATCGACAAGATAACCTCGTGTGTCGACCTGCAATGGCATTTCTCATCGAAACCGACATTGATAGGCTAACTTTGCGCATCTCAATGACTTGATATCGAACGGTCGGCGCAAAGAATGATTTCTAGCATCAGATAATTGAGCTAAGACGCTGACGCTTTCCAATCACTCCCATATCAAAAGCTAATGGATCCAGAATTGATACTAACAATGATCTCGCATAACAAAGAAATATAAAATCTATCATTTTGATGAAGATTTCACTCACCTACTAATTTTATGTCTCCCTGTGAGTTTTTTGTTCTCACGAAAAGGGAGTATTTATAGACAAAAATCTCCATCCAAGGGTTCAAAATAGATCTCAGTTATTGGGATTGGTACCTATTTAAATAAATAACTCATAACAAGTAGGACCAAGCGGGTCTTAACGTGAAAATGATTAAGCAGGTTTTAAAAACAAATACACTACAAATTCAGGGTACAATGTTCAATAAAGTAGATAACACGCCGCCGACGCATGACTCGATACAAACAAATCGAGATTTACAAATACATAAATTCATGGCCAAAATAAATGCCGTTAACAGTCATGATGAGTTTCATAATCTAGCTTGTCAACATGGGACGACGTCCTTGATGTCTCGGGGCCTTTAGGAATCTCGCCTTCTTCATCGGCTGTCTCGGCTGCGAGCCTGGAAGCTTGCAGCCCAAGGAGAAAACCAAACTCATGCTCCTTCGGAGCTTCCCGAGAACCTTCATCAGCAAGAGAGTCGAGATTAACCAGAACACCATTCTCATCAAAAGAAGGGTCAAGCTTTTCTTCCTCAAACCGATTGTTCAGGAAACCGAGAGCACGACATTGTTTCCACCCCTTCTAGAACATCTTCGATAGGTCGGTTCCGGACTGGCGCTCGACTAACTCCTCGTAAACAACGCTGTTAAAAAATTCGAGAACGATGGTTTTTCTCTCCTCGGCGAGGCACTCGCGACGACGATCGAGAATTTCTGCCTGACCTTTCCTAAAACTTTCGGCAGCACTCTCTTCCAATTGTCTCGAAAAATCTGTTTTCAGATCGGCAAGTTCCGCTTCTAACTCTAAGATTCGGGAATCTTTGGTCGCCAGCTCGCCTTCCAACGCCGACATCTTTCCTTCAAGTTTCGTCACCCTCTCTTCATCTTGAGAAACTTTCTTCTTGGCAACTGAATAGTCACCATAGTATTTCTCGAACCTCTTTCAAAGACTATCCATCCGAGCGGCAGTAGAATAGATAGTTTGATTCATTTGTAAAGCAAGGTCAAAACAGAATTTATTACAGATCGATTAAAAGATCATAAGAAGTATTGCTTGAAAAGTCCCGCAAGTTGAAGGGAGGCTTGCAGCCGCAACACGTTGGCCGTGTCTTTCTTCAGCAACGCCTCGTGATCTTCATACGAGACGGTCGATAGAAACTTCTCCCATGCCTCAGGAGTAATCGACGAATCCAGATACACTTGATTCATCATGGAGGTCCCGGCCACCCTATCCCCCTGCTCTTTCTTATGACTCTCGAGGATGGATTCGAGATTCCCCTTGGCAGGAGCCGAGATAGCCCCACTTGATGGAGTCAGCACAACGTCGAATTTTGCCCTCTTCGGGGAGGGAACTTCCCTTTGCTCGACTTCCGTCGAAAGCGGCCTCTTGCCTTTATCAGAACTTGTGGACTTCTTACCGTGTGGGCTGGACCCAGAAGGAGGTGTGGTACTCGACTGCGCTAACGGTTTTGATCCGGTAGGATGCGCGGGAGTAGCCGAAGATGAAGTAGGCGGCTTACCGATGGAGCGAGCCTTCATTATTGCTCTCAAAGCTCGATTCGTCATTGGTACCACGATTGATTCTGCATAATAAAACAACATTAAACCAAGAACATCAATAAATCAGAAGGAAAACGAGTAGCACGATAAAACTACCTAATGGAGGACAATCGATAGGCAAAGGGGCCATCGACATCCCACCCAGACTCAAGACTGGCTCCCGCAATTGTAAATTTGAGTCGTATTTCGATTCCGACAATTGCGATGGAAAGTCGGGCCCCCATGAAGGTACAGGTACATTCTCCAAGAGAATGGCACCCGACCTCCACTCGTGTGTCGTCCTCCATACGTAGTTCTCAGGAGCATGAATAAAAATAAACCTATTTTTCCAACCCTTCCCATGTGACGACTTCAGGTCACCGAGGAACCTAAAATTAGGTTTGGATCGTACAAAATAAAACCCTCATTCGATTGAGGAGAAGGACGAACGTCGAAAAGACCACATAAGTTGGCAAATGATGCTGGTTGACCTATTGACTTCATAACTAAACAAAAGGCTATGATTTACCCTACGGCGTTAGGGACCAATTGGATTGGGCATAATCTAAGACCGTTAATTATATCGACGAACTTGTTGGAATATGCCTTGATTGTCAATACAACAGAGTGCGGAAATTAAAATTTTTCAAGGCACACCCACAGATCCCATAATAAAATCTCCAAGTTATATATACGAAAGACATAAAACAAAGCACAGAAAAAATCTAACAAAGGGGGTTTTCGATTTTTTTACCTCACCACAGGCAAGGTGGTGGAAACCTCCAACTCTGATTCTGAACTCTGATTAAGGTTCTGGTTCACTGGAGTGATCCAAGCATCTCACCTCCAGAGAAAAGTCCACACCAACTGGATTATGATGACACCTCTTAGTCTTAGGCTCAGAACTAGATCTAAGAGGCTTGTTGATGAAGGATTGTGCAGATCTATTTGACAGATCAAAATTCCACACAAAAGGAATGAGGGAGAAGATATGCGGCGGCGGCGCTAGGGCTTTCACGGCGGCGGTGCGGCGGTGTTACGGCAGCACACGGCGGCGGCGCTAGGGCTTGGGCGGCGCAGGGTGGGGCGGATTTCCTAGGGCAAGAGAAGACTAAGGTTTTTGCTTAGGTGTTAGTTCTCTGAGTTCTGTCAGAACTCTATTTATAAGCACTCCTCAAGTCCTAGGGTTACAAGATTCCTAATGGGCTTAGGAGTCTATCTCTTGCAAGCCCACCTTAATTTAATTAATTACTTAATTAAATATTCAGCCCATATTAATTAATTACTTAATTAATATTTAGTTTAATTAATCAATTGTCATTTAAATCAATTAAATCAATTAATTAATTTATCTCCCACTTGAATTAACACTTTAATTCACTTAATTGATTTAATTACTTTTAAATCAATTAATTCCTTTTATATTCCTACAGAACAGTCACCGTCCAATTGTATTGTGTGTGACCCTCTGGGTTCACCATCAATTGGCAGCAGGCTCACGAAACCTCGTGATTTAATTTATGAACAATAAATTGCTCCGATCAATTAAACTACCTTTAATTGACCACTCCTAGAATCAGTTCCTCTACTAACTCAGGAGTACCCACACTTCATGGTCGATGTCTAGCCACAAGCCCATGAAGCCCAACATCAGGTGAATTGATATTTAGTGAACCTCACCTCATATAATTACCATGTACATACGGTCCTTCTGTCGACCAATTTCCCGATCAAGACTTAGGGTGTGTGAATTGATCGGCACCTCTAAATTTGTCTCGATAACTATACTTTCTAATTCAGGATAATGTTCCAGTGTGACTGCCTAATTTGGAAACCCCTTTCCAAATCCGTCACCGACTACGGCCGTAGATTCATTGGAAACATTATCTAAGAATCGTATAGGAAATATTCTCATCCATTACGATGAGTCAACAGATTCCATCTTGGTACTAACCACTCGCGTACATGTCCATACGCACCCAACCTAGGCATTTTTATGACCAAGCTAAGTGGCCTATACCTAGATCTAAGTACGCACTTTCATGCACCGAATTCGCCCTAGCACCTCAAGTCATAGGACTAAATCGTACACTATTATAATCCTTTGAGAAACATCCCATCACCGATATGCGTCATGCGCTTCCACAATGGGTTTCTCTGTTCGGGTCGTTCGATACATTCGATCCTCCATCGAATCACCTAGTCATATGCACTGGCCTCAAATGCCTTGTTCATGAAACTACAACAAATTCACTCCGTGTGAATCATGCATAATCGTACAAGTCTTGACGATTCACTCGATACCCCGTCTCGATATGAATCTATGACTTGGAACATTTTCGAGATCACGACCTTTGAGACTGTTTCATGATAAGTGCACTCAGTACTGAAGTGTATAGTCCCATAGTCGTGAGTGATCTCAGGGTTTCAACCAATCGCTTAAATGTATTCGCGAGAGATGAAGTTTGGCCATTGTTTATCCTTATACATATATAAATAAACATGCGTATTATTATAAAATCAAAGATTGTTATATACAAGATAGATCTATTACAAGCTAATTGAACTGGCTTGCAGGGCACTATCCTATCAATCTCCCACTTGCCCTAAAGCCATTCACAAACGTTTCTTAGACCCATCTTATCTAGATGTCCCTCGAACACCTTTTGCGAGAGTGGCTTAGTTAGTGGGTCAGCTATGTTGTCTTCCGATTTGACATACTCCATGTGCATGTCACCTCTACCCATGATCTCTCTGATCACGTGGTATTTCCTCTGTACGTGTTTGGATTGATGGTGTGATCTCGGCTCCTTCGCTTGAGCTATCGCCCCGTTGTTGTCACAGAAGACGACTACAGGTTCAGCAATGCTAGGAACAACATCCAATTCCTGGACGAAGTTTTTCATCCATACACTTTCCTTTGCTGCATCTGATGCTGCGATATATTCTGCTTCTGTGGTTGAGTCGGCAGTGGTAGACTGTTTACAGCTTTTCCAACTGACCGCTCCTCCATTGAGGCGGAATATGTATCCAGAGTTGGATTTGAAGTCATCCACGTCAGACTGGAAACTTGCATCAGTGAATCCTACAAGTTTCAGTTCTCCACTACCACCGTAGACCAAAAACATATCCTTAGTCCTTCGCAGGTACTTTAGGATTGCTTTTACGGCAGTCCAGTGCTTCTCGCCTGGATTTGACTGATAGCGGCTCGTTACACTTAGAGCGTGTGCTACGTCTGGTCGAGTACACAACATTGCATACATTATACTCCCTATAGCAGAGGCATAAGGTATGATAGACATTCTCGTCTTTTCTTCGTCGGTTGTAGGGCACATAGACTTAGAAAGAGAGATACCATGTCTCATTGGAACAAATCCTTTCTTAGATTCTTCCATACTAAATCTCTTCAAGATCGTGTTGATGTACTGAGATTGGGAGAGTCCTATCATCTTCTTCGATCTATCCCTATAGATACGTATTCCCAATACGTAAGATGCGTCTCCCATATCTTTCATAGAGAACTGCGCGGATAACCACGCTTTAGTCTGCGCTAACATCTTGATATCGTCTCCGATTAACAAAATGTCATCGACGTACAAAACAATGAATTGTATTGAGCTCCCACTATTCTTTTTGTACACACAAGGTTCATATACGTTTTTGATAAAGCCAAAAGCTTTGACTGTCTCATCAAATCGTATGTTCCAGGTTCGGGACGCCTGTTTGAGGCCATAGATTGACCTTTGAAGCTTACACAGTTTGTGCTCACTTCCTTTGGACGCAAAACCTTCAGGTTGTTGCATAAAGATCTCCTTATCAATGTCTCCATTGAGGAAAGCGGTCTTTACGTCCATTTGCCATATTTCGTAGTCATGCCACGCGGCTATAGCAAGTAATATCCGAATGGATTTTGACATCGCCACGGGAGAGAAGGTTTCCTCATAGTCTATACCAGGCCTTTGAGAATACCCTTTCGCCACTAAGCGAGCTTTATGAGTAATTACCTCTCCATTCATTCCAAGCTTACGCTTGAAGATCCATTTACATCCTACAGGGATAGTTCCCTCAGGTGGATCGACCAAGGTCCAAACCTTGTTGGAATGCATGGAATCCATTTCGGATTGCATGGCTTCGAGCCACGCACCCGAATCTATGTCAGACATCGCTTCTTGATAGGTCCTTGGATCAGCATCAACTTTCTCGTTTTCGTGAATGAGACCAAATCGCTCTGGCTCCTTACGAATTCGATTAGACCTTCGAAGTATAGGTGTACTAGTAGGTTCAGTTAATTCTGGTTCAGCTCCCACTGTTTGTGGGGATGGGTCCGATTCTTGGACTTCATCAAGTTCTACGATTGTCCCATTTCGGTTGGTGAGGAAATCCTCTTCCAAGAAGTGGGCGTTCCTAGATACGAACGTATTACGTTCTTTAGGATCGAAGAACAGGTATCCAATAGAGTCCTTTGGATAACCCACAAACTTGCACAAACTAGATCTACTATCTAGCTTATCTCCCTTCTTGTTCTTTACATACGCAGGAGATCCCCATACTCGTAAGAACGAATATACGGGTGCTTTACCATACCATACCATACTTGGTGCGGCGTTGTTGGCACTGACTTTGAAGGTACTATGTTTAGTATCTTCGAACCAGTTAATAGGGCTAAGCCCCAAAACGAAAAGGGAAGGTCAGCAAAGCTCATCATGGAACGAACCATGTCTAACAAAGTCCGGTTCCTCCGCTCAGACACTCCATTGAGTTGAGGTGTCCTAGGGGGAGTTCGCTGTGCGAGAATTCCATTCTCTTTTAGATAATCAAGGAATTCTTGGCTTAAATACTCACCACCTCTATCAGAACGAAGTGCTTTAATACTATGTCCAAGTTGGTTCTCTACTTCCATTCGAAACTCTTTGAATTTCTCAAAAGTTTCGGATTTGTGTGTCATAAGATACACATATCCATAACGACTAAAATCGTCGGTGAATGTTACGAAGTAAGAGAATCCACCTCTCGCATTGACACTCAATGGTCCACAAACGTCAGTATGGATAAGATCCAATGTCTGTTTGGTTCGCTCGGGATTCCCTGTGAAGGGTGATTTGGTCATCTTTCCTTTGAGACAAGATTCGCAAGTCGGGAGTTCATCTAAGTTCTTTATTTCAAGAGCCTTAGAGGAAACCAACTTTTGAATCCTACTCTTGGAAATATGTCCAAGTCTAGCGTGCCAAAGTTGTGGAGTTTGATTATCATATTTCCTTTTTCTAGATTGAATGTGCATGACGTTGGAATTTATAGGTTCTAGGGAATATAGACCATCTATCAAAGTACCACGAGCATACATTAAATCACCTTTAAATATGCAAAAAGATCCATTTTGAATGGAAAAATTAAAACCATCAATGTCTAAAATAGGAATAGAAATGATGTTTTTAATAACGTTTGGTACGTACAGACAATCCCTTAAAATTAAAGTAAAATTCCCTAATACTAATTCCACGTCTCCTATAGCCTCGGCGGCGATCCTAGCTCCGTTTCCAAAACGCAGGATTCTATCCCCGGGCTTCAGGGTTCTTACTGCTCCCATCACCTGCAAATCATTGCAGATATGAGAACCTGCTGCGGTGTCTAACACCCACGATGCACAGTTAACAGAAATATTAACTTCAACTAGAAAAATACCTTTGGCTACCAATTTCATCTTTAGGTAGTCTGGGCAGTTCCTTTTCCAGTGCCCTGCTTTCTTGCAGTGGAAACATTCGTCTTCTGGGCTTTTGCGCTTTTTCTCGACCACCTTGGTGACTGCCTTTGAAGAAAATACCTTCTTCTTTTTCTTACCTTTCTTAGGCTTTGCAGCCTTCGATTGGTGTGCAATCATTACAGGTTTCTCTTTCTTGAGAGTCGATTCTGCCGTTACCAATAAATTGGTCAGTTCGTGAAGAGCGAGGTTTCTATCCTCCATATTGAAGTTCAACACGAACTGGTCAAATGAACGGGGCAGCGTATGGAGAAGGAGGTCAGTGCTAAGATCAGCGTGCAAAGCCACGTCCAATCGCCCCAGTTTTTCAACCAAGTTGATGAAACGCAGACAGTGATCTTTTACACTGCTTCCCTCAGCCATCTTGAGATTAAACAACTCTTTAGAGGTCGCGAATCTTTCAGCGCGAGACCTTTCCCCAAACATCTGCTGGAGATGGAGAAGCATATCTCTAGCAAGCGGCATGCTGTTTCTGCAGTTCGTTTGACATCGAAGCTAGCATGAGGCAACGAACCTGAAGATCATCATCAACCCTTTTAGCATGGGCGGTTCGTTGTTCCTCACTAGCTCGTGTTGCGGGTGCAGCAGGCATGGGTGTGTCGAGCACATAACTGCGACGTTCGGAGTCTAGGACTATCCTCAGATTTCTCAGCCAGTCGACAAAGTTTGAACCATTTAATTTGTTTGCGTCGAGGATAACAGATAATGGATTCTTAGACATTGTAATTAATATCTACAATAGGAAAGAAGACAACATTAAGCTAACTGATCTTATGTCTAATACTTATAATTATCGAAGTTGGACTTAGTTTCGAAAAAGTTCTCCCACTATTTTGTCGAAACAATCACCCCTTTGATTGCTCGGGAAATTCTATTTCCTAGTAGGTCTTGACGTCCCAGCAGCAATTAATTGCACCCACGACTCGTGGCCATACAAGTAATTCTCCAGGTAGGTATACTCTTACCAATTGTGTTACTCCACAACCTTCAAGCTATTTTGCCTCGATTTTCGCACCTATCTAGCACTGCTACATCATAGATGTTACTCCTCGTTTAAGTCTGACCCAGTCAATCTTGATGAGTAACAGGCCCGGTCATGAAATCCCCGTAACTAGTTATCGGTCGATTTTCACATCCCGACAAGTTCCCACCCTTGTCTTGTTTAGTTAAAAACAAGAATCGAGGAATTTCGTGTATTGTCCCTTTCTTCGACTCGGGTGCCAGACTCTGGATCACCTCTATCGATAAGTAGACAACATACACTAGTCCCTATTGATGGAAGGCTTGGATCTATAAAACTTCATTTTATAGTTTACCCAATATGACTTAATATTTTATTTCGAGAGGGGTATTTCTGGTTTGAAAGTTATACTAACTCTCCTCGAGATCTCACCGATTCAGTTATGCTTTATCTTTTATTACGATCTAGATTCTAGCGGGTAGCCAAATATAAATCGACAAATAAATAAAAGCCATACAAGCCTAGCATGCATACTACCACAATATGTTTTCGATCGGGAGCCTCCTATGTGGGCCATCATCGAGCCATTGATGTTGGCCCTATTGGTCAATCTAAAGGGTTCTCAAACAGGCCTATGCTATTACATTAATCACCATGCATACATGGCCTTCATATCTCCTTGGGCTCCCATCCTGCTTGTAACGGCCCTTCATCCTAGACTAGGAAAGCATTAAAGCCCTATTCTATTACAAAGCCTCAAAATTGGCCCAAAACATAAAAGGCTCGCAGGCCTTAATAAAAACCAAACATTAAATTAAACCAATCACATCTACCCTAAGGTCAAAGCTCGGCTCGATCGAAAACCACGTAAACAGTTCACGTAGAGCAAGAAACATGTAAACGACATTTTACTTTCTCCTTTCTTTAATTTTAAAACTTCCTTTTAAAACTAACTTCCATTGATTCTTACTTTTAGTCACTACTAATTATGACAAAATAAACTTTCCTGCTGAAAATCAGATTCTGTTTTTCAACCTTTTTTAAAAAATTGCATTTTCGGCCCCTCAATTTTCGAAAATTGCACTTTGACCCCAAAAACTTTTAAAAAGTTACAAAAACACCCAAAGCAGTTTCGGCCAGCATACCAGAAAATAAATTTTGAATTCTGAAAATTTTCGATTTTTCCAAACAGATCCTTGAAGTTTCGGTAATTGCAAAACAGTCCCTAAACTTTCGGAAATTACAAAATGACCCAAAAAGCGTGCGACCAGTTTGCGAAAACAGTCCAGAATTTTTGAAATTTCCAGATTCTAAAATTTTGAATTTTGTAAGCCCTTTAAAACCCTAGTTTGCGATTTTGCCCAAAGAGTCCTGAAGTTTTCAAAAACTATGAAAACGCTATAGATCTGAAAAACAGTTTTACCCAATTGTAGATCTAGTCATAACAAGTAAGAATCAATCGACAGAACATAATTATCATGCGTTTTAATATACATAATTAAACATATAATATAAACACATATTATGTTCAAGCCTTTCGTATAATAATCATGGAGTTGGCTCTGATACCACTGTTGGAATATGCCTTGATTGTCAATACAACAGAGTGCGGAAATTAAAATTTTTCAAGGCACACCCACAGATCCCATAATAAAATCTCCAAGTTATATATACGAAAGACATAAAACAAAGCACAGAAAAAATCTAACAAAGGGGGTTTTCGATTTTTTTACCTCACCACAGGCAAGGTGGTGGAAACCTCCAACTCTGATTCTGAACTCTGATTAAGGTTCTGGTTCACTGGAGTGATCCAAGCGTCTCACCTCCAGAGAAAAGTCCACACCAACTGGATTATGATGACACCTCTTAGTCTTAGGCTCAGAACTAGATCTAAGAGGCTTGTTGATGAAGGATTGTGCAGATCTATTTGACAGATCAAAATTCCACACAAAAGGAATGAGGGAGAAGATATGCGGCGGCGGCGCTAGGGCTTTCACGGCGGCGGTGCGGCGGTGTTACGGCAGCACACGGCGGCGGCGCTAGGGCTTGGGCGGCGCAGGGTGGGGCGGATTTCCTAGGGCAAGAGAAGACTAAGGTTTTTGCTTAGGTGTTAGTTCTCTGAGTTCTGTCAGAACTCTATTTATAAGCACTCCTCAAGTCCTAGGGTTACAAGATTCCTAATGGGCTTAGGAGTCTATCTCTTGCAAGCCCACCTTAATTTAATTAATTACTTAATTAAATATTCAGCCCATATTAATTAATTACTTAATTAATATTTAGTTTAATTAATCAATTGTCATTTAAATCAATTAAATCAATTAATTAATTTATCTCCCACTTGAATTAACACTTTAATTCACTTAATTGATTTAATTACTTTTAAATCAATTAATTCCTTTTATATTCCTACAGAACAGTCACCGTCCAATTGTATTGTGTGTGACCCTCTGGGTTCACCATCAATTGGCAGCAGGCTCACGAAACCTCGTGATTTAATTTATGAACAATAAATTGCTCCGATCAATTAAACTACCTTTAATTGACCACTCCTAGAATCAGTTCCTCTACTAACTCAGGAGTACCCACACTTCATGGTCGATGTCTAGCCACAAGCCCATGAAGCCCAACATCAGGTGAATTGATATTTAGTGAACCTCACCTCATATAATTACCATGTACATACGGTCCTTCTGTCGACCAATTTCCCGATCAAGACTTAGGGTGTGTGAATTGATCGGCACCTCTAAATTTGTCTCGATAACTATACTTTCTAATTCAGGATAATGTTCCAGTGTGACTGCCTAATTTGGAAACCCCTTTCCAAATCCGTCACCGACTACGGCCGTAGATTCATTGGAAACATTATCTAAGAATCGTATAGGAAATATTCTCATCCATTACGATGAGTCAACAGATTCCATCTTGGTACTAACCACTCGCGTACATGTCCATACGCACCCAACCTAGGCATTTTTATGACCAAGCTAAGTGGCCTATACCTAGATCTAAGTACGCACTTTCATGCACCGAATTCGCCCTAGCACCTCAAGTCATAGGACTAAATCGTACACTATTATAATCCTTTGAGAAACATCCCATCACCGATATGCGTCATGCGCTTCCACAATGGGTTTCTCTGTTCGGGTCGTTCGATACATTCGATCCTCCATCGAATCACCTAGTCATATGCACTGGCCTCAAATGCCTTGTTCATGAAACTACAACAAATTCACTCCGTGTGAATCATGCATAATCGTACAAGTCTTGACGATTCACTCGATACCCCGTCTCGATATGAATCTATGACTTGGAACATTTTCGAGATCACGACCTTTGAGACTGTTTCATGATAAGTGCACTCAGTACTGAAGTGTATAGTCCCATAGTCGTGAGTGATCTCAGGGTTTCAACCAATCGCTTAAATGTATTCGCGAGAGATGAAGTTTGGCCATTGTTTATCCTTATACATATATAAATAAACATGCGTATTATTATAAAATCAAAGATTGTTATATACAAGATAGATCTATTACAAGCTAATTGAACTGGCTTGCAGGGCACTATCCTATCAATCTCCCACTTGCCCTAAAGCCATTCACAAACATTTCTTAGACCCATCTTATCTAGATGTCCCTCGAACACCTTTTGCGAGAGTGGCTTAGTTAGTGGGTCAGCTATGTTGTCTTCCGATTTGACATACTCCATGTGCATGTCACCTCTACCCATGATCTCTCTGATCACGTGGTATTTCCTCTGTACGTGTTTGGATTGATGGTGTGATCTCGGCTCCTTCGCTTGAGCTATCGCCCCGTTGTTGTCACAGAAGACGACTACAGGTTCAGCAATGCTAGGAACAACATCCAATTCCTGGACGAAGTTTTTCATCCATACACTTTCCTTTGCTGCATCTGATGCTGCGATATATTCTGCTTCTGTGGTTGAGTCGGCAGTGGTAGACTGTTTACAGCTTTTCCAACTGACCGCTCCTCCATTGAGGCGGAATATGTATCCAGAGTTGGATTTGAAGTCATCCACGTCAGACTGGAAACTTGCATCAGTGAATCCTTCAAGTTTCAGTTCTCCACTACCACCGTAGACCAAAAACATATCCTTAGTCCTTCGCAGGTACTTTAGGATTGCTTTTACGGCAGTCCAGTGCTTCTCGCCTGGATTTGACTGATAGCGGCTCGTTACACTTAGAGCGTGTGCTACGTCTGGTCGAGTACACAACATTGCATACATTATACTCCCTATAGCAGAGGCATAAGGTATGATAGACATTCTCGTCTTTTCTTCGTCGGTTGTAGGGCACATAGACTTAGAAAGAGAGATACCATGTCTCATTGGAACAAATCCTTTCTTAGATTCTTCCATACTAAATCTCTTCAAGATCGTGTTGATGTACTGAGATTGGGAGAGTCCTATCATCTTCTTCGATCTATCCCTATAGATACGTATTCCCAATACGTAAGATGCGTCTCCCATATCTTTCATAGAGAACTGCGCGGATAACCACGCTTTAGTCTGCGCTAACATCTTGATATCGTCTCCGATTAACAAAATGTCATCGACGTACAAAACAATGAATTGTATTGAGCTCCCACTATTCTTTTTGTACACACAAGGTTCATATACGTTTTTGATAAAGCCAAAAGCTTTGACTGTCTCATCAAATCGTATGTTCCAGGTTCGGGACGCCTGTTTGAGGCCATAGATTGACCTTTGAAGCTTACACAGTTTGTGCTCACTTCCTTTGGACGCAAAACCTTCAGGTTGTTGCATAAAGATCTCCTTATCAATGTCTCCATTGAGGAAAGCGGTCTTTACGTCCATTTGCCATATTTCGTAGTCATGCCACGCGGCTATAGCAAGTAATATCCGAATGGATTTTGACATCGCCACGGGAGAGAAGGTTTCCTCATAGTCTATACCAGGCCTTTGAGAATACCCTTTCGCCACTAAGCGAGCTTTATGAGTAATTACCTCTCCATTCATTCCAAGCTTACGCTTGAAGATCCATTTACATCCTACAGGGATAGTTCCCTCAGGTGGATCGACCAAGGTCCAAACCTTGTTGGAATGCATGGAATCCATTTCGGATTGCATGGCTTCGAGCCACGCACCCGAATCTATGTCAGACATCGCTTCTTGATAGGTCCTTGGATCAGCATCAACTTTCTCGTTTTCGTGAATGAGACCAAATCGCTCTGGCTCCTTACGAATTCGATTAGACCTTCGAAGTATAGGTGTACTAGTAGGTTCAGTTAATTCTGGTTCAGCTCCCACTGTTTGTGGGGATGGGTCCGATTCTTGGACTTCATCAAGTTCTACGATTGTCCCATTTCGGTTGGTGAGGAAATCCTCTTCCAAGAAGTGGGCGTTCCTAGATACGAACGTATTACGTTCTTTAGGATCGAAGAACAGGTATCCAATAGAGTCCTTTGGATAACCCACAAACTTGCACAAACTAGATCTACTATCTAGCTTATCTCCCTTCTTGTTCTTTACATACGCAGGAGATCCCCATACTCGTAAGAACGAATACACGGGTGCTTTACACCATACCATACTTGGTGCGGCGTTGTTGGCACTGACTTTGAAGGTACTATGTTTAGTATCTTCGAAGCAGTTAATAGGGCTAAGCCCCAAAACGAAAAGGGAAGGTCAGCAAAGCTCATCATGGAACGAACCATGTCTAACAAAGTCCGGTTCCTCCGCTCAGACACTCCATTGAGTTGAGGTGTCCTAGGGGGAGTTCGCTGTGCGAGAATTCCATTCTCTTTTAGATAATCAAGGAATTCTTGGCTTAAGTACTCACCACCTCTATCAGAACGAAGTGCTTTAATACTATGTCCAAGTTGGTTCTCTACTTCCATTCGAAACTCTTTGAATTTCTCAAAGGTTTCGGATTTGTGTGTCATAAGATACACATATCCATAACGACTAAAATCGTCGGTGAATGTTACGAAGTAAGAGAATCCACCTCTCGCATTGACACTCAATGGTCCACAAACGTCAGTATGGATAAGATCCAATGTCTGTTTGGTTCGCTCGGGATTCCCTGTGAAGGGTGATTTGGTCATCTTTCCTTTGAGACAAGATTCGCAAGTCGGGAGTTCATCTAAGTTCTTTATTTCAAGAGCCTTAGAGGAAACCAACTTTTGAATCCTACTCTTGGAAATATGTCCAAGTCTAGCGTGCCAAAGTTGTGGAGTTTGATTATCATATTTCCTTTTTCTAGATTGAATGTGCATGACGTTGGAATTTATAGGTTCTAGGGAATATAGACCATCTATCAAAGTACCACGAGCATACATTAAATCACCTTTAAATATGCAAAAAGATCCATTTTGAATGGAAAAATTAAAACCATCAATGTCTAACATAGGAATAGAAATGATGTTTTTAATAACGTTTGGTACGTACAGACAATCCCTTAAAATTAAAGTAAAATTCCCTAATACTAATTCCACGTCTCCTATAGCCTCGGCGGCGATCCTAGCTCCGTTTCCAAAACGCAGGATTCTATCCCCGGGCTTCAGGGTTCTTACTGCTCCCATCACCTGCAAATCATTGCAGATATGAGAACCTGCTGCGGTGTCTAACACCCACGATGCACAGTTAACAGAAATATTAACTTCAACTAGAAAAATACCTTTGGCTACCAATTTCATCTTAGGTAGTCTGGGCAGTTCCTTTTCCAGTGCCCTGCTTTCTTGCAGTGGAAACATTCGTCTTCTGGGCTTTTGCGCTTTTTCTCGACCACCTTGGTGACTGCCTTTGAAGAAAATACCTTCTTCTTTTTCTTACCTTTCTTAGGCTTTGCAGCCTTCGATTGGTGTGCAATCATTACAGGTTTCTCTTTCTTGAGAGTCGATTCTGCCGTTACCAATAAATTGGTCAGTTCGTGAAGAGCGAGGTTTCTATCCTCCATATTGAAGTTCAACACGAACTGGTCAAATGAACGGGGCAGCGTATGGAGAAGGAGGTCAGTGCTAAGATCAGCGTGCAAAGCCACGTCCAATCGCCCCAGTTTTTCAACCAAGTTGATGAAACGCAGACAGTGATCTTTTACACTGCTTCCCTCAGCCATCTTGAGATTAAACAACTCTTTAGAGGTCGCGAATCTTTCAGCGCGAGACCTTTCCCCAAACATCTGCTGGAGATGGAGAAGCATTTCTCTAGCAAGTGGCATAGCAGTATGCTGTTTCTGCAGTTCGTTTGACATTGAAGCTAGCATGAGGCAACGAACCTGAAGATCATCGTCAACCCTTTTAGCATGGGCGGTTCGTTGTTCCTCACTAGCTCGTGCTGCGGGTGCAGCAGGCATGGGTGTGTCGAGCACATAACTGCGACGTTCGGAGTCTAGGACTATCCTCAAATTTCTTAGCCAGTCGACAAAGTTTGAACCATTTAATTTGTTTGCGTCGAGGATAACAGATAATGGATTCTTAGACATTGTAATTAATATCTACAATAGGAAAGAAGACAACATTAAGCTAACTGATCTTATGTCTAATACTTATAATTATCGAAGTTGGACTTAGTTTCGAAAAAGTTCTCCCACTATTTTGTCGAAACAATCACCCCTTTGATTGCTCGGGAAATTCTATTTCCTAGTAGGTCTTGACGTCCCAGCAGCAATTAATTGCACCCACGACTCGTGGCCATACAAGTAATTCTCCAGGTAGGTATACTTTACCAATTGTGTTACTCCACAACCTTCAAGCTATTTTGCCTCGATTTTCGCACCTATCTAGCACTGCTACATCATAGATGTTACTCCTCGTTTAAGTCTGACCCAGTCAATCTTGATGAGTAACAGGCCCGGTCATGAAATCCCCGTAACTAGTTATCGGTCGATTTTCACATCCCGACAAGTTCCCACCCTTGTCTTGTTTAGTTAAAAACAAGAATCGAGGAATTTCGCGTATTGTCCCTTTCTTCGACTCGGGTGCCAGACTCTGGATCACCTCTATCGATAAGTAGACAACATACACTAGTCCCTATTGATGGAAGGCTTGGATCTATAAAACTTCATTTTATAGTTTACCCAATATGACTTAATATTTTATTTCGAGAGGGGTATTTCTGGTTTGAAAGTTATACTAACTCTCCTCGAGATCTCACCGATTCAGTTATGCTTTATCTTTTATTACGATCTAGATTCTAGCGCGTAGCCAAATATAAATCGACAAATAAATAAAAGCCATACAAGCCTAGCATGCATACTACCACAATATGTTTTCGATCGGGAGCCTCCTATGTGGACCATCATCGAGCCATGATGTTGGTCCTATTGGTCAATCTAAAGGGTTCTCATACAGGCCTATGCTATTACATTAATCACCATGCATACATGGCCTTCATATCTCCTTGGGCTCCCACCTTGCTTGTAAACAGGCCTCCATCCTAAACTAGGAAAGTATTAAAGCCCTATTCTATTACAAAGCCTCAAAATTGGCCCAAAAACATAAAAGGCTCGCAGGCCTTAATAAAAACCAAACATTAAATTAAACCAATCACATCTACCCTAAGGTCAAAGCTCGGCTCGATCGAAAACCACGTAAACAGTTCACGTAGAGCAAGAAACATGTAAACGACATTTTACTTTCTCCTTTCTTTAATTTTAAAACATCCTTTTAAAACTAACTTCCATTGATTCTTATTTTTAGTCACTACTAATTATGACAAAATAAACTTTCGGGTAAACAAAATAAACTTTCCTGCTGAAAATCAGATTCTGTTTTTCAACTTTTAAAAATTGCATTTTCGGCCCCTCAATTTTTGAAAATTGCACTTTGACCCCAAAAACTTTTTAAAAAGTTACAAAAACACCCAAAGCAGTTTCGGCCAGCATTCCAGAAAATAAATTTTGAATTCTGAAAATTTTCGATTTTTCCAAACAGATCCTTGAATTTTCGGTAATTGCAAAACAGTCCCTAAACTTTCGGAAATTACAAAATGACCCCAAAAGGCGTGCGACCAGTTTTGCGAAAACAGTCCAGAATTTTTGAAATTTCCAGATTTAAAATTTCGAATTTTTAGCCCTTTAAAAACCCTAGTTTGCGATTTTGCCCAAAGAGTCCTGAAGTTTTCAAAAACTATGAAAACGCTATAGATCTAGAAAAACAGTTTTACCCAATTGTAGATCTAGTCATAACAAGTATGAATCAATCGACAGAACATAATTATCATGCGTTTTAATATACATAATTAAACATATAATATAAACACATATTATGTTCAAGCCTTTCGTATAATAATCATGGAGCTGGCTCTGATACCACTGTTGGGATTATGCCTTGATTGTCGATACAACAGAGTGCGGAAATTAAAATTTTTCAAGGCACACCCACAGATCCCATAATAATATCTCCAAGTTATATATACGAAAGACATAAAACAAAGCACAGAAGTAATTTAACAAGGGGGGTTTTCGATTTTTACCTCACCACAGGCAAGGTGGTGGAAACCTCCAACTCTGATTCTGAACTCTGATTAAGGTTCTGGTTCACTGGAGTGATCCAAGTGTCTCACCTCCAGAGAATAGTCCACACCAACTGGATTATGATGACACCTCTTAGTCTTAGGCTCAGAACTAGATCTAAGAGGCTTGTTGATGTAGGATTGTGCAGATCTATTTGACAGATCAAAATTCTGCACAAAAGAAATAAAGGAGATGAATTGCGGCGGCGGCGCTAGGGCAATCACGGCGGCGGTGCGGCGGTTTTACGGCAGCACGGCGGCGGCGCTAGAGCTTGGGCGGCGCAGGGTTGGGGCGGAATTCCTAGGGCAGAGGAGACTAAGGTTTTTGCTTAGGTGTTGGTTCTCTGAGTTCTGTCAGAACTCTATTTATAAGCACTCCTCAAGTCCTAGGGTTACAAGATTCCTAATGGGCTTAGGAGTCTATCTCTTGCAAGCCCACTTTAATTTAATTAATTACTTAATTAAATATCCAGCCCATATTAATTAATTACTTAATTAATATTTAGTTTAATTAATCAATTGTCATTTAAATCATTTAAATCAATTAATTAATTTATCTCCCACTTGAATTAACACTTTAATTCACTTAATTGATTTAATTACTTTTAAATCAATTAATTCCTTTTATATTCCTACAGAACAGTCACCGTCCAATTGTATTGTGTGTGACCCTCTGGGTTCACCATCAATTGGCAGCAGGCTCACGAAACCTCGTGATTTAATTTATGAACAATAAATTGCTCCGATCAATTAAACTACCTTTAATTGACCACTCCTAGAATCAGTTCCTCTACTAACTCAGGAGTACCCACACTTCATGGTCGATGTCTAGCCACAAGCCCATGAAGCCCAACATCAGGTGAATTGATATTTAGTGAACCTCACCTCATATAATTACCATGTACATACGGTCCTTCTGTCGACCAATTTCCCGATCAAGACTTAGGGTGTGTGAATTGATCGGCACCTCTAAATTTGTCTCGATAACTATACTTTCTAATTCAGGATAATGTTCCAGTGTGACTGCCTAATTTGGAAACCCCTTTCCAAATCCGTCACCGACTACGGCCGTAGATTCATTGGAAACATTATCTAAGAATCGTATAGGAAATATTCTCATCCATTACGATGAGTCAACAGATTCCATCTTGGTACTAACCACTCGCGCACATGTCCATACGCACCCAACCTAGGCATTTTTATGACCAAGCTAAGTGGCCTATACCTAGATCTAAGTACGCACTTTCATGCACCGAATTCGCCCTAGCACCTCAAGTCATAGGACTAAATCGTACACTATTATAATCCTTTGAGAAACATCCCATCACCGATATGCGTCATGCGCTTCCACAATGGGTTTCTCTGTTCGGGTCGTTCGATGCATTCGATCCTCCATCGAATCACCTAGTCATATGCACTGGCCTCAAATTCCTTGTTCATGAAACTACAACAAATTCACTCCGTGTGAATCATGCATAATCGTACAAGTCTTGACGATTCACTCGATACCCCGTCTCGATATGAATCTATGACTTGGAACATTTTCGAGATCACGACCTTTGAGACTGTTTCATGATAAGTGCACTCAGTACTGAAGTGTATAGTCCCATAGTCATGAGTGATCTCAGGGTTTCATCCAATCGCTTAAATGTATTCGCGAGAGATGAAGTTTGGCCATTGTTTATCCTTATACATATATAAATAAACATGCGTATTATTATAAAATCAAAGATTGTTATATACAAGATAGATCTATTACAAGCTAATTGAACTGGCTTGCAGGGCACTATCCTATCAGTCATCCTCTCCAGACCCCTCAATGTCTTCTAATTCTTCGCTAGGCGCATTAGACTCTATGTCAACATCCTCACATCGGTATTCTGGTTCATTGTATTCTGATTCAGAAGAGTACTCATCTTCTTCTAATGTAGTGACATTATGAGTAGCAGCTGCTGAATTAGTAATAGGAGGAACAGAAGCAACTGCATGAATATTAGGAGCAACATTTGCATTAGTATTTGGAGTAGCAGATAAATTAGTATACATTAGTACTAGGAGAAACAACAGTACATGTAAATTCATTCGCCGTTAATGGATCACCAACTGGTATGCTATGATATTCATTGATTCTTAAAAAAAAAAAAAAAAAAAAAAAACTTTAGATATTATAACTCAATCAATACCTCTAATATATATACTTGGATTGAAAATTAATTTGAAGCAACTTAATGGACCAAGAAAATTCATAAATAAATTAAATTCAGCACTGAGATCTATTAGCATCCTTAAACCATCTCGTCTCCTGCTTGTGCTGTCCTAGTCAGCACATACAAGAAGTAATATGAATATGGTGGTGTTGATGTCTCCACCCAATATAATAATAATGAGAAACATTTTAATAAGCCCAGGTACTAAGTAGTATGGAATTAATTCTTCCACAAACACAAATATCGTATTCAGACCTTGACTTTTAGTGTTATCAATAATTATAAAAAAAAACAAAACCTTACTAATGTATACGGGACCACAATCACACAACATCCTTAAAAATGTCTAATATAAAATTTGAGAAGAAGATTAATATACTTATATCAATGCCATATCAACAGAATCTTTTCCACAAACAGATGAAATACACATACATGGTGACAAAAAGCCCTAGAATTAAATATTTTAAAACTCTACAACCAAACCCACGAAACAGTCTCAATACCAACCATTTAAAGAAAAGAAATGGCACAAAAGAGATTACATAAATCGATTAAAATGAACAAGAAGCGTACTAACCTCGACATGGGATTAGTGGAAAAAGTTGATTGTTAATTTCAGCACCACCAAACCGAAATTCCTTTGATTTCTTGTGAAAATTGAAGGCTGATTTAGGATTTTCAGATAGCGAGAGACATATAGGGTTTTTGGTGTAGCAAAATGTGAATATTTGAGAGAGAAGAGTTCAAATTATGAGCCATGAGAAGAGTTCAGATAGCGAGATACATTTAGGCTGATTTCTTGTGAAAAATGTGAATATTTGGGTTTTTAGTATATAAATGGGTTTTGAAAGGAATAAATAAAAAAAGAAAAAGAAAAGAGTATTATAGGGGTAATTATGTCATTTCGGCAAAAGTCAAAGTTCAAATTCTATTTATATTGAATTGGGTCGAGTGTGGTAGTTAGAAACAAGCACAGGGGAGATTTTTGGGAGTTAAAATAACACAGGGGGGTTTTTGGGAGTTAGACAAAGCACAGGGGGTGTTTTTGTCTTTCACTCATTTAAGAACTTCTAGGTCACGAAATTACACATCTTTAATCAGCTCTAAACATACTTTTCTCATAGAATACACCTACAACATCAAAGATCTACTTGGAGAAAGATTGAAGAAGAAAAGAGAGAAGTCTTAAAGATCACCAAAGCAAGAAGAACAAAATATTGAAGATTTTTATCTCGGATTCATCGTTTTATCTATAAAACCACATGAACTCAGATTTGTTTTCCTTTATTATTTTTCTTCTTATATTTATTATGAACAAATTCTTAGGATCTAGGGTTTTTATGAAACTATGTTACTTTGACTATTTTCAATAGATAATTCGTAGTTAGGGGCAATTCTTGTGTTTGATTTAATTCCGTTCTCTATGCTTGCAACTTGACTGATCACCTAGTTGTTAGATTTAATATTCTTTTTGAACTTGGAAAAGGGAGATTAGGATTAGATAGGAAATTGAATAGTAAACGACTCTTAGTATAGGAATATACTTAAGGCGTTACTACAAGAAAAGCAGGATTTTCCGACGGAAATTTCCGACGGATAACAAACCCGTCGGAAATTAGTTGCCTTTTTCCGACGGCTTTTCCGACGACTTTACAAAATCCGTCGGAAAATGAACTTTTCCTAAGAAAGTCCATTGAAACTTATTTCCGACGGGTATATTCCGTCGGAAAATCCATTAAAAAATAAACCAAAAATTATATTATAAAATTTCCGACGGAACATATCCGTCGGAAAGTAATAAAAAAAAAAGGAAAAAAAAAAAGAAAACAAATTTCCGACGGACGGTTTCTGTCGGAAAATAATAAAAAAGAAGAAAACAAATTTCCGACGGACGATTCCCGTCGGAAAATATTTAAAAAAAAGAAAAAAAAAGAGACCACATTTCCGACGGTTCCTATCCGTTGGAAATTTCATTAAATAAATTCAAAATTGAAAAAAAAATGATTTCCGACGGAACATAGCCGTCGGAAAATAATTTTAAAAAAAATAAAAAAGAGAACAAATTTCCGACGGAGCTTGCCGTCGGAAAATATGTATGTGTATATATATATATATATATATATATATATATATATATATATATATATATATATATATATATATATATATATATATATATAATCCATCGGAAAATATAAAAAAATAAAGGAAAAATTAAATTTTTCGACGGGTTATGTTCATCTGAAAATATATAAAAAAGAAGAACAAATAATTACGGTAACCTCAATGTACATAACCCCGAGGTCAATAGTGTTGACTTTGGTCAATTAGATCTTCAATTCGAGAATCGATCGATCTAATTACGAATAACCTCAATGTACATAACCCGGGGTCAATAGTGTTGACTTTGGTCAATTAGACCTTCAATTCGAGAATCGATCGATCTAATTATGGATAACCTCAATGTATATTACCCCGAGGTCAAGAGTGTTGACTTTGGTCAATTAGACCTTCAATTTGAGAGGCTTTAATTACGAATAACCTCAATGTAGACAACCCGGGGTCAATAGTGTTGACTTTGTTCAATTTGACCTTCAATTCGAGAATCGATCAATCTAACTACGAATAACCTCAATGTACATAACCCCGGGGTCAATAGTGTTGACTTTGGTCAATTAGACCTTCAATTCGAGAATCGATCGATCTAATTAGGGATAACCTCAATGTACATAACCCCGAGGTCAATAGTGTTGACTTTGGTCAATTAGACCTTCAATTCGAGAATCGATCTATCTAATTACGGATAACGTCAATGTACATAACCCGAGGTCAATAGTGTTGACTTTGGTCAATTTGACATTCAATTTGATAGGATCTAATTACGAATAACCTCAATTTACATAACCTCGAGGTCAATAGTTTTAATTTGACTTAGGTCAATTAGACCTTCAATTCGAAATCGATCGATCTAATTACGAATAACCTCAATATACATAACCTCGATGTCAATAGTTTTGACTTTGGTCAATTAGACATTCAATTTGATAATCGATCGATCTAATTACTAATAACCTTAATGTACATAACTCCGAGGTCAATAGTGTTGACTTTGGTCAATTAATATAAAAAAAATTGAATTAAAACAATTTTTATACCGGATTAACTATCTCAATAAACATAACAAAATTGAATTAAAACAGTTTTTTACTGGATTAATTAAGTTTTGCACGATTTTAGTCTTCTTCATTTATAAAATAATTTTAGTTAAAATTAAAAAAAAATAGATTTCCGACGGGCTTTCCGTCGGAAATTAAGCGAGTAAAAGCCCTAGCCGTGCAGCTCTTTTCATTTGTTTCAGTTCTCTCCAAAAAGCATCAAAACCCTAGCCGCCCAGCATGACCTCCTAGCCGCGGCTGCAAAACCCACCACCACCGCCGCCATTACCGCCATCCTCCCACTTCCCCTCTCTCTCTCTCTCCCTCTCCCTACCCCAATCAAGCCGCCACTTCCCGTACTGCACCACTGCCCGACTCGCGCCGCTTGTGTTTGTGCCCAGTCCGCCCAGCCCAGCCGTCGGCCGCTTCTGTCTGAACTCGTGCGGTTGACTGCCCAGCATCCCGCCCCTGCCCTCAATTACCGGAATTTCTTGTAGAGGTAAATTCCCTAATTTGCTTCAATGTTGATTAAGTCCTTTAATTCGTTGAAATTCGGCATGTCAGATATTTTAATGTCTTTCAAATATGTTTTGAGGATTTATTAACAATATGAAATATATATGACAATTTAGTCTGCAAATCACTTGGCTACTTTGAATTTGTAAGTTCTTACTTAAGTATTGTTTGTCAGTTTGAGATACATTTTACTGGAAAATCATATATATTTATATATGCTTGCTTGATCTTTCTTTTATAGAAAAATCACAAGAATAATTTTTTGCGCAAAAACTAATTATCTGCATTACTGGTCGTTAGTATTTGGTACCATAGATACCATCATCCATGTTGCACTATAATAGAAAACAATGCAGTGTTAATTTTTGGATGTGTTGCATAAATATGGAAACCCATTAATTATCTGGGATTATCTAATTTCCGAAACAAGTCATGCAATTTTAAACGGAAAAATGAAGAAGAAAGAGGCAAATAATAAGTTTTAGGAGTACAAATTACTTTTGTTTCTATCGATTGAAAAATTGAAACATTTTGTTAATCTAAATTGAATAATAAGCCAGCACTAAATTCGCCCTTCGTGAAAGAGTGTGATTCAAATGCAAAACTTGCAAGTATTTGTTTTAATTTTTCTTTTGATATGACAATTTGGCCACTGAAGATAACAAATGTTCTTATACAACATTCATCTAGATAATAACATTTTTAGTTAGCGTTGTAGCTAGGGGCGTAAATGAGTCTAAGTAGAAACATAAACATCTAGTTACATAATTTAAGAATTTTAATGATATATTTGTCACTGTCCAAATAGTAATATTAATTGTTAATTTAAGATTTTCAATCTAGATTGACGAAGTATACATTGATTCAGATAGAAAAAATGGATAATCCAATTCATCGTGATTGGATGTACAATCGCATACTTGGAAGAGACTTCAACCCAGCGTGGTTAGTTGGGGTTAACCATTTTCTTGAATTTGCAAAATCACAAAGGGATTATTTAGAAAGTCGACAAATTAGGTGCCCTTGTCGTAAATGCAAAAACATGAGATATGCAAACCCCGAGCAAGTCCATTCGGATCTGCTTAGAAATGGATTTGTGGCTGATTATTGGTGTTGGACATGTCATGGAGAGGAAGAGGATGATAATCCGAACAACAATAATAATGGAGCATCGAGCAGTGTTCAATTTATGGATTATGATGATGATGATGGAAACAACATATATGAAGATGTTGTATATGATGCAATGAGAGGTGGTAACTTTGACTGCAATGTCGGGGACACCGTGTATGTGACTAACCCTCCAAATAATGGAGCTGAAGACTTCTACAATGTGTTAGAGAGTGCTCAAAGACCCTTGTATGAAGGTTGCAACACCTACACTGAGTTGTCATTAGCTCTTCAATTGATTTCCTTAAAAGCCGACTTCAACATGACACAAGGAAACTTTAATCGAATGACTGAGATTATGAAGATGATGGCGCCTCAAGAGAATTTAGTTCCCAAGGATTTCTATAAGAAAAAGAAGTTAGTGGCAAAACTTGGTTTAACTTCTAAAAAAATCGACTGTTGTAAGAATGGTTGTATGTTGTATTACAAAGAAGATGAACATTTGACTGAATGCAAATTTTGTCACTTTGAACGTTTTGAGAGTACTAAATCGCGTCTTGGTAGAAGATGTAGTAAACCTGTTCCTCACAAGAGAATGCACTACTTGCCCTTAATTCCTAGACTCAAACGGTTGTTTGCCTCTCAGCAGTCGGCTCCTCACATGAGATGGCACTTTGAAAATATAAGAGAGGAAGGTGTTTTGTGTCATCCATCCAATGGGTTGGCATGGAAGAATTTTAACGCCGCTAATCCGGATTTTGCCTCAGAGCCAACAAATGTTAGGCTCGGCCTATGTGCAGATGGGTTTAATCCATTCAGTAACAATTCTCAACCGTATTCTTGTTGGCCAATTATTGTGACTCCTTATAACTTGCCCCCTGAAATGTGTATGACTCGGCCATACATGTTTCTGACTTGCCTAATTCCTGGACCACACAATCCTAAGAGCAGAATTGATGTGTATTTGAGGCCTTTAATCGATGAATTGAATCAACTATGGGGAGAAGGGGTCGACACGTATGATATTTCAAAAAAAGAGAATTTCCGGATGAGAGCTGCGTTTATGTGGACAATAAATGATTTTCCTGCTTATGGTATGCTATCAGGTTGGTCAACTTCGGGAAAATTAGCTTGTCCAATATGTATGGAGCAAACCAAAGCTTTCAGACTCAAGTATGGTGGAAAGATTTCGTGGTTTGATTGTCATCGTCGATATTTACCGATGAATCACCCATTCAGGGGAAGTCGAAATTTCTTTAGAGCAGGGCAGGTTGACAGATCACTCCTACATCGAAGATTAACTGGCCATCAGGAGTGGCAGAGAGTTTGTGATCTTCCAAAAATATCTGACTTGCATCCAAATCACGCCAAAATACCAGGATATGGCACAACACATCACTGGACCAAACAAAGTATATTTTGGAGACAATTTAGTTCGCCACAATTTGGATGTTATGCACATCAAAAAGAATGTTTTTGATAACATGCTTAACACAGTTATGGATGTTAAAGGTAAGACAAAGGACAATGATAAAGCAAGAAGAGATTTAGAGGAATATTGTAGACGATCAGAGTTACATCTCACTGAGGGATATGATGGAAAACCTTGCAAACCGAAAGCTTGTTTTACCTTATCTAAGGCTGAAAAACAGGATTTCTGCAAGTGGGTCGAAGAGTCAAGAATGCCAGATGGTTATGCTTCAAATTTGGCCAGATGCGTTGATAATACAAATTTGAGGTTGCATGGTCTGAAATGCCATGATTGTCACGTGTTTATGCAACGTTTGATGCCAAGTGGATTCAATATGCTGCCAGATAATGTGTGGAAGCCTTTAACATAATTAGGCATGTTTTTTAGGGATTTGTGCTCAACCGAATTACGAATAGAAAAGTTGGAGCAAATGGAGAAATATATCCCTCTCATTATCTGCAAGCTCGAGCGAATATTTCCATGTGGATTCTTTGATTCGATGGAGCACTTGCCAGTACACTTACCATATGAAGCCATTATGTGCGGTCCCGTTCAATATAGATGGATGTATCCATTTGAGAGGTAATAATTAACCTTTCAATATAATTTTTATTATGTACTAGTTTAATACACGTTTAATAAAAAAGTACGAATTCGATATCATTAGGTTTTTACACGACTTAAAAGGAATGGTTAGCAACACCGCAAGAGTTGAAGGTTCGATTTGCGAAGCATACATGGCTCAGGAAGCATCATATTTTACATCGTTCTACTTCGAGCCTCACATTCAAACAAGGAGTATGAGAACTAAACGAAATGAATATGCTGAAAGTCTCGATCGAAATCCACACATTCTTTCGATTTTTAATCAACCTGGATGTCCTATTGGCAAATGTAATTCAAAGATTTTAAATGAGGCAGAGTTAAAAGCAGCTCGTCTTCTTGTCCTCAGAAATTGCGATGAAGTGGTACCATTTTTAGAGTAAGTTTCTAATTCGACATTTATCAGAATATTTCAATATTTGAAAAAACAAAACGTAAAAAATATTAACATATTTGAACTTACAAATTGTTTAGGCATTTTTCATCCCTGGTTCGACAAGGTTGCCCTAATGCGACTGAGGCGGATGTTGAACGATCAATTGAAGACCATTTCATTGAATGGTTTCACGAATTTGTGAGTATTAAAAGTCACATGTTCATATATACGTATATAACAATATATATTGAACAAATAATAGAATTTAGTATATAATGTACTCAAAATTGTATAGTTATTTCATCCTTTGAACAATGTACAAAATCAACATCTAAGGGATTTATCATGGAGTCCATTTACAACTGTGAAAACATGGCAAAATTGTGTTGTTAATGGGTATACATTTCACACACATCGTCAAGCCCAAAATCGAAAAACCTATAATGCTGGTGTGTGTGTGGAGGGTGAAGGGACAACAAAATTCTATGGGATACTTGAAGACATAATTGAATTACAGTATCCAGGTTGTGATGAGAATAAAATCTTACTCTTTCAATGTAAGTGGTATAACTCGGTTTCTCCCGGAGGAATTAGGATACGCCCGCAATATGGAATTGTTGAGATCAACATAAAAAGCACATATCCTAAATTTGATCCATTCGTCTTTGCGGAACATACATCTCAAGTATACTTTGTTCCTTACCAGGGGAAGAAAAAGGACAAAATTAATTGGCGTGTTGTAGTAAATACGAGACAAAGGAGTAGAGTGGATACTAGGTATAATGTACAAGTCACGGCTTTGCAAGAACCACCTAACATGCCAAATTCCCGTGTTGATGATGAACTAATGGATTTGAATGTTGAAGAAGAAGAAGAAAACGAAGAAGAATTAGAGGAAGTGGAAGAAGAAGAAGAAGAAGAAGAAGAAGACGAAGATGATGATGATGATGATGATGATGATGAAGATGAAGATGAATAATTATTTTTTCGTTGACTTTGTATTATTATTGTACTCACATTTGATGAATATTTAATATTCTATTGTGATACACTATTAATGCTTTATGACGTTGATGTTGGAATATTTTATTTTTATTTCATAGTTTAAGATTTATTGTAATATGTTATTGTAGTCTATTCTCATATTTTTGCAGATGGCACCAAAGAAGAAGTTAAAGAGAGTTAACTTATCCACCGACTCAGTTGACCATGACCATGAGTCTTTCAGGCCTTCGCCTAGTCCGACTTCTAACCCCGCTCCCAGCCCTTCTAACAGTGTTTCCGGATTAAATACTTTCTTATCGGGTCCTAGCCATTTACATGGGAGCTCTTCGGTTAGTGGTAGTTCGACTGCTATTCCTAGTATGGAGTCTGTTAATGGGAAGGAGCTAATTGCTCCTACGGAATTTCCTAATGAGTATGTATTTATTTTCATGGCTTTAAAATGTTATATTAATGTTATTAATTGATTTAATATATACTTTTAATGTTTTTGTGATTTGACATAGGTTTACAAATCATACGTCGGTTGTTCGTGGTGTGGGAAGAGCTGTTAGAAAAGGTTGGGAAGGTTCTTATCACACGTATGGCGAAGTTCCTGATAAGATTAAGACTAAGTTGTTTAATATCTTTAAGGTATTTATCTAAATTATGTTAGTATATATTGTAGTTTAATAATTAATATCAATTACTATATTGTTTACTAATAAAATTATCTAACGAATTGCAGAAGGAGTACTATTGGGACCCTAAGCATGAAGTTGATATTAAAAGGATATTTGATGTTAAAGCCAGATCATCACTTACTCATGCATTTGATGAGTTAAGAAGTAGAAATTTACCTAAGCCAGAGTGGATAAACGAAACTTGTTGGAAAGAATAGAAGGCATATTGGGCTTCTCCCGAGTTTTTGGAGAAAAGTCAAAGAAACAAAAGAAATCGAGCTTCCAGTTGTGGTGGTCAAGGAGCCCCAAACCACACGGGTGGTAGTATAACACATTCGGAGCACGCGCGTAGACTAGTAAGTCACTCAGATTTCTTATTGACATTTGTTTCATATATCTATTGTGGTAACACAACCAATATATAATAAAGTTGTAGAGACAAAAAGGACATGACGTGTCCCAAGCAAGTCTATTTATGTATACTCATTCGAAGTATGATGAAAAGGGAGAGAGAACCATATGGGTCGATGAACGTTCGAAGAATACATATGTAAGTCAAATAAACTCATTACTTAGTTTATTGCTTATTAGTAATAGGTGTTATGTTTGATTAAATGTAAACTTATGTTCGTGCCTCCTAGAAATGCGTTTAAGGAAAAACTCCCGACTCCTCAAGTATCTGAAACTAGTGAATCACAACCAGTCCCTGAAAATGTTGAGTTGCAGGTACGTAAATGCAATAAGTAATTTATGATATTAAATAAATACATGTAGTTGTAATCTAAATTGTTTTCATTTGTAATTCAGACGCTGGTGGAGACTGTAGGCGTTGGGAAGAAAGGTACGATTTATGGTTTGAAGGGCAAGGCTCATCGGGTTAGACCTCAGTCATCGAGATCACATTATTCTCAAGCTACTTCTTCCGACCCGGAGCTTGTGGCGAGACTTCAAACTCTCGAAGAACAGGCGTCGGAGAATCAATCAATGAGGGAGGAATACAACAATATGAAACAAGAGCTTGCGGATAATCGACGGGAGGTGGAGGCATATCGTCGAGAGATGGAGGAATTCCGACGTTTGTTTAGCCAGATGCCTACCGAAATGATGCATAAAAAACCCCAGAACCCAGAACAATCTAATGACTCTGACTCCGACTCCGACTCTGACGATTGATACTCTTTATTTTCCTGCTTATGCTAATTGATACTTTTTATTTTCCTACATATTTGAACTCCCTGGTAATGGTTGAGACTAATTTATGTTTATTAGGTTTTTAATTTGAACGGTGTATTATTATGACTATGACTGAGATTATTTTGACTTTTAATTAATGATTATTAGTTTTCAATTTAATTTTGATGAATGTTGTACTGAATAGATAAACGGGATAATATTTTTTAATTAATTATTTTTTTAATAAATTTGAATTATTTTTTTAATAAAAATAATAAATTTTCCGACGGAATATTCCGTCGGAAACAAATGAATAAAAAGTTTTTTTAAAAATAATAAAATTCCGACGGAATATTCCGTCGGAAATAAATAAATAATTTCTTTTTCTAAAAAAACTATAAAAATTTCCAACGGGATATATCCGTCGGAAATAAATAAATAAATTTTTTTTAAAAAATATAATTAATTTCCGACGGACAATGCCCGTCGGAAATTAAGGTCAAACAGTTGACCCGAACAAGTTTCCGACAGACGTACCCGTCGGAAGTTGCCCGTCGGAAAATTTCCGACGAACTTTCCAACCACCTTGATCCGCCGGAAAAAGCCCGTCGGAAATCCCGTCGGAAAATTACCGACGAGCAAATTTCCGACGACCTTTCCGACGACCATTTTCTGTTGGAAAATGCTGTTTTTCGACGGATTTTCCGAAAAATTCGTCGGAAATTCCGTTGGAAAAACCTATTTTTCTTGTAGTGTTGTGTTATTTATGAATCACCTAGGAATAGGATCGGTTTGTATAATACATTAGGTTCTTACGTAATTCGGAAGATACGTAGGAATATACTTGAATCTTCGTGTAGCACTCTTGTCACCACAATAACTACGAAAATCTCAATTGAACAATCGATAGATAACATAGTGGATTATAACCCTAGGTTTCTCTTCTCATTATTCGAACTAAATCCAAGTACTAAGGTTAGTTAATTCATTTAGTTAATCTAGTTTAATTGAACCTGAAAATATATTTGAATTAGGAACCATATTAAAAGTAAATTAGGAATTGGAATTGGTAGATATTAGTCAAGTCCCTGTGGAGACGATACTCTTATACTTACTCTTTATTACTTGTTCGATACGTGCACTTGCGTTTATTTGCGTGTGTAAATTCCGCAACAAATATACAAAGGGTAAACGAAGAAAGTTACCTGGAGATCGAGTGGGAATGGTAATAGGATAGTTATGGGAACTTAGCCCGACCTTCCGAAGGAAAGCCTCTCCCACGAGAACGGCGCATTGGTATTTGTCCGACCTCATCTCCTCTATCATATTTAGCAAACAAGGGTCGTCGGGGATCAGTTTGCCTGTAATTCTCCGACCACCAAAGGTCCAGTTGGAGCCGTGGTCCCACGAAAACCGGAAAGGAATAGTCGATCCATCTGTCAAATTTTGATGGGTTGGAGGTCGTACGAAGAAATAACTAGATTTCCAGTTGGAATTACTAGAGACCGGAGAATCAAAAATAGCACAGCCAGATATTTGGTTCACGAAGAAATAACCACGGTTTGAAGAATTGGAAAGATTAAAACGAAATAATTGAAAAAAGTTGCGAAATGATGGTTTAAGACCTTTGGCAACCATTAAAACAGCAAAAGAAACAACGAAAGCGACAAAATTGGGAACCAATTGGGTCGGGGAGACAGTGAAAGTAGCCATAATCTCAAGGAAAAGAGGAGAAAGTGGAAGCCTGAGACCATGCTGAAAATGAGAGGTATAGAAGGCACGTCAACCCTCAGGGGGGAAGTGACACTATCAGTTGGGGACGGAAGAAAAATCTCAGAACCTTTGGGAAAGAACCGGCTATAATTCGTCTGCAACTCGCTCATGTTTTCCTCCTTGTGAATACAAGCGAGGAGCTCGATTGGTTCGAAAACTTGAGGATTGGCACCTTTTGTTTTGGTAGCAGCTTTGGCGGCTACCTCATCGTCGGTAATGATGTCTTCGGGGGATCTGTGTCCACGGTCGCTGCCTGATCGACAGGAGGGCTCTGAGAACCTTCCAGGTCAATGGTGGGGATTACATCGTCGAGGGTCGATGAGCTGGGATCTCTAGAACTGGAGGCCATTTCGAGGACGGTTTGGATAATAGTCGATAAATATATCAATTACGGAGCTTATCGACTTAAAATTATACTGCAGAGAATGGGAAGGCAGAGAGTAAAAAATAATTGTGAAATCTAAGACGGATATATATATATACGAAGTTGAAAGGACACTTTAGCCCCTTCGCAATGATTCTTTTTCCCGCCATGATAGGAGCGAAGGGACTCCTCTATTCGAAACGATGCTTTCCAATGAGGATATAGATACGACTGTTTATGAAACGGTGCTCTATTATCCTTATTTCGGATTTTTTCCTATAGGGTTTTTTCCAAATAAGGTTTTTAATGAGGCACGATTCATAAGACTAGTCAGTAAGATCAACTACTTCTTCGCTCGAAGAAGTGAGGGAGTACTGATGGGGGGCTATTTTACACCCTTAAGGATACTCGAGAAATCAAGAAAAATCAAGTCGGCCCGACTAGATATTTAGCACAAGTGTTGTTCAACCATGATGGTCGTCTCGACCTAATTAGAGCATCTCCGCGATCTAGCTCTGGAAGTCCGAAGTCCTGAGGGACATTAGTCTGAGTCCAATTATGGTTATGTTTCCTTGTATAGCTAGGGAAGAAGATCTATATCGATTCACCACTTACGTTGTATTAGAGCACAACACATAATATCATACTTGCGCCTACATACTTTGATATACTTGATTAATCTAATAAGATAGCCATTGCTACATATTTCATAATGTTCTTGCGTTGCGTATCGTTCATCTTTGAGTGGATCCATCCTGAATAAAATAACTAGCCCGTACATTATCTAGTCTTGATCATATTATTATTGATAATACTGAACCTTAGGAAAATCGGTAAAATCAAGGTCATGGGTTCAACTCCTACTATTTAATACTATCATTTGTAATTAGTTTACGTTGATACCAATGTAATAGAGACGATTCAATATAGTATTTGATGTAACGATGTATTCACAATCTCAAAAAAAAAAAAAAAATAGTTAACAATTTACCAAATATGAAACAAATTGTTGACTTACAATTCCAAATGTGCTGGACTGCATTTCTATGATACCAAAAGTAAACATTGACATAAAAATTCGTATAAAAAATGCAATTTTCTTCATATTCGTGGGTTTTGGTAAGTCTTATTAATCTTTTGTGTTGTAGTTGTGGGGTATGAAGGGGTAAAACCGTAATTAATATAATAATGAAGATCAAGTTGATGGGATTCACATGAAGTGGATAGTAGACTGAAATTTTTGGTTCCGTAAATGGTCTGGACGAAAATTTCGGTCCGGTCGTTAAATTGAACCGTGCTCAACCCTAATTTATCCCTTATGTAAAAAATACTTTTCATGTCCATACTCAATTTCAGCAAGTGAGTTACACTTTCCGGCTCAAGAGGGTAAATTACTTCTTTAAATTTTTTCTATAGGATAAATTATTCTTTTTCAAATCACATAATGATAAATTGAACATTATAAATATAAAAAAAGTTAAGTTTCCATTAATTCTATATATTCATTAACCGTTAGATTCGGAGAGTTTTCATTATATATACTACTCAAACGTGCCTAAACCCCTCTCTATCTCTTTCATATATTTATTTAATAGTGAAAACATGGCTAAGTTTTTCGCGTCAATACCCTTTTCTCTTTCAGGTCAGTATGTTCCTGTTTGGCATGCTATATATTTGATATCTTATTTTATTTTCCAATGTATGTACACGTGTTTTTGCTATATTGAGGGGAAAAGGGCAAAAGTAGTACATAACTAATGGTCGTTCATATAAGTTTGCCTTATAAATCTGGACGGATTATTTTACCCCAAGAATCATAAATTTGAAGCAATTATGGGACCTTTTTAGTCCAATTATGAAAGTGAACATCATGTGCGGTCATTTATGGGATTTGTGGCTCGCACGTGACTTTCACTTTTGCATCACAATGGGATCAAGGAAGTTCAAAAATTGCTTCAAATTTATGACTCATGGGATAAAATTGTCAGCTAGCCTAAATGCTCGTGGGGCAAACTTATATCAGCGACCATTAGTTATGGACTAATTTTGTCTTTTCCCCCTAAATATATATATTGTGAAGATTATAATGTTGGAATAGTAAATATTAGTATGTAGATAAAGTTAATCTGATATATTAATAGCATTGTTTGGGCAAAAGTAGTACATAACTAATGGTCGTTCATATAAGTTTGCCTTATAAATATTTGGACGGATTATTTTACCCCAAGAATCATAAATTTGAAGCAATTATGGGACCTTTTTAGTCCAATTATGAAAGTGAACATCATGTGCGGTCATTTATGGGATTTGTGGCTCGCACGTGACTTTCACTTTTGCATCACAATGGGATCAAGGAAGTTCAAAAATTGCTTCAAATTTATGACTCATGGGATAAAATTGTCAGCTAGCCTAAATGCTCGTGGGGCAAACTTATATCAGCGACCATTAGTTATGGACTAATTTTGTCTTTTCTCCCTAAATATATATATTGTGAAGATTATAATGTTGGAATAGTAAATATTAGTATGTAGATAAAGTTAATCTGATATATTAATAGCATTGTTTGGGCAAAAGTAGTACATAACTAATGGTCGTTCATATAAGTTTGCCTTATAAATATTTGGACGGATTATTTTACCCCAAGAATCATAAATTTGAAGCAATTATGGGACCTTTTTAGTCCAATTATGAAAGTGAACATCATGTGCGGTCATTTATGGGATTTGTGGCTCGCACGTGACTTTCACTTTTGCATCACAATGGGATCAAGGAAGTTCAAAAATTGCTTCAAATTTATGACTCATGGGATAAAATTGTCAGCTAGCCTAAATGCTCGTGGGGCAAACTTATATCAGCGACCATTAGTTATGGACTAATTTTGTCTTTTCCCCCTAAATATATATATTGTGAAGATTATAATGTTGGAATAGTAAATATTAGTATGTAGATAAAGTTAATCTGATATATTAATAGCATTGTTTGGGCAAAAGTAGTACATAACTAATGGTCGTTCATATAAGTTTGCCTTATAAATATTTGGACGGATTATTTTACCCCAAGAATCATAAATTTGAAGCAATTATGGGACCTTTTTAGTCCAATTATGAAAGTGAACATCATGTGCGGTCATTTATGGGATTTGTGGCTCGCACGTGACTTTCACTTTTGCATCACAATGGGATCGAGGAAGTTCAAGAATTGCTTCAAATTTATGACTCATGGGATAAAATTGTCAGCTAGCCTAAATACTCGTGGGACAAACTTATATCAGCGACCATTAATTATGGACTAATTTTGTCTTTTCCCCCTAAATATATATATTGTGAAGATTATAATGTTGGAATAGTAAATATTAGTATGTAGATAAAGTTAATCTGATATATTAATAGCATTGTTTGCAGAAATGTTAGTTTCTATATTCCTTGTTGAGAAATTAAAATATATGAATCGATGTGTACGATTTTAGAAAACTAAAATAAGAAATCTTAGTTTATCTCTTTTTCTTACAAAAAAATTGAAGAAAGTTTTCCTTAAATTGCATTATGGTTTTCGGTTCTTAGTACGTATTGAATTCATACAAGATTAATCGGTTAATTTTTTATTTAATTAGTTGATTAATATAAATTTAGAAATAAAATATGATATAAATACCTTGTCAGTTGTTTGATCACTTGAGAAAATAGTTATTAACAAATTTTGTACTGAATTTGTCAAAAATGAATTTATGAAAATGTCATGTACAACTTTAACAACTTTTTACTAAATTGATATTGTCTTTTGAGTTCAATACAGTTCTTTGAAATTTGTTTTGTCGTGTTTTGATTTTTACTAGTTTATGTAGTTTTGTTTTTTTAATTACACCAATCACTACGTATACTTCCTCCATTCACTTATTTTTACTTCATTAGTTATAGTACCCTAATGGGGGCTTTTTCGTATTTAGCCAGGTCGGATTTTTCGACCTGATCGAGTTCGATCTGGTAAGCTTCAATCTCGAGCAGTCCTCATTATTATCGATCGAGTCTAACAGAAGTATTCCTTGATGCCTCACATAACTCCCCAGCTGGTCAGGACTCGCTACAAGCAGATCATGGGCCGTACAAAGACTCCTATGGGCTCTAGAATTCTATTTTGTTTATTTGCCTATAAAGATAATAATAATTAATGTAAGAGGTTGATGTCACCGAGCTCAGACAAAAACTTCTCCCAAAAAACTCAAACTCTTGATAAAAAAAAAAGGTATATTCGTTTTTGCAAATATCTTTTACGTTGAAAACTCTCGAATAAATAAATATATATATATATATATATATATATATATATATATATATATATATATATATATATATATATATATATATATATTAATACTAATAAGATAGTAAGGCTCTTTCAACAGTGGGCTGAATTTTCTTTTCTCTTTTTTTTTGAAAGTTCACCCCTCAAAACGACGCCGTTTTGAGGGTATATAGCTGAGATTACACTTGCTCTTATTTTTGTTTCCAATTAAATTTTACATGTATTGACCACTTCCTTCAAAACCTATGGGTCCCTCTTCATTTTACAGTTTCTTTTAATCGTCTTCTTCCTCAAAAAATCCAGCTTCAATTATACTGTTCTAACAAACAATTCCACTTTTCTAACAAACTCCTCTCCTTTTTCAAACAAACTCCTCCCCTCATCATTATTGTTTGTTATGCTTTCACTGTTCTAACTTCTTTCTATTACCCTAAAATCTCCTTCTTTCTTTTATTGTTTCAATTCCTTCCCTACTAATTGAGAGGTCGACGAGAAATTCCTGCATATATATCTCTTTTATTGTTTCATTCCTTTCCTACTAATTGAGAGGTCGACGAGAAATTCCTGCATATATATCTCAATTCCCCAATTTCTAAATTAAATTTATCACTCTCTACCGCTGGCAGCTTTAGGAGTTATTTGGGGATTAGGATATTTTTAATTGGATTTCAAGCTCGGGATGAATTAGTTTTTAATGTTTTACGCACGCTTGATAGCTTTCACATTAAATTGCGATCTTGTTATGAAGGCAGCCCATATCATATTTTAGAGTTTAATGCACTTCATTGTTATTTGCTGGTATGATTGTAGGCTGCTCTTGGTGGAGCTGTTGGAAATCTGCAAAGAATTCGTGCCTTCCTTCGGGTTTGTCTGATCCTACTGCTATTATTACTGAATATATGTACTCTAGAAATGTTAGAGAATTAATCTGTTTATTATATCTTTCTATATTTAATGTTATGCAGATCCGTTTGAGGGATTACGGAGTTCTTGATTTTGATGCAGGCGATTTCCATCGACAGCCTCCTATAGATACCACTTGGCAGCAGGTGAGATACTAATTTAATACTACTGACTTTTAGATGTTTGTTGAAGAATCCCTTAAAGGGACCTATCCGGAAATATAGTGGCTTGATTGATACTCTTCTAAACTACAATGTCTTAATGTTTTTTGGTTCTGGCCATTTCAATGGGGTTAATTTTTTTGGATCTGACATGTATTTGCGTTTGGATTTATTATGCAATACTTAAGCCCTAGCAAATCCAGTTATACTTTATCGCTTCTGCCAGCCACTACATCCTTATTCAAAGAAAAAAGAGGGAATGACAGAATGTAAAGAAAATTAACCCCATGAAATGAGCTTTAGTTTTGCGTAGACATTTCTACATTTTAGATCCAAAAAGATTATGTTGATAATAGAAGACAAATGTTTATATCTGCGGGTGCATTGATTTTCATATTCTTTTAAGTTAATCCAGGCACGATCTTTACGAGTTGTGATTCCTTCCTCTTTTCAGAGTTTTTGTTAGTTGTCTGATTCAGTAAAGAAAAGGTCTCATCCTCTGTGAATGACCCAAAAAGTAAAACCTACAGAAGCAAAAAAAGAACATTTTCAGCACCTGAATGATTATTTTGAGCTGTTACAGCCTAAACTATGCTTGGTCCTTTAAAGTTACTGTTGAGATAGCTTGACAGAATGTAAAGAAAATTAGCCCCATGAAAATAATAGAAGACAAATGTTTATATCTGCGGGTGCATTGATGTTCGTATTCTTTTAAGTTAATCCAGGCACGATTTCTTATTGATAATAGAAGACAAATGTTTATATATGCGGGTGCATTGATATTTGTATTCTTTTTTAAGTTAATCCAGGCACGATCTTTACGAGTTGTGATTCCTTCCTCTTTTCAGAGGTGCTGAATGATTATTTGGAGCTGTTACAGCCTTAACTATGCTTGGTCCTTTAAAGTTACTGTTGAGATAGAATGTAGAGAAAATTAACCCCATGAATGAGCTTTAGTTTTGCGTAGAAATTTCTACATTTTAGATCCAAAAAGATTATGTTGATAATAGAAGACAAATGTTTATATCTGCGGGTGCATTACAATACATGTATTGATGTTGCTAAATGTCCAAGGAGTCCTCTCTATAGGGACTGGATAGAAAATGCCAATGCTAAAACACAAATTTATTTCCATCTCAACTGAATTGTTTGTTAGTAGATGCTGTAAAAGAATTCTATTTCAGCAATTCGATCCTACTTGATTTTTCATTCTGATATTTTTGCAAGACTTTTTAAAATTAAATTTCTACAGCATGTTTGATGGCTTTTATGTCTCTATGGAGATATTAATTTATAAGGTTCAATTATATTTTCCATTTAGGATGACCAATAGAGGCTCTGTCGGTATGCTGCATTGCTTTCAGTTTGCTAAAGCAATAAAAGGAAGAGGGTAAATTTTCATTTTGCTTACTTTTCATGTGTGATTGATCAAGTGCATTTGAATGTGTAAATTACAAAGAGTTTTTAATAATTTAAACAAGTTCCAGTTGTAAGCCTTTTTTTTTTGGGTAATAGTAGAGGAAGTTTATCCTGCATACTTTATGTCAAATTTGCAGCCTTGATGTTTAGTTGACTGTTTGACAAGAAGGAGATGTGAATTCTTATGGTAGGTCTTGATGCTGCTGGTAAGACCACTATATTGTACAAACTGAAGATGGGAGAAATAGTGACAACCACTCCTACACTTGGTATGTTCCTAAGTGTATAATGGCCCTATGACATTGAGTATTTCTTTCTTCATTGAGTGTTTTGTAGTTTTTTATTTGTATAAAGTTATGCTTTGTAAATTGTAAGTGTGATAATATGCTATGTGGGGATCAGTTGACCTGCCAGAAAGTTTGTTTGACATTCCATACTCCCGTTTCATAATTTTCATCAAAAAGCCCAGTTCTTATACACCTTGTGCTGAATTGACTGTCCTTTGCTAAAATATGAAGGCATACTGTAACTTTTAACCAAGTAATTTTATTAATATGCAGGTATTTTCCTTTGCCTTCAATCTTCACTTGTTGTGATAGTACTTATTAAGTTATTGACACTTTGCACCTCAAATTAAAATTTTAGCACATTGCACCCTCGAATTACATATTCTTTGTCACCCTATTAGGGTGCAAAATTCCAATCATATTGCCAAATATATGCAATTCTGGGTGCAAAGTGCCAAAAAATTAATTTGAGGGCTCAATGTATCAAAATGGTTGAAGTGAAATGATTTTATACTGATATTTACCCTTTTTCAACAGGCACCATTTTTTGAATTCTTTCTATTTTAAACTCAAGTTATGCTATTATTGGAACATATTGGCTTTTCAGGAATCAATCCAAATAGGCAACATATTTCTTAACTATCTTTGGTTCTTGGACTTGGTGAGTAAAAATAGTATGGAAATTGTTTAGATTGGCATTCCTTCATTTGCCAAGTGTTATCTTGTTGAAGAAATAAACTTTATTTATCTAAGTCTTTTAAGTTATCCAATTGAAGTTGGAAAGTTAAGAAGTCTTTTCATTTATCTATGTCTAATAATGAGTAGCAAGTTTCTAAGAAGACTTTTAAGTTATCTAAGTCGTATTTATTGTGTAAGTTGGAAGGTTGTTCCAACTCTATAAATATTGTCTTGTAATGTTCATTTGATAAGAAGAAAAAATAAGAGAAAAGATAAGAAATCAATATAAACTCTCATATTTCCTCCACTATTCTTTTGAGAGAATTTGAATATTTTAGTGTTTATGCTCTCCAATTTCTAACAAATTGGTATCTAGAGCCACTTTGTTTGAGAGACGTATGAGTTTGAAGAAAGATATGTCGAACGGAACTCCATTTTTAGTTCCACAACTTACCAAAAAACATTTTGGTAATTGGTGCCTCCGAATAAAGGCCCTGCTTGGATGTTATGAAGCTTGGGATACGGTGGAGAACGGTGTAAAGACTGATGATGCAGCCTCTGTTAAGAAAGATCAGAAGGCTCTCGCCCTCATCTATCAAAGTTTAGATGAGAAGATGTTCGAGAAGGTTGCTAGTGCAACCACTTCCAAGCAAGCATGGGATATTCTTCAAACTTCTTTTAAAGGGGCGGATAAAGTGAAGAAAGTACGTCTCCAAACATTAAGAGGTGAGTTCGAATCTCTTCATATGAAGGAATCCGAATCGGTTTCGGATTATATTTCAAGAGTTTTGACCGTGGTCAATGAAATGAAGAGAAATGGAGAAGAATTCAAGGATGATCGGATTGTTGGAAAAATACTACGATCACTAGATTCGAAGTTCAATTACGTGGTTGTCGCCATTGAAGAGTCCAAGGACTTGGACACCATGACCATTGAAGAGCTTGCCGGATCTTTGCAAGCTCATGAAGAAAGATTGAAGCCGAAGCAAGAACCGGTGGAGCAAGCTTTGCAAGCAAAGCTTTCAATGAATGAAAAGGATGAAAGGAATGTGACGTCTCAAAGAGGCCGAGGTCGAGGTCGAGGACGTGGACGAGGCCGTGGTCGTGGTCGTGGAAGAGGTGGCAACCAACCTTCGTATAATGAAGAAAACGGCCAAAATTTCAACCAAGGAAGAGGTCGTGGCCGTGGACGGGGTAGAGGAAGAACTTCGAGGCCAAATCAAGGAAGATATGACAAGTCGAATATTGAATGCTATACTTGTCATAAATATGGTCACTACTCTTCGGAATGGAGAAATAATGTGGAGGAGAAAAATAATTTTGTGGAGAGCAACTATGAAGAGGAGATCCCCACTTTGCTTCTCGCTTGCAGAAGTGATGGAAATGATGAGTACAATCAGTGGTATCTTGATTCTGGGGCAAGTAGTCATATTTGTGGAAAGAAAGAGTTATTTTCGAAACTTGATGAATCCATTGACGGTAATATCACATTTGGAGATTCTTCAAAAGTTCAAATAAAAGGAAAAGGTACGATTTTAATTCGTTTGAAAGATGGAAGCCATCAATTTATTTCTAATGTGTTTTATGTGCCGGGAATGAAAAGTAATATTTTGAGTTTGGGACAACTTTTGGAGAAAAATTATGATATACATTTGAAAGATAAAAGTTTGATAATGAAAGATGAAAAAGGAAGGTTGTTAGCAAAGGTGCCGATGATGAAAAACAGGATGTTTTTATTAAATATCCAAAGCGATGTTCCAAGATGTTTGAAATCTTGTGTTCAAGATTCTTCTTGGCTTTGGCATATGAGACTTGGGCATTTGAACTTTGACGGTCTCAAAATGATGAGCAAGGAAAGGATGGTAAAAGGCTTACCAACTATTGACCTTCCAAATCAACTTTGTGAAGGATGTCTTTTTGGCAAACAAGCAAGAAAAAGTTTTCGGAAGGAGTCTTTGACGAGAGCTCAATATCCTTTAGAGCTAATTCACTCGGATGTTTGTGGACCTATCAAGCCATCATCGCTTGGTAAGAATAATTATTTTATTCTATTTATTGATGATTATTCTCGGAAAACTTGGGTGTATTTCTTGAAGGCAAAGTCGGAGGTGTTTGAAACTTTCAAAAAAATTCAAAACTTTGGTGGAAAAACAAAGCGGTTATCAAATCAAAGCGCTTCGGTCCGATAGAGGAGGAGAATTCACTTCAAATGAATTCAAGAATTATTGTGAGGTAAATGGCATCCATCGTCCTATGACGGTTCCAAGATCACCGCAGCAGAATGGCGTAGCCGAGAGAAAGAACCGGACGATTCTCAACATAGCAAGGAGTATGTTGAAAAGTAAGAACATGCCAAAGGAACTTTGGGCGGAAGCAGTTGCATGTGCAGTTTACTTGTCCAACCGGAGCCATACTAAAAGTGTTCATGGAAAGACCCCTCAAGAAGCATGGAGTGGTTTTAAGCCAAGTGTTTCGCACTTGCGGGTTTTTGGAAGCATAGCCTATGCACATGTGCCAGATCAAAAGAGGACTAAACTTGATGACAAAAGTGAAAGGTACGTCTTTATTGGCTATGATCAAAATTCCAAAGGATACAAACTGTACAACCCAAACAATCGAAAAATTGTGATAAGTAGAGATGTTGAGTTTGATGAAGAAAATTCTTGGGAATGGGGCATTACAAATGAAAAGTACAGTTTCAGTCCACTCATTGATGATGAAGGAGATGATGGCACGATGCAACCTAATACACCACCATCAACACCTCCACTACAAAGTCCACAGATTGGTGAAGAAAGTTCAAGTGAAAGACCTCGAAAAACTAGAAGTCTAAGAGAGCTTTATGAGGTAACGCAAAATCTAAGTGATATGACTCAATTCTGTCTTTTTGCGGATTGTGAGCCTCTAGATTATGAAGAAGCTGCTCGTGATAAAAAATGGAGAAATGCCATGGATGAGGAAATCAACGCAATTAAGAAGAATGATACATGGGAGTTGGTGACATTACATGAAGATAAAAGAACTATTGGAGTCAAATGGGTATTCAAGACAAAAAAGAATTCAAAAGGCGAGGTGGAAAGATATAAAGCGAGACTAGTCGCAAAAGGATACAAACAGAAAGCCGGTATCGACTATGGTGAGGTATTTGCTCCAGTTGCTCGTTTAGAAACTATTCGTTTGATTATTTCTATGGCAGCCCAAAACAATTGGAAAATTCATCAAATGGATGTAAAATCCGCATTTTTGAATGGAGTTTTGGAGGAAGAAGTCTACGTTGATCAGCCTTTGGGTTATAAAGTTAAAGGACATGAAGATAAAGTGTTGAAATTGAACAAAGCTCTATATGGCTTGAAGCAAGCCCCGCGTGCTTGGAATAGTAGAATCGACCAGTACTTCCAAGCAAATGGTTTTTCAAAGTGTCCACATGAACATGCACTTTATGTAAAAATGCATAAAAATGGTGATATTTTACTTGTTTGTTTGTATGTGGATGACTTGATTTTGACAGGAAATAATCCAAAAATGTTTGAAGATTTCAAGAAAAATATGGCTAGAGAATTTGAGATGACGGACATTGGTTTAATGTCCTACTATCTCGGCATTGAGGTGAAACAAAGGGAGGATAGAATTTTTATTTCCCAAGAAGGATATGCCAAGGAAATTCTAAAGAAGTTCAAGATGGAGAATAGCAAACCAGTTGGCACCCCCGTTGAATGTGGAGTAAAATTGTCTAAGCAAGGAGATAGAGAGAAGATCAATCCTACATTTTTCAAAAGTCTTGTTGGAAGCTTGAGGTATTTAACTTGTACAAGACCAGATATTCTTTTTGGTGTTGGACTTGTAAGTCGTTATATGGAGGCTCCTACTGCTTCTCATTTAAAGGCGTCCAAAAGAATACTTCGTTATATTAAAGGTACACTTGACTTTGGAATCTTATATTCATCTTGTCAAGACTTCAAGCTTGTTGGTTATTCTGATAGTGATTGGGCTGGTGATATTGATGATCGGAAAAGTACTACCGGGTTTGTTTACTTTATGGGAAATTCAGCTTTTACTTGGAATTCAAAATAGCAGCCTATTGTGACTCTTTCTACTTGCGAAGCGGAGTATGTGGCAGCTACTTCTTGTGTTTGTCATGCAATTTGGCTTAGAAGTTTAATGAAGGAACTTCACCAACCACAAGAAGATCCAACGAAGATATTTGTTGATAATAAGTCGGCACTTGCATTGGCGAAAAATCCGGTGTTTCATGAAAGAAGCAAGCATATTGATACTAAGTATCACTTTATTCGGGAATGCATATCTAGGAAAGAAGTTGAGCTTGAATTTGTGAAGTCTCAAGATCAAATTGCGGATATATTCACCAAGCCGTTAAGGATTGATGTGTTTTGAAGATTGCGAATGTCTCTTGGCGTAATAAATATAGTTTAAGAGGGGGTGTTGAAGAAATAAACTTTATTTATCTAAGTCTTTTAAGTTATCCAATTGAAGTTGGAAAGTTAAGAAGTCTTTTCATTTATCTATGTCTAATAATGAGTAGCAAGTTTCTAAGAAGACTTTTAAGTTATCTAAGTCGTATTTATTGTGTAAGTTGGAAGGTTGTTCCAACTCTATAAATATTGTCTTGTAATGTTCATTTGATAAGAAGAAAAAATAAGAGAAAAGATAAGAAATCAATATAAACTCTCATATTTCCTCCACTATTCTTTTGAGAGAATTTGAATATTTTAGTGTTTATGCTCTCCAATTTCTAACATATCTCAGTGATTTATGGTTTAGATCAGGTAAAAAACAAATTAAAGGACATTAGGTTTTCTGCCAACAATAGTTAAATATGAATAAAATCATAAGTTGCTTGAATTGAAATTGTTAACAAGTATACTGATGTTGGTTGGTTACTTGACAATCAAAGATTTAATTTATGTATACACACCAACTAATTTTCATAAATTCTAGAATCCAATCTAAGAAATACATGAATTGCAAGAATGATATTTCCTCCAACAGATCCACGTGATGATGCACTTCATAATAGCCTTTTATTTTCTTCTACTATTGATTCCGAAAATGGTCTGAAAGTAGAAGTAATTTGTTTCACTTAAGTAATTGTATCATGTATTAGCTTAAACTTGATTCAATTTCAAGGACTTTAAACCTTAGTTCGTTTGTTTGTCACTTTGTTTCTTGAAATTTTCCGGGCTGCTAACTAAACTATGAGCTTCAAAGTAATTTTGTTAAAGTTGTATGCTCCTCTTTTTTTTTTGTTAAAGTAATTTTACTGTAAGTTACTTTTTCTCACTTGGAAAACTGTTACAACCTATCTTTTGTTTTTTATACAGCCCTTATATTTACGATTTTGTAATCATGTATTATCTATTTTATATTTTAGTTATCTTATTTCAATTCCTTCTGATATAAAAAATTATGCAGAACCTCTCAAACTAATCTGGGCACATAGCACCGCGCCTTGCGCGGTGCATTGCCCTAGTATATATATATATATTATGGCGTGCCATTTTTTAACATGTATACAATTTCAACTGCAATGCTAGAGAAATAGATTATATCCTCTGTTATAGGTATAGTTGAATGAGTTTTGTTACTTTAGGTCAGTCAAAGTAGGGTTGTAACTGACCGAATCGAACCGAACATAACCGAATCGAACTGAAGTGAGTTCGGTAAAAACCGAACTAGGTTTGGTTAGGTTTTCGATTTTGAGATTTGACTTAATTCGATTGTCAATTCGGTTGGTTATTTTTGTTCGGTTAACCTCCACTAATCCACTATAATTTTGGTACATTTCAAAAAAATATCCTTGAATATGCCACTTGTGTCTCACATGATAAAATAGCAGGGTCGGCCTGCTAGTTAGTCCAACTAGGCAATGGCCGGGCCCCATTCATTTAGAGGGCCAACCATATATGCATGCATATATATTAAAAAAAAATAGCCCAGCCCAAACACTACACCAACTCGGGGCCAAACTCCCAAACTAAAGCCGTTTCATTTTATTTTTTAATGCAAACAAAACATTGGCCAGTTGTATTTATAATACGATTTAATAAAAAAAAACAAATTCCAAGAGTCGGGTTAAAACTAATGTTTTAAGAACAAGATCGGTCAATGAATCGGTGAGCCGACTGGCCACTGGTTTTACTGATCGAATGACGTTATAATAATGTAATAAATATATTTAATTTTAAAGTATATGTAATATGCATAAAATTTAAATATTATCCTACAATTGATTAAAAATATACAAAATCTTATACTATATTTAAATTAAATCATATAATATTTATTTAACTTATATTATGACGGCAATATGATACTAATTTGTATGCTCATATAAATATATAATATGATTATATTTCTTTATAAAAATTTAAAAGAGTAAGTTAAAAATACAATAAACCCTAAACCCTAAACCCTAAAAACCCTAAACCCCCTCTGTTATAGTTTTGTAGTTTTTATTCCAGAAATACCCCCGCTCCTTTCATAAATAAAAATATCTTTATTAATTTTTAAAAATAAAACCGTCTCTTTAGTAATTATAAATCCAATCATCCACCAAACAACATTATGTTTTAATTTTTTCATTTTTTTTGTCATACTTTTTCAATCTCAAATTTCTTCTTCATTTTCATCTCATTTTTTTTTATAACCAAAACAAGAAAAATAAATGAAGAAATTGAAATTTAATATTGTTTGGTAAATGGATGTATTCATATTAATAAAAAAATCTTATGAAGAAATGAAGAAATTAGAACATCATATTGATTGTGTCAACCGTGAATTTTGCAAAAAGAATTCAAAGGAGAATTACTCAATATTTTCACTACTAATTCGTACTGAAATAAATGAGATAATTATCACCAAATAAAAACATAGAAAAATATAAAGAAAAAAATTGAGATAGAAATATAAAAAATTGAAACATAAAATAAAGAAAACAATTGAAACATAAATGAAGAAAAAAATGAGACGAAAATAAAGAAAAAATTTGAGACCATAAAATAGAAAAAATAAAGAAATTGAAATATAATATTATTTGGTGGATAGATGAATTCATAATTAACATAAATATTTTTTGATAAATTAATAAAGAAATAATGTACTTGTTTCAAAATGGACGGGGATATTTTTGGAATAAAATGTTTACTACTATAACATAGGGGGTAAGTGTTACAATTAATACTTTAGGGGGGTAACTAATGCCACCCCCATGGGCGGATCTAGTGCAGGGCTAGTGGGGTCTATAGACCCCACTCAAATTTTTTTTTTTTTTTTAATAGTAGTAGCAATATAGTGTGTATATATATTACTGGATCAATCTTTAAATAATAATTGAGGCCCATTTCATTTTTCAGAAATTAATTGTGGCCCATTTATCAAAGAATTTTTCGGCAAAAAGAAAGCCAGAATTACAAATCCGAAAACTGATCTAAATTTTATGAAAATGACCCTTATGTCCCCCTCCTTTTCATTTCTCACGATTCAACTTAACTTTCGACAAAAAGAACCGTCGAACACCATTACAAAGTAGAGAGATTCAATTCATTAATAGATAGACAAATGCAAGAGTTAAACAATCGTTTCAATGAAGTAAACACGGAGTTTCTTCTTTGTGTTGCTTGCTTAAATCCATCGGAGTGCTTTGTGGCATTTGACAAGAAAAAACTTGTTCGTCTTGCGGAACTTTATCCTAATGACTTCTCTTTTCTTAAGCTCTCAGCTTTGCCTAATCAACTTGAAAATTACATTAGAGATGTTAGATCAAGTGAAGACTTTTCTAATTTGAAAGTAATTGGTGATCTTGCTCAAAAGTTGGTAGCAACCAAAAGACATGTCACATTCTCATTGGTTTACAAACTTGTGACTGTCGCTTATTCTCCCTATTGCAACTGCATCAGTAGAGAGAGCATTTTCGGCTATGAAGATGGTGAAGAATCGACTCTGTAAAAGAATGGGCGATCAGTGGTTGAATGATAGTCTAGTTGTCTTTATAGTGAGAGACATATTTAGTGATATTTCAAATGATGCTATCATAGACAGATTTCAGAAAATGAAAAATCGTCGCGGTGTGTTATTTTAAATAGGTAGATATTTCGAATTTTTGGAGGCATAACGGGGTATTATATGTAACTAATGTAATTTGTGGGATTGTTTTTGTCAAACTCCACTTCATAGTTTTTGTATCTAGTTATATATTTTCTCGTAAATGAAATATAATTTTTATGCTTTATTGAAATTATTTTTTTTATCTACTTTAGCCCCCCCAGTGTGAAAATCCTGGATCCGCCCCTGGCCACCCCCATACTTTAAGGGGGGAAATATATTTCACATTTTTCTTAAATAAATTCTCCAACACCAATTGTGTATACTCTTTTTTACGGTTCTCTAAAACGACAAATAATTTGGGGTTGTCTTGAATTCATTTTAATTAACATAAAATACTTTTTTTTCTTAACTTCAAAAATATCAAATTTCTCTTTTATCGCTTCACTCCTTTTTTGGAGGCTGGATTGAAACTGTACATCTTTTCCGATAGTGGAACACGTACCATGGTGTAACTAATTAAGTGCAGAATTACTTGTTTTCGTATAAGAATAATTGAATAAAACTGAAGAGAATAAAATTTAGAAGAAAGGTGAATTAAATATATTTTATTTATTGTGTTATCCTTCTTCCATTGGCAAGTGGAGGCTGACCTGAGTAGATTGCTGGAAACAGAAAAGTTAGCAAATAAATAACATATATTAATAGAATTTAATGTTGAGGGCATTTGTGAAAATATTCTAATTTTGCTCTGGCACCAACAATTTGTGTGACAAAATTGTTACATTAATTTATGCAAACTCAGTCCTTCAAATTCAAATTTAGTGGTCTGATCAATGATCTACCAAAAACCACAGTAGTTAGGAATGTGCATCTGACAATAATATCAGATAACTAAAATTTTCTAAAAATTATAATTAAAACAAAATCTAACATGTAAAACAATGAACCAAATTTTGTCTCAAATGACCAAGAGAACGTAGAGAATAATACTTTTAGTGATGCAAGTTAAGCTAGTGAAGTATTTTTCTTTTCCTGGACATTTAACCCCTATTTATGGTGTGAATGTGACCTCTAGGGTTCAATAATTTTGAATAGCCGCATAGTGACAATAAAGGAGAATCATGCATTTAGATTACACAATCAAATTTTTATTGCTCTTACAAATCATTTAATTAGAATTTGGATTAATTACGAATATCCCCCTCAAGTAAGGCCTAATTACAAAAGTCTTGCTCACGAATTGGGTATTACAAAAATTCCCCTCAATTTTGTCATCTTCCTTGTCCCTAAAATGTTCCAACTTTGCCCTTCGAAGTTATTTGTAATGTTTATAGTTTATTATAAATTTTAAAATTTGGGTGTTAATTGTTATATCTTGTAAATTATTTTATATTAATCATATATTTACACCAAAAATAATTGATATAATTTATAATTGTCCATAAATTTCAATAAATATTTCAATTTAAAATACAATATAAACTTTAATAAATTAAAATATCTTATTATAATACAATATAATTTTATTAAATTACTAATCTGCAACAATTTGTTCAAATTTATAAAATATATTATTAAAATTCTATTTAATTTAATATTTTACAATTTAAATTGCATATAAAATTATAAATACCTTTTTTTTTTTGCAATATTTATTAAACATATGGACAATCATAAATTTTATCAACTATTTTGGTAGTAAATATATAATTATCTCTTTTCTAATTTATAAAATATAATAATTAGCACGCAAGTTTTAACATTTATAAGACATCACAAACAATACAAATAATACTCAAGGGCAAAATTGGAACATTTTAGGGGCAAGGGGTTAATGTAAGAAAGTGACAAACTTGAGGGGAATTTTTGTAATATCCAATACGTGAGGGTGGTTTTTGTAATTAGACCTTACCTGAGGGAGATATTCGTAATTTACCCTTAAAATTTTAAAAACTTAAAAATTCCAATATATACTAAAAATTCAAGAAAAAATTCTTTCAATTACGAAATTTCAAAAATTTCAAAACTTTCCCAATCTTTAATAAAAACTCTTAGAAAACCTAAACAAACATATTCATATGTTACTGAAGGAAATTTATTCCCGGTCCCAAAAAACATCTGGGAAATGATGAACAGGTAGGGGTGGGCACGGGGCGAGTTTGCGACGAGTTTGGGATTAGAGATATGGGTATACTAAATTTCGGGATTGACACTTTTCATCCCAAACCCACCCCGTAATAATTCGGGTTCCCGGAAGTGGGTACCCGAATTATTGCGGCTCGGGATAGGACGGGGACGGGATTACGGGTCCCATATTAATTTTATTCATTAATTCTTCATCCATTTAACAAAATAATACAATATTACGTAATTATATTTCGTCATTTTCCTTTTGCTAAATCGTATCAAATTTTAATTCATTAATACATAAAACATATCATCAAGTCATCATAACGATTATTTCAAATATATCCAAATACGAACAAAAAGTAAAATCATATAATGAGCTAATGAGAGATTATGATAGATTGAGAGTTTTTAACTTTTTAGGATTGATTTAATATTAATTATTAAACTAATATAAGATTTAAAAGGAATATTAGGGTAAAATTTAAAAAGTTCATTTATTAGATAATGTTATACAAGTAAACTAGTAAAGTGTATAAATTATATAATTAATAATATTATATAGGCGGGTTCGGGTATTCGGGGTTGTCAAAATTTGTCCCACATATTTTCTGGCCCGTTAATTTAGATCAAAGTTCACATGTTTATAAATTATATATATTATTATTATTATTAAAAATTTATATATATATATATATATATATATATATATATATATATATTTAATTATAATAAATTTAATAATTTGAATTATTATTATTTCTATAATTTTAGAAAGATTTTTTTCATTTTTATAATAAATATTATTCAATTTTTATATATTATTATCTAATTATTTTAGAAGAAAATCAATTTAAAAAATAGTAAGTTTAATTGATATTTATTTTTTAAAATTTATATGAAATATTATTTAATTTATATGTGTTTTATGTAAAATCTAATTAGTTTAAAAGATTCTTTGAAATTTAAAAAATCCAGTAAATTTAATTGATATATATATTTTTGGATTTTATTTAAAAAGTTATTTAGTTTATATATATATTATAAATAATATCTTATTTGTCTAATAATTATAATATTTAGAATTTATAAATAGGATTTATAATTAATTATATTTACAATTGGAAATGAAATGCTTCAAACTTTTAAGGGGTAAATTTGTTTGTCAAATAATATGTGGGGAAAAGTTTGGCAACAATATATAACTATAGGACCAATTATACAATTTTTTCCGTATAAAATTGAATTTTCTATATAAAAATTACTTGAAGTACCAAATTTATCGAGGGCAGTTAACATATGGTACTTAATATGTATGTTTTTAAAATTATTATACATAACGTTAAAGTAGGGTTACCTGTAGTATCAAAATAAGAAAGTACTGAATGTTGGGTGCGAAAATTAGGAGAAAATTAAGCAGAATTTGTTGTATATTGGACTAGGGTAAACGCCACATTTGGTCCCACTTATCATTAACTATTTACAGAGTGGTCCCTCTTATGTTTTTTTTTTCCACTTTAGTCCCTATTATGTATTATTTATTTCACTTTAGTCCTTTTTCAGGTGTTCCAAGACGGTTCCGGTAACATGTGATATGCTCATAAGGGCAATTTCGTCATTTCAAGTAAACTAACATGGATATTTTCGTCTTTCTAATCATTTGAAAAAAAACTAAAGATTTAATTTCTTCCAAACTAGGCTTTCATTTCAGACCAACTTAATCGTCCATTTCGTTGCAAACTAAAGTTTTCTCCCAAAATCTTCTTCAAACACCAAAATTGCTCACCAATTAGACAATATCTCAAATGGTCTCAATAGCGAACGGACGAAAATGCCCTAAAAAATATTCATATGCATGTCACGTGTTATCAGAACCACCTGATAAGGACTAAAGTGAAACACATAATTCATAGTAGGGACTAAAATGAAATAAATAATTCATAGTAAGGATTAAAGTGAGAAAAAAATATAAGAGGGACCACTCTGCAAAAAGTTAATGATAAGAGAGACCAAAAGTGATATTTACCCGTTGGACTATTTCTATATTTATGTAATTATGTTGTTGGCTGCATTCGGTTTGCATTTTTTTTTTTTTTTTCTGGTTACATTGTTCGGTTTGCTTGATTGGGCCACAATTAGAGTGATATTGTGTGATTTTGGGCTTAATTTTGTGTTTGGTTTGCTACATTAAAACACGGGTTGCCCGACATAATCAGTCAAAAATGTTGGTCATCCCTCTTAATTTTTTGTAATGTAATTGCAGGTTCACTTACACACAATTTGGCCCAAATTTTAAAAAAATTCAAAAAAAAAAAAAACAAGTGACATGGTTGCCACTAATACATGAAAAAATTAGAGAAAAAAGTAGTCAACTTTATTTTATCCTTTTCCAGTTGACATATACAAAATACATTTTCCATCTTCTTTTTCAGCGGCTCGTATTTTTCTTCAATATGTTAGGAAGTTGTGGTATCGACACCCAAATATAACTAAAGTAGAAATGAAAAAACTTGTTGAAATGAGATAAAATAATTGGAGTCGAGCAAACCGTAGGAGGATTTTATTATAGCAAAATGATTACAACACTTTCTATAACAAAGGAGAGACACAAAATATTAGGAGAAACCTCACTTTTATTCTCTCTATATTTTTCTTACACTCTCTCAATGCTATTCTCTCAAGTGGGAATCAATCCCTATTTTGCTCTCAAAATGGGATTTCATTTCTATCTTCTTCACTCTACAAATGTTACAACTAATGTAACATATATATAGATGTCATGAGGGGGTGAAACAACTAGCCAAGTTCAAGTTGTCTTCTTCTTTTGATTTCTTAGCCAAGAAGTAATTGAAGTAGTCAGTTTCAATTTTTCTTCTTCCTTCAATTTACTTATCTTCTTAGCCACTTTTGTTTACTTCTAATTACTTAGCAATGAAGATTACTTCTTTGCTAAGTAATTGTTGGTCCCAAGTGGTCAGATGATGTCTAGAGAGGGGGGGTGAATAGACCTCTGAAAATTTTTTACTTTAAAACTTTTCACTCGACTGTCAGCAGACTAAGCTATTGAGATCAGCAAGCTGACTAGGCTGATTAGTGAACAAATCTTTGAACAACACAGTTAACCACTTCTCTTTAAACTACTTAGCTGATTTCAGTAAACTCAACTTTTAAAAGCAGAGTACTTGCAGCGGATTTTTATAAAGTGTTTTTCACAAGTAAACTCTTAACAGTTTGAAAGATGTATCCCCAGTTTTATAAAGTTCTTTTCACGGAATCTTTTAACAGTTCTGGTAAAGTGTTTTTATGCAATCTTGAAAATATGTAAGTAAAAATGCAGAGTAAAAACACACAGAATTTTTATAGTGGTTATATGGATTAAATCCTTTAGTCCATTCTTCCAAGTCACTTAGATCTTGGGTTATACTATAATCACAAAGTTTACAGTATACAACACTTACGCCAAAACAACAAATGAATATGGCCGTAAGCTCACAATAGGAAATCACTTAGAAGACATATCCTCTGAAGTTAGATCACTCACAAAGATGGATCTACACTTCGCACAACACTCTAACAGTTTTTCACTCAGAAAATGTGTTTATCTTTGATCTTCAACTTCTGCTCGTGTCAACAAATGACAAAGCTGATGAGTGAGCTGTTCTTGAGACTTAAAGATTTTGCTTCGGATTTTCTCTCAGAGAGTGTGTTCCTCTTCTTCTCTTCGTCTCATGAACTATTTATACTCCAGGATTTGAAAAATATCCGTTGAAGAGAGACACAATTCAAATTTCTCGGGTACTGGTCCTTAATTTCTACGAACGGCTCTCTGCACAGTGACAACACTGTCAACTGTACTTTCTGTCAGACAGCATTTAATGCACCTAGCTGATACGGGGCTTTCCTTCAATCATTTGTCTTTAATACCCTCGGACTTCAGCGTTTATTACTCCAAATGCATTTATTATCGTTGGAGAGACTTTCTGATCCTTTCCTCTTGGCTGATGAGAACACAAGTCTGATAATGAACAGAGCTGATCCCAAACTTGATCAAATCTGATTTGAGTCGGTTGATCTTCACCAATCTGATTTCTTTCTTCAACAGCAGAGCAGTAGTCTTCTGGACCATCTTTAATTTTGACTTGTCTGATAATACTTTAACTTCAATCAAAATTCTTCTAAGGGTTTTTAACTAAGCTTTCCTAACTTAGCTGGTTATGATGTTTTGGAAATCATCAAAACCTCCCTTCAAACTTTAATTACTTGTCTTCTGATCTTCATCATCATCCAACAGTAATTCCACCTCCTCAACTCTTCTACAAGCTTCAAGAGAGCCACCAACTTTTACTTCAACTCCTTAGCGTAGAAGGTTTTCTTTGTAATGAAGAAATGCCAACAAAATGGCTTTATCCCTTAACACAATCAAGATTAATTTGACATTTAATTTTCATTTGTATTGGTACCCACCTTGAATTTGTGCCGATTTTTATTTATTTATTTACAATTTTGAGGTTGAAGTATGAAGAAGACTAGTTCAATTTCAACAGGTTCATATCCTCCATTGTTTAATAGGGTTGTTCACGGATCCGTTAACAGGCTGAATTGAACCGATTAACCTAACTGAATCGAACTATTTCGATGCAAATCGAACCGAATCAAAGTTATTCGGTTCGTGGTTTTGAGATTTGAATTATTTCGATTTTCAGTTCAGTCCAATTTTTTATTCGGTTAACCGATCCGAAAACCAAATTATGGACTAAACTTAAATTTTCGGTTCTTCCTCATTGTTCTTCCCTTAAATTTTTTATTTATTTAATGTACTAAATTGTGTATATACAATTCAGACCGAAGAAGACATTAGATATAAGTCTTCCCCATTATTCCTTCCTTAAATATAAGACTAGCCGCCATGGCACACGGTATTCGCATGTGTTGAATTCTTTGAATTATAATTTATCTTGGCATATTAATTTTTTGTATTATATCATACTAAATTTGAATATGCATAAATTATATGCAAAGATTCAACTAAGAAAAGTTCATTTTACATATTAACTTTAAACGAAGACACACAAAAGAAAGCCAAAAAGATAATTAAAATCAACTCACACATGTTGTTTCTCTTTTCTTGTCCGGGTATTATGTCACATTACGAAGTATTATCCATCCATCAAAATAATAAGTTTCATTCATTGTCCCTGCAACCATGAAATAAATAACAATTATAGTTTAAGTTGAAGAAATATTAACACATCTATGGACATCAAAAGATAAATAATAGAAAGTGGAAAGAAATATGAGGGGGAAAGGGAGTAAAGGAGAATTAACCGTGGCTTTGTCATGGTGATCAAAGTGGAAAAATGAAGTTTTTTTTTAAGTGGGTAGTTTTTTCTTTATTGGGTAGTTTTTGTGTTTTGTAATTTCAAATTTTAAAAAAAGGGTAATTTTGAAAAGTGACAATTTTTTGTGTATCATGGTGTCACAACCGCCACTTTATAAGTAAAAACAAACTATTTTTTTAATAGTACTAGCCGCTGTGGCACGCGGTACTCACATGCATAAATTTATATGAATATATAGCATTTTATGTGAAATAACAAAAAAAAATTATGTAAAAAATAGAGATAGATGGATGTGTATGTATAATTGAAAATTATTGATTAATTAAGAGTACAATTGTTATTAAAACAACCACAAAAACAAAAAGTAAGTGCAATATATATATAGGAATAACATATCATAGAAAAGTAGAATTAGTCAATAACTAAGAAGAATTCCTGAGAAACTATAAGCACTCCACAAACTAAAGATCCTGACAAATCTAAGACAATAAAACTCGAAACCTTTAAGCTTTATGGTACTTACCGCCGAAATTACAGTGGTTCATTGCAAAAGGAGTGATTAATACCCAAACTCAAACTTAAGTAAGTCATCTGCAATACAAAAATAAAAAAAATAAATAAAAATATCAGTTATATGCTTGATAATATATGCAGATTGAAAAAATTTGCAATTGCAAAAACATGAAAAGACTTAAGGATTGTTGGAGAAGGAAGAGAAACATGCAATGTAAACTAAAGCAGATTTTTGTGACAACGAAGACAGATGTTTGCAATCTCAGAAAACAAACCTTGAAATTTCTCATTATGAGTGCTTCAAAACTCAGCATATCTCTTCAATCACATAACCTGTATATGGGTGACAAAAATCTGAGATATAATAAGAACAAAATTAGGGGAAAAAGTTAAGGAAAGGCGAAATAAATTGAACACATGGAGAGGGGGCTGAGACCAAAAAAGACAGATGATATACGAAAAATTAATTTGGACGATAATATAAAGCATGTTAACTATAAATTTACAAAAAACAACGAAGTTCCTGAAAATATATAAAATTCAAACAATTAAACCTTCTATTATAACTTTTTTCGTATTACATTAGAAACTCTTTTGGAATTCTCTTTGAATATTCGCCCTCTGACAATTGATGCCAGGAGAGGGAGAAGAGGAAATAGGAGAAGATTTGAGCAGGAAATTTTTAAATCCGAGCAGAAACATTGGGAAAATTTCCATGTTTAGGCGATAAAATAGGTTATGGGAAGTTATTACAAACAGGAAATTACATATAAGGCCCTTTAGTGCACATGTGTAAGGTTCATTATGCATTAGAGTTGGGGTAATTATGGAAAACACAATGTTGGTATAAGAACGGTCAAATTAATGCATAAACTTCCACTTTTAACCTTTGTGCAGAACGGAGTTTTGAATTCACTTTATAATTTGAAGGGCAATTTACGTAAATTAACGGAAGAAACCGCCGTTTTGTGAGAGGAAAATGCCTTTCTTTTTATTAGTAGTATAGATAGAAGATATAGATGTAACAGTTATTCCAAAGTGTAGGAAGTAACGTATAATCAACCCTCTAAACTATTAATTGAATGGTTAACTTTTTCGAGGTAACTAAAAAGAGACCCTAGCTAATATAATCATGTTATAAAATTAATCTAAAGAACAAGAGAGAAATAAGATTTAGATAACAAAGTACAAGAGAACTAAGATTTAGATAACATAGTAGGAGAGAAAGTGTTGGATAAGGATGAAGATGAAGGCACTGAAGACAATTTGTTAAGGGAGGTTTTGAAGAATTCCAAAACTTCAAGATTGGCTAAGTATGGGTTAACTTAGCTGATGATCCATTTGAAGAAATTTTGACTAAGTACAAGAAGACATCAGAAGAGTCAAAATTTCAAGGTCCAAGACTTCTGATCTGCTGAAGGGAAGTTATCAGACTGATGAAGATCAGCCGACTCAAATCAGATTTGTTCAAGTTTGAGATCAGCTTGGTTCGCCATCAGACGTGCACTTCCGACAGCCAAGTGGAAAGGATCATAAAGTCTTCCCAACGGTAATAAATGCCCTAGAAGTAATAAATGCTGAAGTACAAGGATATTTAAGACAAATGATTGAAGAAATGCTTCGCATCAGCTGGGTGCATTTAATGCTGTCTGCAGAATAGTACTGTTGACAGTACGGACAGACTGCAAAAGAGCCGTTCGCGGATTTTAAGGACCAGTACTCGAGGAATTTGAGTACTGTCTCTCTTCAACGGACATTTTTCAAACCTCAAGTATAAATAGCTGAAAGAGACGAAGAGATTGCAAGCAACACATTTTCTGAGAGAATTTTCGAAGCAGAACTCTTTAAGTCTCAAGAACAGCTCACTCATCAGCTTAGTCATCTGTTGACGAAAAGCGAAGTTGAAGAACAAAGAAAAATACATCTTCTGAGTGATTTTGTAAACAAGAGTGTTGTGAGAAGTAGATATCCATCTAAGTGAGTGATATTACTTCAGAGAGTAGGATTTCTTTGTGATTTCTTACTGCGCACTTACGGCCTGTTCATTTGTTGATCGGCGTAAGCAGAGTGTACTGGTTACTTTGTGTTTCTAGTATAACCCAAGATCTTTGTGACTTGGACGAGTGGATTAAAGGATATTTACATCCATATAACCACTATAAAAATTACTTGTGTTTTTACATTGCTTTTAAACTTGCATATTTTCTTATTGCATAAAAACACTTTATTTAACTGTTTGAAAAGTTATTAAAAGGAGTTTATAAAACTGGGGAAACACTTTTCAAACTGCTGAGATTACTTGTGAAAAACACTTTGAAGAATCCGCTGCAAGTACTCTAAGTATTAAAACTGATTTTGACAAAATCAGCTAAGTAATTATCAGACGAGTGGTCATCAAATATGTTCAAAGATTTGTTCGCGAACAGACTTTTAACTTACTAATCTGATCAGCTTAGTCTGCTCAAGGTTAAAGAAAAAGTTTTAAAGTTAAAATTGGAAGAAAATTTTAAAGAGGTTTATTCACCCCCCCCCTCTAAACCTCATCTGACCACTTGGGACCAACAAGTGGTATCAGAGCAGGTGGTTTATCTGAATCAGCTGCCTGATCAACGAGCTTGATCCAAGTGTTTTTCAAAGGTTTTAAAACTTTTCAAAAGATCATCTTTTTGAAAAATCAAAACTTTTTGAAAAATGGATTGTATCAGCCATGTTCCCCACATTGCTGGTATGTCTTTTGAGGACTGGAAGATCAGAATGGAGATCTTCTTAGCTGCCTATAATGATAACATGTACACATGTATCATAAAAGGTCCATTCAAATTCACCAAGACCATTATAGTTGATGAAGCTGAACTGGTGGTGGAAAAAGATTTGACAGAGCTGACAGCCGAAGAAATAAAGCTGTTCAATCTGGATAAGGTGGGCCGTTTCATCATGACCAAAGCCCTGGACAATGATCGGTTTGACAAAGTCAAACATTGCAAAACTGCAAAGGAAATGTGGGACAAGGTTCGTGACATGAGTGAAGGAAACGACGCCATCAAAGAGCATCAGCTGAGTGTTGCTCTGGAAAAGCTAGACAACTTCAAGATGAAGTCCACGGAAACCATTGACCAGATGGATACAAGGTTTACGAGGACGTTGAATGAAGTGTTAAAGCTTGGAAAAACCTTTACGGACAAGGAGATAACCGTCAGAGTTCTGAAGGCTCTGCCTCCAAAGTTCAACATGAAGGTGACAGCAATGGAAGAGTCAAGAGATCTGGGCAAGATTTCTCTCACCGAGCTGTTCTCAGTACTCAAGGCGTATGAGTATAAACTGCCAAGAATGGGTGTTGAAGAAACCTCAACTTCAAGTCCCACAGCTGCACTTGTTGCTGCTGAAAATCCCAGAAGACCAGCTCACAAAAGCAAAGACGTGGACTCATCTGATGAAGCCACAATACTCAACAAAAAGGAGTACACTGCTGGAGACGTTGCATTGCTGATGAACAACTTCAAAAAGTTCTACAGACGAAAAATGAAGAACAAATATAACAATGCTTCTACTTCTAACCCTACTTCTTCTTCTCAGGATAAGGATTCTTATAAATCTAAGATGATGTGCTATAATTGCAGGAAACTGGGTCATTTCATTAGAGACTGCCCATATCCTAAAGCTGAGAAGTATACTGAAGAAGAAAAAAGAATCAGAAAAGAAAGAAAGCATCAGAAAGCTAAGGCGATGGTAGCAGAAGCAGAAAAGCCAGCTACCGTTTACTCATCTGATTCAGATTCTGACACTTCTGATGAAGAGTCTTCTGATGAAGAGAGCCCTGCCCTTCTCTGCCTGATGGCTAAGGAATCTGATGACTCTGAGGATAGTGAGGTAACTCCTCTTGAGAATGAACTATTCAGTTCATTTGAACAAATGATGCTTAACAATACTACTATTGCTGAAGCATACAAAAAGCTTAAGGAATAGATGATATTGCTAAAAGAGCAAAACAGTTCACTGAAACTCTCAACTGAAAGGCCAAGAGAATCAGCTGAATACAAACAGCTTGAGCAAGAACATGAGTCTCTGAAAGCTGAATGTGAAGTTTATAAAGGAAAAATCATGGAGCTTGAGAAAATCATTGAGTCTCATGAGAAGTCATCTGTTGCATCCACTCATATGTCTAGTAAACAGAAGACACCTTTAGAACAGGATAAGCAAGAACTGAATCATACTGAGAAATTTATATCTGCTGACAATAGTAAGGTCATCCTGTATGTTCAAACTGCTAGACCTGCTTCACCTGAGAAAGTATTAAAGGAGACGAAAACTCCTAAGGCTAAAAAGAGCAAAGAGCCTAGTGTAGGAAAACAGACTAGTAAGCCTAAACAGAAGAGTCCTAGGAAGTCCTCTGATAAGGCTAAAACTAATCAGACTAGTGATAAAACTAAGTCGTCTGTTAATGAGTAAGCAAGTAGTAAACCAAAGAAGCATAAGAATAAGAAAAATCAAATTGCTTGGTATGAAAATGAGTCTTATTATGTGCAATCTGCTGCATATCATCCTATGTATCATGCACCTCAATTTCCAACTTACTATGCACCATATCCTGCTCATCCAATGCATGCATATCCTCCTTATCATGCATCTTACTCTGCATTTGAACATTATCCTTATCATGCTGATCATCAACAATATGACAAATCTGATGAACATGGTAAAGGCAAAGCTGTTCATACTCCTGTTAAAACTCAGAAACCTAAGAAGCATAAGACTTCATAATCTTGGGTTGTCAAAGGTGGAACTAATCCTTCAGGACCCTCTCAATAAGGGTACCTAAAACAATTTTATTTTGTTTTGTAGGTTAGGATTAGGAGTAGGAGTAAAGTAGAGAAGATTTGGTACTTGGACAGTGGCTGTTCAAGGCACATGTGTGGAAGCATACATGAACTGACTGATGCTGTTGCTGTGGATGGTCCAAAAGTTACTTTTGGAGACAGTAAAGAAGGTAAGATTGTAGCAAATTAGGAAGCTTAATCAAGGGAAACATAGAGATATCTGACGTCTCATATGTTAAAGGCCTAAAGTACAACCTGCTAAGCATAAGTCAATTTTGTGACAAAGGATATTCAGTCATCTTCTCAATAGATAAGTGCTACGTTGAACAGATTGGTACAAAGAAGGTAATTTTATCTGGAAGACGACAAGGGAATGTCTACATAGTCGACTGGAATTCTGCTGACAAGAATTCAAACATCTGTTTGGTGGCATCAACACCAAGTGAAGTTAGTTGGCTGTGGCACAAAAGAATGAATCATGTGAATTTCAAGACCATCAACAGACTTATCAAGAATAATCTGGTAGAAGGAATTCCAAAGACAGTCATGAGCAAAGATAAACTTTGTGACGCTTGTCAGAAGGGTAAACAAATCAAGTCATCGTTCAAAATCAAGAAGCATCAATCTTCTGGAAGAATATTGGAGCTGCTACATATGGACTTATTTGGACCCATTGATCCAGTCAGCAATGGTGGAAAGAAATACTGCCTAGCTGTTGTGGATGACTATTCAAGATATACTTGGGTGATATTCATGAAAAAGAAAAGTGAAACCAAGGAACATCTTACTAATCTGATGGAGCTGATCCAGAATGAGAAAAGCATAATGATATTGAAGATCAGATCAGATAGAGGGACAGAGTTTACAAACTCTACTGTTGAAGAGTATTGTAATATCAAAGGAATACATCATGAGTATTCAGCTGCTAGAACCCCTCAACAGAATGGTGTTGCTGAAAGGAGAAACAGAACACTAAAGAAAGCTGTCAGAACCATGATAGCTGAAGCTAAACTGCCTCAAAGATTTTGGGCAGAAGCAACAAACACAGCATGTTTTACCCAAAACAGATGCATGATCAACAAGCACCCAAACAAGACTCCATATGAAGTTTGGAACAACAGGAAGCCAAACATTCATTACTTTAAGATTTTTGGTTGTAAATGCCATGTTTTAAATAATGGTAAAAATCACCTTACTGCATTTGCAGAAAAGGCTGATGAAGCTGTTTTTGTAGGATACTCAACTGTTAGTAAAGCTTATAGAGTGTTTAACAAAAGAACTTTACTAATAGAGGAATCCATTCATGTAGTATTTGATGAACCAAGTCAATCTTCTGAAAAGAATCAAAATGTTAATCAAGATATGTCTGCTGATTTACAGAAGTTGAATGTTGGAAAGAATGAAGAATTTGTTCCCATCATACTACCTGATCTCAACCCAGCTGATAACTCAAGTGCTGTTTAAAATCACAGTGCTGATTGTCTAACAGACGAGTTACGAACAGCTGATAGACCAGAGACTGTTCAACAGACAACAAATGTTCAACAGACTGCTACTGAATCTCCAACAGTAGTGTTGCAAGATCAAAACAAAGGACAACATTATGATTTGCAACCTGATCTCAGATGGCTCAGAAATCACCCACCAGAGTTGGTGATTGGTGACCCTTTAGACAGAGTGAAAAAAGAAGAGCTGCTGCACAAGATGCTATGTTTGCTAGTTTTCTATCTCAAATTGAGCCTAAACAGATTGAAGAAGCTCTTAGTGATTCCAACTGGATTGAAGCTATGCAAGAAGAGCTAAATCAATTTGAAAGGAATGAAGTCTGGTACTTAGTTCCTAGACCAAGTCATCAAAGAGTCATTGACACTAAGTGGGTATTCAGAAATAAGATGAATGAAGATGGTGAAGTCACCAGAAACAAAGCAAGACTAGTGGCCAAAGGTTACTGCCAACAAGAAGGCATTGACTTTGATGAAACGTTTGCACCAGTAGCAAGGTTAGAGGCAATCAGACTCGTTCTTGCCTACGCTGCTCACAAGAATTTCACCGTCTATCAGATGGATGTGAAATCAGCTTTTCTCAATGGAGAATTGCAAGAAGAAGTTTACGTTGAACAACCACCTGGTTTTGAAGTCTATCAAGAAGAAGATAAGGTGTATCGTCTGAAGAAAGCCCTTTATGGACTGAAACAGGCTCCAAGAGCATGGTATGATACCTTATCTGATTTTCTTTTAATTAAAGGATTTCGCAAAGGTAAAGTTGACAAGACCTTGTTCACTATTGAATGGGAAGAACATATTTTGCTAGTGCAAATTTATGTGGACGATATTATTTTTGGTTCAACTAACCAACAGATGTGTGACAAGTTCTCAAAGCTGATGCAAAACAAGTTTGAAATGAGCATGATGGGAGAACTAAATTATTTTCTTGGTTTGCAAGTAAGACAGTTGCCTGTTGGAATTTTCATCAGCCAAGCAAAATACACAAAAGATCTGTTCAAGAAATTTGGTATGGAAACTAGCTCTACTGCTACTATTCCAATGTCTACAAGTCTTCGATTGGATAAAGATGAAGATGGCAAATCAGTAGACATAACCAAATACAGAGGCATTATTGGGTCATTATTGTATCTAACAGCAAGCAGACCTGATATCATGTACTCAGTTGGAGTTTGTGCAAGATTCCAATCAAATCCCAAGGAATCTCATCTCTTAGCTGCCAAGAGAATACTGAAGTATATTAAGGGCACTCAAGATTTGGGATTCTGGTATCCTAGAGAATCTGGATTTGAGCTTATTGGATATTCAGATTCTGACCTTGCAGGCTGCAAGATTGATAGAAAAAGCACAACAGGTGCCTGTCAATTCTTAGGTAGTCGTCTGATCTCATGGATGAGTAAGAAACAGACTTCAGTATCCATATCTACTGCTGAAGCTGAATACATAGCTGCTGGAGCTTGCTGTGCACAAATCTTATGGTTGAAGCATCAACTGGAAGACTACAACATCAAGATCAGTGGAATACCAATCTACTGTGACAATACTAGTGCAATCAGCCTTACTCAGAATACTACAAGTCATTCCAGGACTAAGCATATTGAGATCAAACATCACTTTATTAGAGATCATGTGGAGAAAGGAAATGTCATAATAGAGTATGTATTTACTGAAAATCAGATTGCTGACATATTCACAAAACCTTTAAGTGAGACAAGGTTTTCAACTCTAAGAGCTGAACTAGGTTTATTGAAATTAGATGCATAAGCTGAGGGGGAACCTATCAGAAGACTAGAGTTCAACAGCTTACTCATCTTATTTATCTTCAAGGATTAACTTTCAACAGACTAGTTAACTTATGAATTCTTAAATCAGGGGGAACGTGTAAGACTAGCGGTACTTCTGATTAAAAGATGAAATCTGTTAATGTCAGTTAGTTGAAGTTATGTTTTCAACAGAAGATTAAAGTCTTGAAGAACGAAGATTTATTTATCTAGCTGGATTGACAAACAGCTGAGGAAGGTTATCAGCTATTGGCTTTCTCTGATAACAACTGTGTCATCAGGACATTAGTCCATCAGATAAGTATTTAATTTACTCATCTGATCGCTTATGTAAAAGCTGACTGTTTAAAACGTTTCATCTTCTAAAACACGCTTTTACAAATGACAGAAGGGCGGTACAAATTCCCGCTCCTCATTTAATGCGATTTGAATTTGAAAGGTCGCAACTGACGCCGCACGATCAGCACTGACAAGAAACGGATTCAACGGTTAGATGGTATCACGGAATCCAAGATACCCAAACTCTATAAATCCCAATCTGATCAGCCGTGTAGCTCTTTACGAACCCTAAACATTCAAAGCATACTTGAGAGAAAAATTTACTTGCAAAATTCTCTGCAAAATTCTTCCTACTACCAATCTGGTACGGATTTGACGAAGGAGCTATTGGAAAAGTTTAAATCTGCACAGTTGGTGAATTTCATGGAGTACAACGAAGGCGTAATCTGGACTGACCAGGTTATGGAGTATTACAAGACGGCATCTGCTGATTACAATTCCATGGAAATTAAGGCGACAGTCGGTGACAAATTTGTGGTCATCACACCTGCTATTCTTCACGAGACGTTTGGTCTCCCAAACAGAGGAAGACACGATGTTACTGTGCTGACTGAAGAAAAGCACCAACAATTCTGGGCGATCTGCGCCAAGGAAGGAGAAATGTTGACTGGCAACATTAGGAAGAAACAACTGAAGGACGAATATCAGAGGATGGCTGATATGGTCTCTAAGCTGATAGAGAATTGTACTTTTTCTCTAGATGTTGTTACCATGAAAAGGTTCAGCATCATGGCTGCTGTCTATTATGGGCTGGAAGTCAACTGGTCCATCATTATTTGGTACATCTTCGCTGATTTCCTTGAAGTGAAGAAAGGAAAAGGCCCCTACACCAACCACAGAATCACACTCAGTTATCTACTGTCAAAACTGGGTTGTGTTATGTTGAATGGAAAGGAGATCCATAAGTCCAAGGCAATGTCCAAGTACTTGCCTGTTATGAAGAGGAAGGCTGGTGAGCCTGACGAGGATGAAGATGAGGAACCAAAGGAGGTTCCTGCCAAACGGCAAAGAAGGTTAGTCAAAACAGCTGACTTGGCTGTTGAGACAAGGAAGAAGAAGGCTGCTGATAAGCCAAAGGAGAAGGCTCCCAAGAAAATGGAATCAGTGACTGCTGCTGATCAAGCCACGAAGATTATTGATCAAGTCACTGCTGATGTCAGGACTGCTTCACCTGCATCACCTTCAAGGACTCCATCTGCTGAAAGACCTGCTGAGAATGTCTCTCACAGGATAAGGAGCCAACTAAGGGATACTGCTGCTTTAAGACCTATTCAAGGTCTGTCAAAGAAGTCAGCAAGGAAGCAAATGACATTTTCTGAGAAGGACACTGAGTTGGTAGACTTGGTGAGATCAAGTCCTGAGTCTGCTGAAAGACCCCTTGAAGCTGTTGGGGCTTCTGTTGCTGACAAAGCTGATGAGTAACAGTTGACTGAAACTGCACCAACAGTTGAGGCTGCTCAACATCAAGATGATCCAGATGTGATGATCATCCATCCTATAGCTGCTGCTCCCATTTCTTCTGCTGGTCCAGCCCCTGCTACAGCTGACAAAGGAAAGAAGAAGATTGTACTAAAGAGAAAGAAGATCTCTAAAGCTGATAAAAAGGCAAGGGAAGCTGCTGAACAAAGAAAGCAGGATGAACTGGAAGAGAAGAAGGCCCTTGAGCTAAGCAAGGCTCAAGCTGCTAAGGATGAAGCCAGAAGACAGATGTCTAAGACTGAAAGGGAAGCTGCAGAGGCTGCTGATTTGGCTATTGTCATTGAACTCAGCAAAACTGATGCCTATGGACCTGTCCATGGAGGAAGCATCAAAATAAATGAGGCTGCTGATGGTGAAAAAGAGCCTAGGAAGCCAAAGATGCCTGCTGCTGAGCCAAAACCCAAAGAGAAGTTTGAAGCTAGAAGAGCTTTTAACATAGTATATGCAAATAAGGAACTCTTCAAGAAATTTGAGAAGTCCTTGGCTTACTATGATCAAAAGCTGATGTTGAAGACACTGTTCAATCAAGAGAAGCCAAGATACATCAATTGGAGAGACAACAGATTGAACAAATAAATAATTGAACTTCAAAATTCTAAGGAGTTAGCTGATGAAGAACAATGGGTTCTTAATTGGCTAAGAACAAACTCCATTCAGAAGGCCCTGGATCCCAGTTATGTCAGAGACATTATGCATCAGTATGCAAAGGAGTTTGCACTGGAGGAGGCCAAGAAAATAGACAACTCCCTGCCTGCAAAGAGAAGAAAGAAAGACAATGTTGAAGACAGAGCAGTGAACATTGCTGTTATGACCGCCTTGAAGAGATGGGCAGAAAGGTCAAGATATCAGCAGGGTCACTCAAGTGAGTTGCCCCAACTGCCAAGTATCCAGCACATTATCTTTGGCAAGGAAGTAAAGGAGTTCAGTGAGGTGCCCAAGGGAAATAACGCCTTTGTCAACCCTTGGATCATTGTGAGGCAAATTAGACAAACAACTTGCTTCAATGATGATGGCACAATCACTAACCTGTTCTATGATGACGTCACTGATGAACACAAAGCTGCGGACAAGCCTGCTGACAAGTCTGCTGACCAGACTGCTGACAAGTCTGCTGACAAGTCTGCTGACCAGACTGCTGACAAGTCTGCTGAAAAGGCTGCTGACAAGCCCTTAGCCATTGAGTGGAATGCTAAGGATTCTGAAGATCATCAGGAGACGAAGATGGAAGACGTTCCTGTCCACCAGGCGACTGAGGAAAATGATGAAGTTGCTGCTTCTGCTTCATCAGGTGATGAACACTCATCACTGATGGAAGCTTTCCAGATGCTGATGGAGGATTCAGTAAAGGAACTGGAAGAGAAGCATCACCAGCAGCTGATGAAGGTCAAAGAGGAGCTGAAGAATGAACTTAAGGCAGAGTTGGCAGAGTCCAACAAACTTCAGCTGGAAATTGTGCAACAGTCTACTGAAAAGATTATCAAGACGGAAATCACAAGTTTCCCTATTCCTCAAGACAACTCCTTGCAGTTAGTAAACAGCTTAACTGAAATGAACAGAAATGTGGAAGATGTGAAGGCCGATGTAAATCACCTTCATACTGCTCTCCAAAGAGCTGAACACAAGATAGCTGATCTGACTGCAACCTTCATCAAAGTCAGTGAAGAGGATAAGGATGTCAACTTAGGGATTTGCAAGAAGTATCAAATGCTGCACAAGCAATCCAAAATGAAATTGCAACTATAAATCTCAACATTGACTACGTCAATGATCAGACTGACAACATCAGCACAACTCTTCATCACCTTACAGCAAGTCATGACGTAGTTAATCAGAATTTGAAGACTATAGGCGCTGCTATGAAGGTTCCAACAGTTGCACTCAACCCTGCTGCCAAACCTGAAGAAGTCATCAAGTCTGATGATGACAAAAAGGGGGAAGATAAAGGGGAATAATCAACCAAGGAAACCTCTGCTGTTGAAGAAAAGAAAACTGATGAAACTGCTGAACTGACCAAGACAGCTGAAGAAGAACTTGGAAAGGTTCAAGGCAAAGACAAGTCTGAAGAAGAGACCAAGGAAGAAGCAAAAACTGATGATGTAATGGATGAATCCAAAGACTCTGCTGCTGATCAAACAGAGCCTTTAACTAAGTACAAAAATACAGAATCAGCTAGGAAGGCGATGGAACTTCTAAGAGAGCAGCAACTTAAAGAGAAAATGGAAGCTGCTAAAGAAGTCATCCTTCAAGGTGAAGAAGCAGATGAAGATGAAGAAGAAGATGATGAGGAGTCATCTTATGAATACGAAGAAGTGCTTGAAGAATCTGATGAAGAAGCTGATAGTTAGAACTTGTAAAATCTTTGTAATCAGTTTACTTTATCCATTCTTCAGACATCTCATCTGATGAACTTGTACTTGTAACTATTTTCAAATATCAATAAACAGACAAGTTCAATCCAATATACTTTTTCTATCTCAGAAAATTTTGAGGATTACAATCTTTAGCTTAAGTTTTAACAGGTACTTGGCTGAAGTTTTGTCATCATCAAAAATGGGGAAATTGTTGGATAAGGATGAAGATGAAGGCACTGAAGACAATTTGTTAAGGGAGGTTTTGAAGAATTCCAAAACTTCAAGATTGGCTAAGTATGAGTTAACTTAGCTGATGATCCCTTTGAAGAAATTTTGACTAAGTACAAGAAGACATCAGAAGAGTCAAAATTTCAAGGTCCAAGACTTCTGATCTGCTGAAGGGAAGTTATCAGACTGATGAAGATCAGCCGACTCAAATCAGATTTGTTCAAGTTTGAGATCAGCTTGGTTCGCCATCAGACGTGCACTTCCGACAGCCAAGTGGAAAGGATCATAAAGTCTTCCCAACGGTAATAAATGCCCTGGAAGTAATAAATGCTGAAGTACAAGGATATTTAAGACAAATGATTGAAGAAATGCTTCGCATCAGCTGGGTGCATTTAATGCTGCATTTAATGCTGTCTGCAGAATAGTACTGTTGACAGTACGGACAGACTGCAAAAGAACCGTTCGCGGATTTTAAGGACCAGTACTCGAGGAATTTGAATTCTGTCTCTCTTCAACGGACATTTTTCAAACCTCAAGTATAAATAGCTGAAAGAGACGAAGAGATTGCAAGCAACACATTTTCTGAGAGAATTTTCGAAGCAGAAATCTTTAAGTCTCAAGAACAGCTCACTCATCAGCTTAGTCATTTGTTGACGAAAAGCGAAGTTGAAGAACAAAAAAAAATACATCTTATGAGTGATTTTGTAAACAAGAGTGTTGTGAGAAGTATATATCCATCTAAGTGAGTGATATTACTTCAGAGAGTAGGATTTCTTTGTGATTTCTTACTGCGCACTTACGGCCTGTTCATTTGTTGATCGGCGTAAGCTGAGTGTACTGGTTACTTTGTGTTTCTAGTATAACCCAAGATCTTTGTGACTTGGACGAGTGGATTAAAGGATATTTACATCCATTAACCACTATAAAAATTACTTGTGTTTTTACATTGCTTTTAAACTTGCATATTTTCTGATTGCATAAAAACACTTTATTTAACTGTTTGAAAAGTTATTAAAAGGAGTTTATAAAACTAGGGAAACACTTTTCAAACTGCTGAGATTACTTGTGAAAAACACTTTGAAGAATCCGCTGCAAGTACTCTAAATATTAAAACTGATTTTGATAAAATCAGCTAAGTAATTATCAGACGAGTGGTCATCAAATCTGTTCAAAGATTTGTTCGCGAACAGACTTTTAACTTACTAATCTGATCAGCTTAGTCTGCTCAAGGTTAAAGAAAAAGTTTTAAAGTTAAAATTGGAAGAAAATTTTAAAGAGGTTTATTCACCCCCCCCCTCTAAACCTCATCTGACCACTTGGGACCAACAGAAAGTTCTTTTCATTCATATGAAAATTGGATATCACAAACATGCTACATAGGCTCTATTTATAGGCCTTGAATCATTAACACAAAATATGAGTTACAAAAGAGTAAATGAGAATACATGAATTACTTGGGGGTTACAAAGTTTGGGGGTTACAAGGTTCGAGGTTACAAAATTTATACTCACTAATTGTAAGAATAATTCTTTGAAGTTATGGACATCCACAATATATTTATTTACAACACTCCCCCTTGGATGTCCATAAAATAGTTATGTGCCTCATTAAAAACCTTACTAGGAAAACCCAGTGGGATAAAAACCTACTCAAGGAAAAAAGAGTGCAACATGTCCTTACTCCCCCTGATAACAAAATCAAATAACGTCTTCTAGTCGACACATCACAATTACATTGGTCAATTTTTCAAATGTGGCAGTTGGCAATGCCTTAATTAACAAATCTGCCAAATTTTCAAATGAACGAGTTTGTTGATTATTCATGTCACCATTCTTTGAAGGTCATGAGTGAAGGGATATTTTGGTGAACTATGTTTCGCTATCCCCTTTGATATACCATTCTTTTAGTTGAGCTATGCAAATTGTTGGGGTATTTTTCTCAAATCATATGCCACACATCATTGGATATGATGGGTCATCAATCTTAGACAAACACACTCTCAACTTGCCTCATGCATTGTAATTAATTAGAAGTGACAACTAAAGTTTGTTTCTTAGAACGCCATAAAATGGTCGTCCTCCATTTGTGAACACATAACATGTTTGAGAGCGGGCTTTGTGCGGATCAGATAAGTATCCCCCATCAACATAGCCAATAATTATGATTTAATATTATTGTGAAAAAGTAACCTCATATCTATTGTTCCTCAGATTTATCAAAATATATGTTTCACTTCTTTTGAATGTCAACGTGTCGAGAAAAACCAAATCTTGCTAATAAACTTACAACAAAAGATATATTTGGATGTGTATTATTAGCAAAATACATCAATGCTCTTATAGCACTGTGATATGATAATTTGTGACCAAATTGTTCTTTTTAACCCTCACGAGGACGAAAATGGTTCTTTTTCACATCTAGCGATCTTACAATCATTGTGGTACTTAGAGGATATGCCTTATCCATATTTAATCATCTTAAAATCTTTTCTATATAAGTTGACTGATGAAGAAGAATTTCGTTGATAAGTGCTCGATCTGCAGGTCGAGACAAAATTTTACTTTAATATTTTTCGTCTCAAACTTTTTTCTTTAAACAACCATCTACTTTTTGAAGCTCTTTGGGAGTTTTAATAATATTTAGATTATCAACATACACAACATTCATAACAAATTTTGATCTGAATCTTTTTTATAAAAATACATGGGCATATTAGATCATTTTTATAACCTTCTTTTGACAAGTATTCAGTAAGTCGATTATATCACTTATGCCCAGATTGTTTTAGTCCAAATGAAGATTTACGCAAGCGTACTGAACAATTTTCCCGGGAGTTTTCACATGCATCGGAAATTTTAAATCCTTCAGGGACTTTCATACATTAGACGCCAATCTAGTTTTTCACGTACTGCCAGTCTAATAAGATATCTAAAATTAATTGCATCCACCAAATGAGAATAGGTCTCCTCATAATCAATTCCAGGTCTCTGCGAAAACCCTTGTGCTACTAGTCGTGCTTTATATCTAACAACTTCATTTTTCTCATTTCGTTTTCGCACAAATTAAATACCCATTTATACCCAATGGGTTTTACTCCTTTGGGTGTTTTTGGACTACTGGTCCAAAGACTTCACGTTTTGAAAGTGAACTTAATTCTGCTTGAATTGCGTCTTTCCATTTTGGCCAATATATTCTATGACTACATTCTTCAACAGATTTAGGTTCAAGATCCTCATTCTCGTTTATAATTTTCACAGCAACATTATATGCAAAATTGTTGTCGACAACTATTTTATTTCGGTTCCATCTTTCTCTCGTAGTGACATAATTTACTGAGATTTCTTCATTATTTTCAGGTACCTGAACCTCTTCTGGGGTATTATCATTAGTTATGTCATACGACTCTTCATGAGTACTTGCCTCCACAATATGACCATCTTCAGTGTTTGCTCCTTTTCTTTTACAATGATTTTTTTTTCTTTGGAACCGTAGCTTATTTTCATTTGCATTAACAGATTGTCCTACCAGGATATCGATTTGAAATGGAGCATTTTCAGCTGGTATATGAGATCTAATAACTCTTTTTATAATAGTAAATTCATTTGGCAGTAAAGCAAATTTTCAATATTTTGCAAATGCATTATCTTCTGAACTTCTAGTGTATAGTGATTTATTCGAGGATCTAGAGAAGATAATATTGATGCATTTTATTTAAATTCTTTTACCAGCTATTTATTCTCTCCCCCTAATGTCGAGAACTTTATTTGATCATGTATACTCTCCCCCTAATGTCGAGAACATTATATCAATAACAATCGACAAATCGTACCATAAATAAATTTTAGGATAATTAATTATAGAAGGGGATTCATAACAAACATATTCTCAACTTTCTTTGAGGCCCCATCATTGTGCGTTGTGGTGGAGCAATTGAAATATATTCCGCACATTTAAAAATCCTAAGATGGGAAATATTTGACTTCTAGCCAAAAGCCAATTTCAATGGAGAGAAATGATCATAACTTCTTGGCATGATGCACCAAGTGCCGCTGTATAATAGCATATCTACATTCTATAACAAGAAATTTTGTTCTCGTTAACTATGGTCTAGCAGTTAATTGGAGGCATTTAATAAATAATTATACTAAACCATTTTGTGTATCATGAATATGGGCAACATGACTTTCAATTTTTTTTTCAATTTATATTTGATAGTCATTGAAAGCCTCAGATGTGAACTCACCAGCATTATCAAGGTACATTGTAATGAATGAATAATCCAAAATTATGTTTTAAATTTAACTTTTTGCGCAAATAATTATGCAAAGACTAGGTTGCACATGGTGGATGAGTGGGCCCACATATATTAGCTTGAGTGTTTTTTTAAAAAATGCTGGAGATTCTAACCCAACTATCTAGTAATCTTGAGAACAAGCGGCACAAAATGATTTTTAAATTGAAGAATCTTCTGGTTCTTCAATGAGTATTCATGTGAATTCTTAACGATTTTTTTTTTCGCAATATAATTTACCCGGGATGGTCTTCCGGTCATGCCAAATAATAAATATATTTTAATTAGTAAACTTCTGGTTTACTATAATATATGTTTCAGTTTTAGAAACACATTTATTTCTTATAAATTCTCATATTTAAAGTCTAAAGGAAAACAAGGTTAGTTAAGATAATAAGTCTAAAGTTTAAAAAAAAAAATGATGATAATAAGTCTAAAGTTATTATGAAATTCGTGAGCTCAAAGATCTCATCAAAGTAACCTCACATTACTCTTACTGTGGTGAATAATCTAATCAGGATGAAATAATTATCACACTATTGAGTTCTCAATTTTCTTTCAATCAAGACATGTCAAGGATAATTAATATCACTAAAGGCATAAATAAAACAATATATATCATTATATGTAAAATGACATTCATTGATCTTTATCACATGTTTGTAATCATGCAATCAATTGAAAGAAAGATAATAAAAATTTCTAACCCCTCATATCTCATTGGTATACTTAATACGAATTTATTTTCTGAACAAAACAAAACTCATCATGTTATGAAACTACAAAATTATAACTACCGTTCGTATTTTAATTCAATTGAATTATTTTCGGCATTAGTTGTATTGACTATACAAAATATCAAAATTCAAATTTATCAATCAAAATCAAATGTATTCAAATTTTCAAGTTTGAATTTATCAATATCATAACGTTCAAGTTTGAGCTTTATGTTCTTGTCACTTAGGCTTCAGGCCTAAAATAATATTATGAGATTATAATATTTGACAAAACATGTCTCATTAGTACTTATAATTTTGTCAATTTGGCCTCATTTATAATTTGAATTGGGCCTACTTCCGTACTTTAGTTAGCAAAAATATTGATCAATTATGTGTAAGGTTAGTGATAGCACAATTCCTTCAAAGTGATATCACCTCCTCTGCTTACATCGTCACCGGCTCTCCGGCCAAAGTTAATTTATGCGGCCATGGCCAATATCACTACATAGAAAAGACTTTTACTTTTAAGTCAATATCACAGATCTTTTGTTCCACATATTTTTTTTTATTTTTTTTTACATGGAAATATTAAGGTCAAGCCATGCCAATAAACATATTTGTAGCCTCTTTTGATACACTTCAATTTTAAACATATTTTCAAAATTGAAAGGCTATACCATATAAAATCAAATAGAATATGGGGTATTGAATTTCAGACCCTCTTTTAGGCTTCCGACCTTAGTTTCATTTTTAATCGATGAAAATAATAAATCCCATTTACAGAAATATCAATCAACATCTTGAAAGTCAACAAAGAATTACTTTCAAATTAAAATATGATCACACAATTGCATATGAGATTTGAAGACAACTAAAACCAATTACTAATGCAAAACATGTATAATATTATACTTCATTATGATTACTATGTCAAAACAAATATAGTGAACATTATCTCATAGCAATAGGCAATAAATGTGGATCTCATCAAAATTAAGAAGAACCGATTATTATTCATTTCTAAAATGAAAAACAAGAGAAAAATCAATTTGGCCGAACTATTTACTAAACCAGTGCATCATCATGCCATCAAGACGATCATGTAATACAAGCCTTCAAACTTTTTTTTTTTTTTTTTTAATACGTGTTCTGCCAAGAATTTTCTAAATCTTATGCAAATTAGAATTAGAGCCTCATTCAAAGGAGTCAAAATAGACATAAGAGATTGGACTTACATCAAATTTTGAAAGAAAATTCCAAAGCATATCTTCAAAACTTATTATCAACAAGCATATCCTTTAAATCCAAGGCCCCAAATTAATTTAAATGTTGATTCAATTCGATTAATTAATATCATTGTTATATTATAGACTTCAAACAAATAATATGAATATTTAACACCATAAAAATAGCATATGAATATAATGACCCTTCTATGAGATAGTTTCAATCTGTATAATTTCCTAAAGCAAAATAAGTAAACAAGAACATGGATATTTACCTTAGACATAGAACAAAAAACAGTACCTGAGTAGGATTAATAATTTCGAGCAATTTCGTGCTGATAACGTGTTATAAAATTAATCTAAAGAGCAAGAGATAAATAAGATTTAGATAACAAAGTACAAGAGAACTAAGATTTAGATAACATAGTAGGAGAGAAAGTTCTTTTCATTCATATGAAAATTGGATATCACAAACATGCTACATAGGCTCTATTTATAGGCCTTGAATCATTAACACAAAATATGAGTTACAAAAGAGTAAATGAGAATACATGAATTACTTGGAGGTTACAAAGTTTGGGGGTTACAAGGTTAGAGGTTACAAAATTTATACTCACTAATTGTAAGAATAATTCTTTGAAGTTATGGACATCCACAATATATTTATTTACAACAAATCAATAATATTCCAAATTTAATTGCACAGACATATTTTATCATTATACCTGGGAATAAAGATGTAACTTTTACTTCCATGAATTGATAACAAGAAAAAACAAAAAGTGTTTGTATGTCAAAAAATTTCAAGCGATTGAAATTTTATGCCTCGGGTAGCCATATGTTTGCTCACAAAATAAGATAATTGCACTTGTGGTACTAAATATTATATTGATTCTCACTTGTGGTACTATAAAAATTAAGGCCAGTACATTTGATATATAATTTGACAAATCCACTCACATTTGGTACAATCGTTAAAAATCACCGTTAAGTGGTGATGTGGCAGTTAAGTCTTGTTATAAAATTGATATCATTATTTATGTTGACTGATAGTTTTATCTCATAATATATATATATATATATATATATATATATATATACATATTTCAGACTAGCAAAATAGCCATACATCTTCAAGTTTACTGATGATTTAGTTCACATTGTTGCCAAATTTTAAAATTGACTCGAATAAAACCACTTACGGACCAATTTGGAGAGTTTACTTATTGTATTTACATAACTAATTTGATTTATGAACAATATTAACAAATTCAATAATACATTAACATAAATCTAAGTTTTTTAAAAAAAAACATATTCTTTTCAAATCTAAGATTTATATAATAGTATTAATATATTTAATATATATTACAATTATAATTTATATAATATTAATAAATAATTATAATTTTCTCCCACCTAAATTTCTTCACAATATTATGCATAAAAACAAGTATTTTCAGTCACTACAAGAAATTTGCCTTTTGGGGACGATTTTTTTTTTGCTACGAACAAAATATCGTCACTGATATTGTGAAAAAGGAACGAAAGTTTTTCAATCGTTCCAAATAATTGATTGTATTTGGGCACACCATTTTTCGTGCCTAAATTTAATTTACTAGAACGAAATTGTATTTTCGTACCCAATTGATACCAATTGAAGACAATATGAGGATTTTCGTCCCAAATTCAGCCCAACTTGATTCGTACCCAAAGAGAATTCATTAAATTTACAGCGAAACTGTCCATCGCTCCGGAAAAGGTTAAAAAAAAAAAACAAGTATTTTCAGTACGTCTTGCGTACTCTTTTCCAGGACACATTCTTGATCTTCCACCAAAAGACACAAATGTGTATGGAGCTGGTCCGGAACCTTCAAACCTCGACGGGTCAAATTTTTTAGGATCAGAAAAGCATTTCGGGTTTATGTGCGTTGAATTTGCACTCCAGTATATCTATATCTGCTTATAAACATAAGTTATAAGTAGCATAAACTAATTAAATACCCACGATATACATTTGTGGTACTTATAGGCGTCTTATGCTGCCCCCTTTATACTAATGAGCATAAAGGGTATTCATGGAAATTTCCAATTTTTCTAGTAGTGAGAGTTATTTGATCTAACTGAAAATTATTTTTTAATCAATTTTCTGTTAAAATTTATTTAATAAATGTTGGATAAGGATGAAGATGAAGGCACTAAAGACAATTTGTTAAGGGAGGTTTTGAAGATTTCCAAAACTTCAAGATTGGCTAAGTATGGGTTAACTTAGCTGATGATCCCTTTGAAGAAATTTTGACTAAGTAATGAAGACATCAGAAGAGTCAAAGTTCAAGGTCCAAGACTTCTGATCTGCTGAAGGAAAGACATCAGACTGATGAAGATCAGCCGACTCAAATCAGATTTGTTCAAGTTTGAGATCAGCTTAGTTCTCCATCAGACGTGCACTTCCAACAGCCAAGTGGAAAGGATCATAAAGTCTTCCCAACGGTAATAAATGCCCCTTGGTGTAATAAATGCTGAAGTACAAGGTTATTAAAGACAAATGATTGAAGAAATGCTTCGCATCAGCTGGGTGCATTTAATGCTGCCTGCAGAATAGTACTGTTCACAGTACGGACAGACTGCAAAAGAGCCGTTCGCGGATTTTAAGGACCAGTACTCGAGGAATTTGAATCCTGTCTTTCTTCAACGGACATTTTTCAAGCCTCAAGTATAAATAGCTGAAAGAGACGAAGAGATTGTAAGAAACACACTTTCTGAGAGAATTTCTGAAGCAAAATTCTTAAGTCTCAAGAACAGCTCACTCATCAGCTTAGTCATTTGTTGACAAAAAGCGAAGTTGAAGAACAAAGCCAAACACATCTTCTGAGTGAATTTGTATTACAGAGTGTTGTGAGAAGTAGATATTACTTCAGAGAGTAGGATTTCTTAGTGATTTCTTACTGCGAACTTACGGCCTGTTCATTTGTTGTAAGGCGTAAGCAGAGTATACTGATTACTGTGTGTTTTTAGTATAACCCAAGATCTTTGTGACTTGGACGAGTGGATTAAAGGATATTCACATCCATATAACCACTATAAAAATTACTTGTGTTTTTACCTGTTTTTAAACCTTCATATTCTCTGATTGCATAAAAACACATTAAGTTAACTGTTTGAAAAGATATTAAAAGGAGTTTATAAAACTGGGGAAACACCTTTCAAACTGCTAAGATTACTTGTGAAAAACACTTTGAAAAATCCGCTGCAAGTACTCTAAGTATTGAAACTGATTTTAACAAAATCAGCTAAGTAACAATCAGACGAGTGGTCAACAAAACTGTTCAAAGATTTGTTCGCGAACAGATTTGTAACTTACCCATCTGATCAGCTTAGTCTGTTCAGTTAGAAAAAAGTTTTAAAGTTAAAACTTGGAAGAAAATTTTTAAAGAGGTTTATTCACCCCCCCCCTCTAAACCTCTTCTGACCACTTGGGACCAACAAGTGGTATCAGAGCAGGTGGTTCATTTGAATCAGATGCCTGATCAACGAGCTTGATCCAAGTGTTTTTCAAAGGTTTTAAAACTTTTTCAAAAGAGCATATTTTTGAAAAATCAAAACTTTTTGAAAAATGGACTGTATCAGCCATGTTCCCCACATTGCTGGTATGTCTTTTGAAGACTGGAAGATCAGAATGGAGATCTTCTTAGCTGCCTATAATGATAACATGTACACATGTATCATAAAAGGTCCATTCAAATTCACTAAGACCATTATAGTTGATGAAGTTGAACTGGTAGTGGAAAAAGATCTGACAGAGATGACAGTCGAAGAGATAAAGTTGTTTAATCTGGACAAAGTTGGCCGTTTCATCATGACCAAAGCCCTGGACAATGATCGGTTTGACAAAGTCAAACATTGCAAAACTGCAAAGGAGATGTGGGATAAGGTTCGTGATATGAGCGAAGGAAACGACGCCATCAAAGAGCATCAGCTCAGTGTTGCCTTGGAGAAGCTGGACAACTTCAAGATGAATTCTGGAGAGACCATTGATCAGATGGATACCAGGTTTACCAGAACATTGAATGAAGTTCTAAAGCTGGGAAAGACCTTCACTGACAAGGAGATCACCGTCAGAGTTCTGAAGGCTCTACCTCCCAAGTTCAACATGAAGGTGACAGCAATGGAAGAGTCAAGAGATCTGGGAAAGATTTCTCTTACAGAGCTGTTCTCCGTACTCAAGGTGTATGAGTATAAACTGCCTAGAATGGGAGTTGAAGAAACCTCAACTTCAAGTCCCACAGCTGCACTTGTTGCTGCTGAAAATCCCAGAAGGCCAGCTCACAAAAGCAAAGACGTGGACTCATCCGATGAAACCACAATACTCAACAAAAAGGAGTACACTGCTGGAGACGTTGCATTGCTGATGAACAACTTCAAAAAGTTCTACAGACGAAAAATGAAGAACAAATATAACAATGCTTCTACTTCTAACCCTATTTCTTCTTCTCAAGATAAGATTCTTATAAATCTAAGATGATGTGCTATAATTGCACGAAATTGGGTCATTTCATTAGAGACTGCTCATATCCTAAAGCTGAGAAGTATACAGAAGAAGAAAAGAAAATCAGAAAAGAAAGAAAGAATCAGAAAGCTAAGGCGATGGTAGCAGAAGCATCAGAAAAGCCAGCTGCCGTTTACTCATCTGATTCAGATTCTGACACTTCTGATGAAGAGTCTATTGATGAAGAGAGCCCTGCCCTTCTCTGCCTGATGGCTAAGGAATCTGATGATTCTGAGGATAGTGAGGTAACTCCTCTTGAGAATGAGCTTTTTAGTTCATTTGAACAAATGATGCTTAACAATACTACTATTGCTGAAGCATACAAAAAGCTTAAGGAAGAGATGATATTGCTAAAGTAGCAAAACAGTTCACTGAAACTCTCAGCTGAAAGGCCCAGAGAATCAGTTGAATATAAACAGCTTGAGCAAGAACATGAGTCTCTGAAAGCTGAATGTGAAGTTTATAAAGGAAAAATCATGGAGCTTGAGAAAGTCATTGAATCTCATGAGAAGTCATCTGTTGCATCCACTCACATGTCTAGTAAACAGAAGACACCTTTAGATCAGGATAAGTAAGAATTGAATCATACTGAGAAATTTATATCTGCTGACAATAGTAAGGTCATTCTGTATGTTCAAACTGCTAGACCTGCTTCACCTGAGAAAGTTGTAAAGGAGACGAAAACTCCTAAGGCTAAAAAGAGCAAAGAGCCTAGTGTAGGAAAACATACTAGTAAGCCTAAACAGAAGAGTCCTAGGAAGTCCTCTGACAAGGCTAAAACTAATCAGACTAGTGATAAAACTAAGTCGTCTGTTAATGAGCAAGCAAGTAGTAAACCAAAGAAGCATAAGAATAAGAAAAATCAAAATGCTTGGTATGGAAATGAGTCTTATTATGTGCAACCTGCTGCATATCATCCTATGTATCATGCACCTCAATTTCCAACTTACTATGCACCATATCCTGCTCATCCAATGCATGCATATCCTCCTTATCATGCATCTTACTCTGCATTTGAACATTATCCTTATCATGCTGATCATCAACAATATGATAAATCTGATGAACGTTGTAAAGGCAAAGCTGTTCATACTCCTGTTGAAACTCAGAAACCTAAGAAGCCTAAGACTTCATCATCTTGGGTTGTCAAAGGTGGAACTAATCCTTCAGGACCCTCTCAATAAGGGTACCTAAAACAATTTTATTTTGTTTTGTAGGCTAGGATTAGGAGTAGGAGTAAAGTAGAGAAAATCTGGTACTTGGACAGTGGCTGTTCAAGACACATGTGTGGAAACATACATGAGCTGACGGATGCAGTTGCTGTGGATGGTCCGAAAGTTACTTTTGGGGACAGCAAATAAGGCAAGATTAAAGCTAAAAGAAGATTAATCAAAGGAAACATAGAGATATCTGATGTCTCATATGTTAAAGGCCTCAAATATAATCTGCTGAGCATAAGTCAATTTTGTGACAAAGGATATTCAGTCATCTTCTCAACAGATAAGTGCTATGTTGAACAGATTGGTACAAAGAAGGTAATTTTATCTGGAAGACGACAAGGGAATGTCTACATAGTCTACTGGAATTCTGCTGACAAGAATTCAAACATCTGTTTGGTGGCATCAACACCAGGTGAAGTAACCAAAAACAAAGCAAGATTGGTGGCCAAAGGTTACTGCCAAGAAGAAGGCATTGACTTTGATGAAACATTTGCACCAGTAGCAAGACTAGAGGCAATCAGACTCTTTCTTGCCTATGCTGCTCACAAGAATTTCACAGTCTATCAGATGGACGTGAAATCAGCTTTTCTCAATGGAGAATTGCAAGAGGAAGTTTATGTTGAACAACCACCTGGTTTTGAAGTCTATCAAGAAGAAGACAAGGTGTATCGTCTGAAGAAAGCCCTTTATGGACTGAAACAGGCTCCAAGAGCATGGTATGATACTTTATCTGATTTTCTTTTAATTAAAGGATTTCGCAAAGGTAAAGTTGACAAGACCTTGTTCACTATTGAATGGGAAGAACATATTTTGCTTGTGCAAATTTATGTGGACGATATTATTTTTGGTTCAACTAACCAACAGATGTGTGACAAGTTCTCAAAGTTGATGCAGAACAAGTTTGAAATGAGCATGATGGGAGAACTTAATTATTTTCTTGGTTTGCAAGTCAGACAGTTGCCTGATGGAATTTTCATCAGCCAAGCAAAATACACAAAGGATCTGTTCAAGAAATTTGGTATGGAAACTAGCTCTACTGCTACTATTCCAATGTCTACAAGTCTTCGTTTGGATAAAGATGAAGATGGCAAATTAGTGGACATAACCAAATACAGAGGCATTATTGGGTCACTGTTATATTTAACAGCAAGCAGACCTGATATCATGTACTCAGTTGGGGTCTGTGCAAGATTCCAATCAAATCCCAAGGAATCTCATCTCTTAGCTGCCAAGAGAATATTTAAATATATTAAGGGCACTCAAGATTTGGGGTTGTGGTATCCTAGAGAGTTTGGATTCGAGCTTATTGGATATTCAGATTCTGACCTTGCAGGCTGCAAGATTGATAGAAAAAGCACAACAGGTGCCTGTCAATTCTTAGGTAGTCGTCTGATCTCATGGATGAGTAAGAAACAGACTTCAGTATCCATATCTACTGCTGAAGCTGAATACATAGCTGCTGGAGCTTGCTGTGCACAAATCTTATGGTTGAAGCATCAACTGGAAGACTACAACATCAAGATCAGTGGAATACCAATCTACTGTTGAGGAGTATTGTAATATCAAAGGAATACATCATGAGTATTCAGCTGCTAGAACCTCTCAACAGAATGGTGTTGCTGAAAGGAGAAACAGAACACTAAAGGAAGCTGTCAGAACCATGATAGCTGAAGCTAAACTGCCTCAAAGATTTTGGGCAGAAGCAACAAACATAGCATGTTTTACCCAAAACAGATGCATGATCAACAAGCACCAAAACAAGACTCCATATGAAGTTTGGAACAACCAGAAGCCAAACATTCATTACTTTAAGATTTTTGGTTGTAAATGCTATGTTTTAAATAATGGTAAAAATCACCTTACTGCATTTGCAGAAAAGGCTGATGAAGCTGTTTTTGTAGGATACTCAACTGTTAGTAAAGCTTATAGTGTGTTTAACAAAAGAACTTTACTAATAGAGGAATCCATTCATGTAGTATTTGATGAACCAAGTCAATCTTCTGAAAAGAATCAAAATGTTAATCAAGATATGTCTGCTGATTTACAGAAGTTGAATGTTGGAAAGAATGAAGAATTTGTTCCCATCATACTACCTGATCTCAACCCAGCTGATAACTCAAGTGCTGTTCAAAATCACAGTGCTGATTGTCTAACAGACGAGTTACGAACAGCTGATAGACCAGAGACTGTTCAACAGACAACAAATGTTCAACAGACTGCTACTGAATCTCCAACAGTAGTGTTGCAAGATCAAAACAAAGGACAACATTATGATTTGCAACCTGATCTCAGATGGCTCAGAAATCACCCACCAGAGTTGGTGATTGGTGACCCTTTAGACAGAGTGAAAACAAGAAGAGCTGCTGCACAAGATGCTATGTTTGCTAGTTTTCTATCTCAAATTGAGCCAAAACAGATTGAAGAAGCTCTTAGTGATTCCAACTGGATTGAAGCTATGCAAGAAGAGCTAAATCAATTTGAAATGAATGAAGTCTGGTACTTAGTTCCTAGACCAAGTCATCAAAGAGTCATTGACACTAAGTGGGTATTCAGAAATAAGATGAATGAAGATGGTGAAGTCACCAGAAACAAAGCAAGACTAGTGGCCAAAGGTTACTGCCAAGAAGAAGGCATTGACTTTGATGAAACGTTTGCACCAGTAGCAAGGTTAGAGGCAATCAGACTCTTTCTTGCCTACGCTGCTCACAAGAATTTCACCGTCTATCAGATGGATGTGAAATCAGCTTTTCTCAATGGAGAATTGCAAGAAGAAGTTTACGTTGAACAACCACCTGGTTTTGAAGTCTATCAAGAAGAAGATAAGGTGTATCGTCTGAAGAAAGCCCTTTATGGACTGAAATAGGCTCCAAGAGCATGGTATGATACCTTATCTGATTTTCTTTTAATTAAAGGATTTCGCAAAGGTAAAGTTGACAAGACCTTGTTCACTATTGAATGGGAAGAACATATTTTGCTAGTGCAAATTTATGTGGACGATATTATTTTTGGTTCAACTAACCAACAGATGTGTGACAAGTTCTCAAAGCTGATGCAAAACAAGTTTGAAATGAGCATGATGGGAGAACTAAATTATTTTCTTGGTTTGCAAGTAAGACAGTTGCCTGATGGAATTTTCATCAGCCAAGCAAAATACACAAAAGATCTGTTCAAGAAATTTGGTATGGAAACTAGCTACTGCTACTATTCCAATGTCTACAAGTCTTCGATTGGATAAAGATGAAGATGGCAAATCAGTAGACATAACCAAATACAGAGGCATTATTGGATCATTATTGTATCTAACAGCAAGCAGACCTGATATCATGTACTCAGTTGGAGTTTGTGCAAGATTCCAATCAAATCCCAATGAATCTCATCTCTTAGCTGCCAAGAGAATACTGAAGTATATTAAGGGCACTCAAGATTTGGGATTGTGGTATCCTAGAGAATCTGGATTCGAGCTTATTGGATATTCAGATTCTGACCTTGCAGGCTGCAAGATTGATAGAAAAAGCACAACAGGTGCCTGTCAATTCTTAGGTAGTCGTCTGATCTCATGGATGAGTAAGAAACAGACTTCAGTAACCATATCTACTGCTGAAGCTGAATACATAGCTGCTGGAGCTTGCTGTGCACAAATCTTATGGTTGAAGCATCAACTGGAAGACTACAACATCAAGATCAGTGGAATACCAATCTACTGTGACAATACTAGTGCAATCAGCCTTACTCAGAATACTACAAGTCATTCCAGGACTAAGCATATTGAGATCAAACATCACTTTATTAGAGATCATGTGGAGAAATGAAATTTCATAATAGAGTATGTATTTACTGAAAATCAGATTGCTGACATATTCACAAAACCTTTAAGTGAGACAAGGTTTTCAACTCTAAGAGCTGAACTAGGTTTATTGAAATTAGATGCATAAGCTGAGGGGGAACCTATCAGAAGACTAGAGTTCAACATCTTACTCATCTTATTTATCTTCAAGGATTAACTTTCAACAGACTTGTTAACTTATGAATTCTTAAATCAGGGGGAACGTGTAAGACTAGCGGTACTTCTGATTAAAAGATGAAATCTGTTAATGTCAGTTAGTTGAAGTTATGTTTTCAACAGAAGATTAAAGTCTTGAAGAACGAAGATTTATTTATCTAGCTGGATTGACAAACAGCTGAGGAAGGTTATCAGCTATTGGCTTTCTCTGATAACAACTGTGTCATCAGGACATTAGTCCATCAGATAAGTATTTAATTTACTCATCTGATTGCTTATGTAAAAGCTGAATGTTTAAAACGTTTCATCTTCTAAAACACGTTTTTACTAGTGACAGAAGGGCGGTACAAATTCCCGCTCCTTATTTAATGCGATTTGAATTTGAAAGGTCGTAACTGACGCCGCACGATCAGCACTGACAAGAAACGGATCTAACGGTTGGCTGGTATCACGAAATTCAAGATACCCTAACTCTATAAATCCTAATCTGATCAGCCGTGTAGTTCTTTACGTACCCTAAATATTCAAAAGCATTTGCGAGAAAAATTACTTGAATTTTCTGCAAAATTCTTCCTGTTCTCCTAACTTTCAACAGATTTACAATGGCCGCTGAAGGTATGTACCTCGTCTATGATTCCTATTACCAATCTGGTACGGATCTGATGAAGGAACTATTGGAAAAGTTCAAATCTGCACAGTTGGTGAATTTCATGGAGTACCACGAAGGAGTAATCTGGATGACCAGGTTATGGAATACTACGAAACTGCAGTTGCTGACTACAATACCCTGGAAATCAAGGCTACAGTTGGAGAAAAATCCGTAGTCATTACTCCCACTGTTCTTCATGAGACGTTTGGTCTTCCAAACAGAGGACGACACGACGTTACAGTGCTAACTGAAGAAAAACACCAACAATTCTGGGCGATCTGCGCCAAAGAAGGAGAAATGTTGACTGGCAACATAAGGAAGAAACAGCTGAAGGATGAATATCAGCGGATGGCTGATATGGTCTCTAAGCTGATAGAGAACTGTACCTTTTCTCTAGATTCTGTTACCATGAAGAGGTTCAGCATCATGGCTGCTATTTATTATGGGCTGGAAATCAACTGGTCCATCATCATATGGTACATCTTCGCTGATTTCCTGGAGGTGAAGAAAGGAAAAGGCCCCTCCACCAACCACAGAATCACACTCAGTTACCTGCTGTCAAAACTGGGATGTGTTATGTTGAATGGAAAGGAAATCCATAAGTCTAAGGCAATGTCCAAGTACTTGCCTGTTCTGAAGAGAAAGGCTGATGAGCATGAGGAAGCCGAAGATGAGGAACAAAAGAAGGTCCCTGCCAAAAGACCTAAGAGATTATTCAAAACAGCTGACTTGGCTGTTGAGAAAAGAAAGAAGAAGGCTGCTGATAAGCTTAAGGAGATAGATACAAAGAAAATGGAGTCAGTGACTGCTGCTGATCAAGTTACGAAGATCATTGATCAGGTCACTGCTGATAACAGGACTGCTTCACCTGCATCACCCTCAAGAACTCCATCTGTTGATAAACCTGCTGAAAATGTCTCTTATAGGACAAGGAGTCAATTAAGGGATACAGCTGCTTCGAGACCTATTCAGGGTCTGTCAAAGAAGTCTGCAAGAAAGCAGATGACATTTGTGGAGAAGGACACTGAATTGGTAGACTTGGTGAGATCAAGTCTTGATTCTGCTGAAAGACCCCTCGAAGCTGTTGAGCAACAGACTACTCAGACTGCACCAACAGCTGAAGCTGCTCAACATCAAGATGATCCTGATGTCATGATCATCGAACCTATTGCTGCTGCACCAATTTCATCTGCTGGTCCAGCCCCTGCTCCAGCTGATAAAGGCAAAAAGAAGATAGTGCTTAAAAGAAAGAAAATCTCTAAAGCTGACAAGAAAGCAAGGGAAGCTGCTGAACAGAGGAAGCAGGATGAATTGGAAGAGAAGAAAGCACTTGAGCTAAGCAAAGCTCAAGCTGCTAAGGATGAAGCCAGAAGACAGATGTCTAAGGCTGAAAGGGAAGCTGCAGAGGCTGCTGAATTGGCTACGGTCATTGAACTAAGCAAAATTGATGCCTATGGACCTGTCCACGGAGGAAGCATCAAAATAAATGAGGCTGCTGATAGTGAAGGCAAGCCTAAGAAGCCAAAGATGCCTGCTGCTGAGCCAAAACCCAAGGAGAAGTTTGAAGTTCGAAGAGCTTTTAACATAGTATATGCTGATAAGGGACTCTTCAAGAAATTCGAAAGGTCCTTAGCTTACTATGATCAAAAACTGATGCTGAAGACACTGTTCAATCAAGAGAAACCAAGATACATCAACTGGAGAGACAACAGATTGAACAAATCAATTCTTGAACTTCAAAACTCAAAGGAGTTGGCTGATGAAGAACAATGGGTTCTTAATTGGCTAAAAACTAACTCCATTCAGAAGGCCCTGGATCCCAGTTATGTCAGAGACATAATGCATCAGTATGCAAAGGATTTTGCACTGGAGGAGGCCAAGAAGATAGAAAACTCCCTGCCAGAAAAGAGAAGAAAGAAAGACAATGCTGAAGACAGAGCAGTCCAAATTGCTGTTATGACCGCCTTGAAGAGATGGGCTGAAAGGTCAAGATATCAGCAGGGTCACTCAAGTGAGTTGCCCCAACTGCCAAGTATCCAGCATATTATCTTTGGCAAGGAAGTGAAGGAGTTCAGTGAGGTGCCCAAGGGAAATAACGCCTTTGTCAACTCTTGGATCATTGTGAGGCAAATTAGACAAACAACTTGCTTCAATGATGATGGCACAGTCACTAACCTGTTCTATGATGACGTCACTGATGAACACAAAGCTGCGACCAAGCCTGCTGACAAGTCTGCTGATCAGATTGCGGACAAGCCTGAAGACAAGTCTGCTGACCAGGCTGAAGACAAATCTGCTGATCAGACTGCTGACAGGTCTGCTGAAAAGGCTGCTGACAAGCCCTTAGCCATTGAGTGGAATGCTAAGGATTCTGAAGATCATCAGGACGCGATGATGGAAGATGTCCCTGTCCACCAGGCGACTGAAGAAAAGGATGAAGCTGCTGCTTCTGCTTCATCAGGTGATGAACACTCATCACTGATGGAAGCTTTCCAGATGCTGATGGAAGATTCGTTAAAGGAACTGGAAGAGAAGCATCAACAGCAGCTGATGAAGGTCAAAGAGGAGCTGAAGAATGAGCTTAAAACAGAATTGGCAGTCAAATAAACTTCAGCTGGAAACTGTGCAACAGTCTACTGAAAAGATTATCAAGACTGAAATCACAAGTATTCCTATTCCTCAGGATCATTCCTTGCAGTTAGTTAACAGCCTAAATGACATGAACATAAATGTGGAAGATGTGAAGGCTGATGTAAATCACCTTCATACTGCCCTTCAAAGAGCTGAACACAAGATCGCTGATCTGACTGCAACCTTCACCAAAGTCAGTGAAGAGGATAAGGAAATCAATTTAGGGATGTTGCATGAAGTATCAAATGCGGCACAAGCAATCCAAAATGAAATTGCAACTGTAAACCTTAACATTGACTACTTCAATGATCAGACTGACAACATCAGCACAACTCTTCATCACCTTACAGCAAGTCATGACGTAGTTAATCAGAATTTAAAGACTATAGGCGCTGCTATGAAGGTTCCAACAGTTGCACTCAACCCTGCTGCTAAACCTGAAGAAGTCATCAAGTCTGATGATGACAAAAAGGGGGAAGATAAAGGGGAAGAATCAACCAAGGACACCTCTGCTGCTGAAGAAAAGAAAACTGATGAAACTGCTGATTTGACCAAGCCAGCTGAAGAAGAACTTGGAAAGGTTCAAGGCAAAGACAAGTCTGAAGAAGAGACCAAGGAAGAAGCCAAACCTGATGAAGTAATGGCTGAATCCAAAGACTCTGCTGCTGATCAATCAGAGCCTTTAACTAAGTACAAAAATACAGAATCAGCTAGGAAGGCGATGGAACTTCTAAGAGAGCAGGAACTCAAAGATAAAATGGAAGCTGCTAAAGAAGTCATCCTAGGTGAAGAAGCTGATGAAGATGAAGAAGAAGATGATGAGGAGTCATCTTATGAGTACGAAGAAGTGCTTGAAGAATCTGATGAGGAATCTGATAGTTAGAATTTGTAAAATATTTTGTAATCAGTTTACTTTATCCATTCTTCAGACATCTCATCTGTTGAACTTGTATTTGTTACTATTTTCAAATATTAATAAACAAACAAGTTCAATCCAATATACATTTTCTATCTCAGAAAATTTTGAGGATTACAATCTTTAGTTAGATATCTTAACAGGTACTTAGCTGAAGTTTTGTCATCATCAAAAAAGGGGAAATTGTTGGATAAGGATGAAGATGAAGGCACTAAAGACAATTTGTTAAGGGAGGTTTTGAAGATTTCCAAAACTTCAAGATTGGCTAAGTATGGGTTAACTTAGCTGATGATCCCTTTGAAGAAATTTTGACTAAGTACAAGAAGACATCAGAAGAGTCAAAGTTCAAGGTCCAAGACTTCTGATCTGCTGAAGGAAAGACATCAGACTGATGAAGATCAGCCGACTCAAATCAGATTTGTTCAAGTTTGAGATCAGCTTAGTTCTCCATAAGACGTGCACTTCCAACAGCCAAGTGGAAAGGATCATAAAGTCTTCCCAACGGTAATAAATGCCCCTTGGTGTAATAAATGCTGAAGTACAAGGTTATTAAAGACAAATGATTGAAGAAATGCTTCGCATCAGCTGGGTGCATTTAATGCTGCCTGCAGAATAGTACTGTTCACAGTACGGACAGACTGCAAAAGAGCCGTTCGCGGATTTTAAGGACCAGTACTCGAGGAATTTGAATCCTGTCTTTCTTCAACGGACATTTTTCAAGCCTCAAGTATAAATAGCTGAAAGAGACGAGGAGATTGTAAGCAACACACTTTCTGAGAGAATTTCTGAAGCAAAATTCTTAAGTCTCAAGAACAGCTCACTCATCAGCTTAGTCATTTGTTGACAGAAAGCGAAGTTGAAGAACAAAGCCAAACACATTTTCTGAGTGAATTTGTATTACAGAGTGTTGTGAGAAGTAGATATCCATCTAAGTGAGAGATATTACTTCAGAGAGTAGGATTTCTTAGTGATTTCTTACTGCGAACTTACGGCCTGTTCATTTGTTGTAAGGCGTAAGCAGAGTATACTGATTACTGTGTGTTTTTAGTATAACCCAAGATCTTTGTGACTTGGACGAGTGGATTAAAGGATATTCACATCCATATAACCACTATAAAAATTACTTGTGTTTTTACCTGTTTTTAAACCTGCATATTCTCTGATTGCATAAAAACACATTAAGTTAACTGTTTGAAAAGATATTAAAAGGAGTTTCTAAAACTGGGGAAACACCTTTCAAACTGCTAAGATTACTTGTGAAAAACACTTTGAAAAATCCGCTGCAAGTACTCTAAGTATTGAAACTGATTTTAACAAAATCAGCTAAGTAACAATCAGACGAGTGGCCAACAAAACTGTTCAAAGATTTGTTCGCGAACAGAATTGTAACTTACCCATCTGATCAGCTTAGTCTGTTCAGTTAGAAAAAAGTTTTAAAGAGGTTTATTCACCCCCCCCCTCTAAACCTCTTCTGACCACTTGGGACCAACAATAAATATTAACCAATTTTATACTAAAAATTCATGTATTGCTTCTAAATTTTTTTTGACATATTTTTTTTGTTGTCAATTACCGAAAGTAGAATATCACAATTTTTCCTTCATATTGATAATATTGTAAGGTGGGGGTTCGAATCCCATTTGGAACGTGGATGGAAGCATTTCTATGAGTCTATCTAAGGGTCATTTGTGGTGAATTAAAGATCCCTTTGTGCGCAGAGTGTACAACAATATGGTGGGATCCCGAGGCTTGGTGGAGGCACATCCTGCGATTTACATCCTTCAGGGTTCTAGAGCAAGGGTTCTGAGGGTCCATGATTAGTATAGTGTAAGCTTGTACACCTGGGTTATAAAAAAAATGATAAAATATGAAGCATACACTGTTAACAACAAAATATCATTGAATATATTAAAAGTTCTTTTTGTATTTTATCTAAAAAGATTAACAGTATTAAATTTTTAACCTTTTATTGATGCCCTAGGGGAGTGACTGTCACCATTAATACTTAAGTGGGTAAGTGTTATATATTAGAGAGGTAAGTGGGATCTTTCTAGGGTGTGGGCGCCCGAGTTACGCCCTCACATGCGGGAGGGTTAATCGGGCCATTCATTTGGCTCAGATTAATCTGGACTGTTGATTTGGTAACTTGGTCAAACTCAATTGGTAATTATTGACTTTTAATTAATTTACAATATACCTAAATTACCCTTTTAATTAAATTTAAAAAAAATAAAAATCGGCCAGCATTATTAATTACCACTTTACCACTATCTTATTAATTGAATTTGACAATTTTGCAAATTGATCCTAATGTTCTGCAATTTTACGACTTTAATTATTTAGCTTGTAAAAAATACCTAAAAACCTCCTTTCATATAAAAAGACATCGTTACCCCCAAATTTGATAATAATTAACTTTTACAATTTTGCAAATTGACCCCTATGTTCCGCGATCTTACGAATTTAATTATTTAGCTTGTAAAATATAAAAAAAATCTCATTTCATATAAAAAGACATCGATACCCCCAAATTTGATAATAATTGACTTTGACAAATTTATAAATTGACCCCCATGTTCGGCGTTTTTACGAAGTGAATTATTTTGCTTCTAAAAAATAAAAAAATATAAAGGTTACCTCGTTGCATATGAAAAGACCTCGTTACCCCCAAATTGACAATTTTGCAAATTGACCCCTATGTTCCGCGTGAATTATTTTGCTTTTAAAAAATATAAAGGCCACCTCGTTTCATATGAAAAGAATTCGTTACCCCCAAATTGACAATTTTGCAAATTGACCCCTATGTTCCGCGTTTTTACGAAGTGAATTATTTTGCTTCTAAAAAATATAAAGGCCACCTCGTTTCATAAGAAAAGACCTCGTTACCCCCAAATTGACAATTTTGCAAATTGACCCCTATGTTCCACGATCTTACGAAGTGAATTATTTTGTTTCTAGAAAATATAAAGGTCACCTAGTTTCATATGAAAAGACTTCGTTACCCCCAAATTTGATAATAATTGACTTTGTCAATTTTGCAAATTGACCCCTATGTTCCGTGATCTTACGAAGTGAATTATTTTTCTTGTAAAAAATATAAAGGCCACCTCGTTTCATATGAAAAGACTTCGTTAATAATTGACTTTGTCAATTTTGCAAACTGACCCCTATGTTTCGCGTTTTTACGAAGTGAATTATTTTGCTTCTAAAAAATATAAAGGTCACCTCGTTGCATATGAAAAGACCTCGTTACCCCCAAATTGACAATTTTGCAAATTGACCCCTATGTTCCGCATTTTTATGAATTGAATTATTTTGCTTCTAGAAAATATAAAGGCCACCTCGTTTCATATGAAAAGACTTCGTTACCCCAAATTTGATAATAATTGACTTTGTCAATTTTGCAAATTGACCCCTATGTTCCGCGTTTTTACGAAGTGAATTATTTTGCTTCTAAAAAATATAAAGGTCACCTCGTTGCATATGAAAAGACCTCGTTACCCCCAAATTGACAATTTTGCAAATTGACCCCTATGTTCCGTGTGAATTATTTTGCTTCTAAAAAATATAAAGGCCACCTCGTTTCATATGAAAAGACTTCGTTACCCCCAAATTGACAATTTTGCAAATTGACCCCTATGTTCCGCGATCTTACGAAGTGAATTATTTTGTTTCTAAAAAATATAAAGGCCACCTCGTTTCATATAAAAAGAGCTCTAAGAAGATAACATGGCAACATCTCGAAAAAGTAAAAAAAAATAGCAAAGCAATATATAAATAGAAGATAACATTTGTTTTTTTTAATTTCGTGCCTCACCGCGGCGAGAACGTGGCAGAAACGAGGTTTTTTATATCAAATTAATTACAAACTTTTGGCCTTCGTCTCGCGGCCGTGAGGCTATGTCTCGCGGTTGCGAGACATAGGCCGAAAGTTGGCTAGACTATCTGCCATCGTCTCACGGCCGCAAGATATAGCCTCGCGGCCGCAAGACGATGGCAGAAACTTAGCCAAACTTTCGGCGTAAGTCTCTCGGCCGCGGGACATAGCCTCGCGGCCGCGAGACGAGGGCAGAATGTTTGGCTAAGTTTCGGCCCTCGTCTCGCGGCCGCGAGGCTATGTTTCGCGTCCGCGAGACGATGGCAAAAATTCTGTCCGAGATACACTCGCCGCGGCGAGAAAAAAGCTCGCCGCGGCGAGGCACGGGCAGAAAGTTAACTTTCTGCCAAGTCCTCGCCGCTGTGAGAGTAACACTCACCGCGGCGAGGCACTAATCCCGCCGTCGCGAAAAGAATAGTTATCGTGTCAAAAATTTTGATATTTTTCTTCGATTTTCGAAAAAATTGTCTACTAGATGATTATGCATGACCATGTCCTCCGGAATTTGAAAATTTTTCATAATTTAAAAAAAATGATTCGGTCGTTATTTCGAATCATTTATCTATTAGATGGTTCTGTGAGACCAAGTCCTCCGTAATTTTTGAATTATGTTTCATTTTTGCAAAAAAATAAATGAGTTTCTGGATACTTAAATGACCCAAAAAAAAAATATTCGGGCAGAAATCATGCTTATATGAAAATTTAAATAAAATATAAATAAAATTTTCCCAATAACAATATTTATTAATCTAAAAGCAATACTAATAATAAGAATGAGTTTGCATTTCAACAATTTCAGAATTAATGAAATTTAAAGTTCCTCGTCACTTGGTTCACTACTCGGATACTCTTCTCCTCCTTCAGATGTGACATATGGTTCTTCATTTTCTTCGTCACATTCCTTTACTTCATCTTCACCCACGACTCTGTCGGCTTGAATCTGCTCCACAACAACATTTCTTGGTTGAGGTGGGTGGACTGACGAAAAAATTATATCTAGTTCCCGCCAGTATATTTCACCTTGATTACGGTACCTTTTCACCCACCATTTGAATTGCATTTCCTGTTACACGAAAAAAAATATATCATTTCAATGTAGATAATATTAATTTTTATCTGATACATTATTAAAAACATTGGTGAATGATTTACCTTAACAAGCATTTCCCATACTTCGTCACTGGCTAGCAATTTGTTCTCTTCAGGGTGCCACCTCACAAAACGGCATCGAAGTGCCTCCTGCCACGAGTAATAGCGAGTATGCAGCCTATGAAATTCTCTATTAACAATGTCGTACGTGTAACTCTTCTCCGTTTGTTGTTGTAGTCTTAAAGCAAGTTCGTTAAAAACCGTTGTGTTTGGCCAGGTATAATGTATTGTGCTATCTCTCGTTTCATCAAGCAACATTGCCAAGAAAAGTTTGAGGTCAGCTTGAACCCAAAATACTACAGCCATGAAACTAAGTACAAAACAACAATTTATTGTATTAACATTTAAGACAATTTAAAATTTCAGAAAATTCTAAATTAAACTCCATATTCTAGAAATCATAGGATTAAGAATAGTTTGGTTTTTGTGTACCAATGCGTCGCAATTATAACAATTATAAAATTCACAATTAACGAGAATTGATCTATAACTCAACAATTAGGAATAACGAGAAGATTTCCGACCATACCTTATTCTCTGTGGTTTTTTCTTTTTTTGTCTTCGAGAACTCCAAAACAAATTGCCTATTCTAATAATTTGATTCAATGTGATTTTATAATAAAGAGTCACACTAATTTAAGAATCCCTAAAAATTTAAAAGTCTATTTAGTGTAAGATTATATTGTCTTCTTTAATTTTTGGTAGAATTCCAAAAATAGATTGATTATAGACTAAATTAAAGAGCATATATTAAAGAGTCCCTACTGATTTGTAATTGCATAAGGTAATAATTTTTTAAAATATTTTCCATGATCTTGAATCCCTATATTCGAGGAACTAGTTTCCTAATTAAACTCTAGATTAGTAAATCGTCTCTGCCTCTAAAAAGGAAGATTCTATTTTATTTTTTCTGAAATATTTCACACGGTTTTAGGATTCCATATCTTGGATGAATAAGTATCCTAACTAAACTTAATCACATACAATAATTTAAAAAAAAATCGCCTACACTACATAAAGAACCGATTAGCAGTTTTAGTTCAATTTGAACGTGACTTAGCATTGTTCTCTCTCAAATACTTGTTATTCAATAAATTATTGTTGCTGGAATCACAATCACATCCAGGTTCGAGGTTCTTGCATTCAAGAATGATTTGAATATGTGAGTTATTACTGCAACTTTATGTGATTTTAATTACATATATATGTTATTAATGTTATCATACAAGTAATCTTCTCGATTTCAATGTGATTTTAGATTCAATTTCATAGGGCTTTTGATGGAAATTTGTTACCTTGTTTCTCTTTTTGTTGGTGGTTGGTGGAACCTTGTGTATGTATTCTTGTTAGATTTTTGACAAAAATATGGATGAGAAGTTAGTGTTGATTTGGACGAATGATATGTTTAGATTGTAGAAAGACAAGTTTGAAAGCTATAATTTTCTTGCTTCTGATTGTTACATATTATATATTCAATTTGTGTAGGGATAAATCATCAAATGGAAAGAGGAAGGCCGAAGATATAAATGATATGGCTAACATTCTCAAAAAGCTTTCAAGGGATTACGCTAATGTGAGAAAAATATATTATGATGTACACAAACTTATTTCTATGTGTATCATGTTTTTACATAGATAGTACATATCAATTTTCGTGCAGGATGGATCCCAACAAACACGAAGTGAAAGTTTCAAACAAGACAAACTTAAGATTCAGCATAGCGCTGTATTGGATTTCATACAACCCAAAAAGGTTACAATATTTATTGTTTTTTTATAAACTTTATTAATAATTAGAAGTATATGAAATTATGGTATTGTTACTATATCACTAACATGTGGCAATCAACACATGCAGCCACAACCTCTAAATATGAGGATGTCACTCTCTAGATTGGTGGCGGTGAATAAAATACTAAATAACTCTCAACTGGTAGTGGTAGACCAAATGGGGTTTGGATCATTGGCTAGACTTGAGTCTGTTGCTGTTAATCGTGAGATGCTACATTGGATCATAAAACAATATAACCCCACAACAAATATGCTGAATATACATGGTGAGGACGTAGAGTTGACTAAGTTCACAGTTCATGAGGCGTTTGGAATTCCGCACAAGGGTGATCGAATTTATTTCAACTTCATAGACAAGTTTGGCCTTGGTAAATACAAATCACTTCTCCCAATCAAACGGGGTCGAGTTGACGTGATAGAGTTGATGAAAACACTGTTGAATTACTCGGGTAGTGGAGATGAGTTCAAGGTCATGTATTTGACATTTCTGTTTGGTGTATTTCTCTTTCCGGGATCCCAATACCACATTCCTATTGAAAGCTTGAACCTACTTGTTAACTTGGACAAAATTCCTAATATAGAGTGGGCATCCCTAGTTATTGATAAGTTAAATGAAGGTGTAAGATTCGCAAAATCAAACAGCGAAGGTTATGCATCCGGATGTTTATTTTTACTTCAGGTACAATAAAAAATTATTTATTTTATTTATGATACTATTTTACATATTATTATTTATTGTGAACATATTACCAATTTAACTTATGTAATGTAGATAATATTCATGGGAGGAGTTTGTACCAAAGGTGCAAAACACACACTCGATTTAAAGAATGAGATTCCTTTTATAACTTTTTTGTCAAAGCAACGATATATAATGTTATTGGCTGAACTACAGTCTAATGGAGGTTACTGGAACGTGAAGGTCAAATACTTAATGCATGTGAACTATGCTCAAATGCACATTTCATTATAGAATAAAATGTATGTTGACAATTACTGATACCTCAAAATTTTTCATTTTCAGACTATGACTTTTGAGTCTAAGAAATCTGATGTTGAGCAGTTCGATGCATTGGAAGAATTAGAATCCAAGAGGAATATTCCTAGAACTGGTTACATTGACCCAATAACGGACATGAACCATGCCGAATACATGGAAGCCTACGAGCAATCAGAGAATCAGTTGCGGTCACACTCTAGCAATCTCACTGAAGACATGGATAAGGCGGGGGTGTTTGCATCATTATCAGGCAGGATTAATGTTATTGAGTATCAAGTCGTCCAATTGACAAACATATTGAACGTGATTTTAATCCAACAGCAAAACAATGACATGTCGTCAGGGGCAAAACAAATCTCACCATTTCATATGGTTGCCAATAATATCCAGTCATGCCTAGAAAAGATACCACAAACAGTTGAATCCACACTTCGTGCTACATTGTCTAACTTGTTGAGCCGCAAGAGGGAAAAGTGTATGGTACATCATCCGTGTTGGTCCCAAGTGGTCAGAAGAGGTTTAGAGGGGGGGGGGGGGTTGAATAAACCTCTTTAAAAAATTTCTTCAATTTTAACTTTAAAACTTTTACTCTAACTGAACAGACTAAGCTGATCAGATTAGTTAGTTACAATTCTGTTCGCGAACAAATCTTTGAACAGCCTTGTTGACCACTCGTCTGATAGTTACTTAGCTGATTTTGTTAAAATCAGTTTTAATACTTAGAGTACTTGCAGCGGATTTTCAAAATGTTTTTCACAAGTAAACTTAGCAGTTTGAAAAATGTTTCCCCAGATTTGTAAAATCTCCTTTTTAGATCATTTTTCAAACAGTTAACTTAATGTGTTTTATGCAACTGGAAAATATGCAGGTAAAATGCAAATAAAAACACAAGCAATTTTTATAGTGGTTATATGGATTTGAATATCCTTTAGTCCACTCTTCCAAGTCACAAAGATCTTGGGTTATACTAAAAACACACAGTAATCAGTATACTCTGCTTACGCCTTACAACAAATGAACAGGCCGTAAGTTCGCAGTAAGAAATCACAAAGAGATCCTACTTCTCTGAAGTAATATCACTCACTAAGACGGATATCTACTTCTCACAACACTGAATGTTTACAAATTCACTCAGAAGATGTATTTGGCTTGATTCTTCAACTCTGCTTTTGTCAACAAATGACTCAGCTGATGAGTGAGCTGTTCTTGAGACTTAAAGAATTCTGCTTCGAAAATTTCTCAGAGATTGTGTTGCTTGTTTGTTCTTCGTCTCTTCCAGCTATTTATACTTGAGGATTGAAAAGTGTCCGTTGAAGAGAGACAAGATTCAAATTCCTCGAGTACTGGTCCTTAAAATCCGCGAACGGCTCTTTTGCAGTCTGTCCGTACTGTGAACAGTACTATTCTGCAGGCAGCATTAAATGCAGCATTAAATGCACCCAGCTGATGTGAAGCATTTCTTCAATCATTTGTCTTTAATAACCTTGTACTTCAGCATTTATTACTCCAAGGGGCATTTATTACCGTTGGGAACACTTCATGATCTTCTTCACATGGCTGATAAAAGTACGCGTCTGATGGCGAACAAAGCTGATCTCAAACTTGAACAAATCTGATTTGAGTCGGCTGATCTTCACCAGTCTGATAACTTTTCTTCAGCAGATCAGAAGTCTTGGACCATGAAACTTTGACTCTTCTGATGTCTTCTTTACTTAGTCAAAATTCCTTGATAAGTTTATCAGCTAAGTTACTCCATACTTAGCCCAATATGAAGTTTTGGAAAGCATCAAAACCTCCCTTATCAAACTTCCTTTAGTGCCTTCATCTTCATCCTTATCCAACAATCCGTGAATAATCAAGGATCTTGTTCGAAATCAACCCAGCGATATGGTAGCCAAAAAGCAAAAACTTCCTACCCAAGAACTAGCTCTCGAAGCAAACAAGAAACACTAACGCCTAAGACTTTGAATTTTAATGGTAGTTCAAAGAAAAGTGGTGATAATTCAGAGCAATTTGATATCAGTGGAGACGATGATTTCATGGTTGAAGATGGTGATCAGTTGGATTCTAAACCTTGCAATCCATTAGCTACGAATGATGAAATAGAGATATTCTTATTCAACCAAAATCTCGATCAAAGGTAAAAATGCATTTTTAGGTCCTCGAATGACAATTACTGATTTATAATCAACATTTAAGATAACTTTTTATTTATTGGTTGTAGTGAGATTGTTGTGGACCTTGGTATTTGGTTTCTAAAAAGGACAGATATTCGATGCTTGTTGCCTGCAATTGAGATAGTTGGAAATGTAAGTTCAAGATATTTCTGAAATTTATTAATCTACTTATCACCTCATTTGAAAAGGAACGCTAATTATATTAATGCAGGTGATAGACTGCATTGCATATATGCTTTCTCTGGACACATCTCACGAGGATATTTCTCAGGGTCGATGGTACTTTCCAACTGTATTTTAGGTAAGCATAAACATTCCTGTGAAATACATTGTCAATATATAAATTTCCATAGTTAATAATCAAAATTATTGTCAATTCATTTGTCTATGTAGCAACAACTCTTGTGTGATGAATTTGCTCTCCAATCAATCATGGATAACTTTTTGACGAGTGATACAAAGTATGTCGAGTCATTGGGAAATTGTGAAAAAATATGCATCCCAATTCACGACATGATGGATCACTGGTTTTGTGCGATAATAGACATCGAAACTCACACTGTAACTGTTTGTGATTCTCTGGCATCAAGTGAAAGGAGCCCCTATCGTTTCGAACTTGTCAATCGTTTGGTACTTACACCCATATTAATCTACGTATACTTTACTCACAATAATATTAAACCAAAATTTTAATTGTCAACTCATATAAACAGGTTACAAGATTAGAGAAATTGTTCCTACTTTGGGACCCCGTCGTGGCTAAATACAGAATTAAGCGGGAACTCTTAAATTTTGAAGCAGCGGATTGGGTACCACGTCAACCAAATGGGTATGATATAATAGTGTCATTATATCGATAGTTTAAAAAATATTCAGACTTGTTGAATTGGAATTTATTACTATGTACATGTATGACTGCGGATTATATGTGTGCATGATAATGTTATTTGAAAAAGATTTCAAGGACGAGATGACGACTGTAAGCATAAGTTTTAATCTTAAACATTAGTTAAACTACATATTTACATATACAAATATTAACTTGATTCGTATCATTTGTAGGAAGAGGCTATGAATGCGAGGAAATCTTTGGCTGTCAAGCTTTACAAGTGCAAGTGGAACAAAGTTGCTTGGAATTCAGCAAAATAATTATATTTTTCTTTACCTAATTGGGCGTTTAGGAAATTCTTTTTGTTTTTGTTATTATGTTGATAACTTTAGGAATATTCTATTTAATTTCTGGTTTTTAGACAACACAAGCAAATGAAATTTGATGGTTTAGATTTATTTGATGATTCTTGGGTGTTCAGATTATATATGGTCTTGTTTTGTTTTGTTTTATTTTGCTTTACAATATTTTGAATGAGATTAAGGACAGTAAGCTGATTACATAAAGCATAACAATATTGGGTAGTGTAAATATTCATATCAATCATATCTAAAAATTCAAAATACATAAATCCAACATTCATTTTTTTTTATGTCGTGCCTCACCGCGACGAGAATGTGGCAGAAACGGGACATAGCCTGGCGGCCGCGAGACCTTTACCGAACGTCGTCCTGACTTCTCTTTGCCTATGTCTTGCGGCCGCGAACCTACGTCTCGCGGCCGCGAGACATAGGCCGAGAGTCCTCCTGACTTTGGGCCTACGCCTCGCGGCCGCGAGACATGACAAGGCCAGAATTAAAAAAAAAAAAAAGAAAAAAGAATTTCCTTATTGCCGACTTCTTTATGAATTTTCCACCTCGTTTTATAAGAATTGATGAACATTTTTTATTGTTATGCGTAATTAGCTATAATTTTATGCCACATCGAAAGAGAGTTAAATTATCCACTGATGGCACGACGGAGAAAAAAATAATGTACTCAATACCTTAATCATTGAATTTTCATTTTTAGCTAAGTAATTAATCAACATTAGTGCGCACTCAAATTTAATTCCATTTCCTTTCATATTCAAATTCAAGTCCCAATTCTATTCAAGAAGATATAAATTATTAGTCTTGGTTTGTGCTCACTCAGTCGGAATTACAAGTGTATGTTTATATAATCATTTGGTCCCATAATATTTTTTATATTATTATAGTTTTATAATTCGCTTCACAATCAAATGAATAGACTTCCTCTTTCCTCTTAACTTAAACATTATTAATATATCACAAATTAATCCAAATGTCTTTCTCAACAACATAGCAAAGTTTCAATCTCTTTGCACTACATTAACGTACATTTTCTTCCTTAACCTTTTCAACATTATCAACATATTTCTGATAAACATACGACACATAACCCTATACAGCCAACATCATAACCACAACTTTCATTCCATTCATTCTATCCTCAAAAATCAAAACTCCAAGAACCGGAACAAAAGGCAAATTCATAGTATTAACAACTCCAGAGAAAAGCAAAACAAAACATAATTCGTTAAATAGATTAACCAAAAAGCAAAACAAATCCGAAAAAAGTACGACACGACAAAAAAAAAACACAAGCAAAGCAAAACAAAACAAAACAAAATTTTTAGTGGTTTCGTGCATTGAGGGCTTGCTCTTCTTGATCATCAACATGTAGCTCGTCATCTTGACCTCTCGGCACCTGTGGAGGTAAATTGATACGCGTAGGAAGAGCGGGTTGCTGAAGGGCATCGTATCGGTCATCTCCAAGCACTACACGGAACATAGCATCATGCCTATCACTCATGGCATAGACGTACCGAGCCAGCATCTGTTGTATTTCAATCGTTGTTTGGACTCTGTCGTCCATGGCTTGAACAAGATGAATTAATCTACCAATTTCATCTTGACTACCCATCTGTGCCTGACTGCTTTGCTGCCCTCCAACTTGCTCTTCCTCCTGACCGCCCTGACCCGGTTGATCCGGTTGACCTTCTTGATCAGGTTCACCCTCTTCATCTTCTTGACTGTACGTGTAGTTTTTACCAGTATATGCATTCTTGAAGTCTAACTTCAGAGACTTGCAGATAATGTGCGTGGTGATCGCGCCAGTCAACTTAATCTTATCAGTAATCTCCCCGAAGTCAACCCCCGCATTTCTACACAATCCGTCAATGAGGTGCGGAAACACATAACTCCCTACGTTAGCTTTCCCCTTTGCAATCGTTTCCTCGAGCACCTCATTTATTACCCGACCAACGTTGAATTTGAGCCCCCGGGAGAGTGCATAGAGTAGAGGGATGCGATCCTCACCGTAACTACTGTTGTGTTTGGTCGGACGGAAGTGAGAAATCAATACCAAGGACCAGGCTTTCGCCTCCTGAATCAACCGCTTATTTGCCACCTTCGGAATACCCTGAACAACGGTTCCGGGCAAGGTGATGAACTCTTTCAATTCATCCATTGTTCTTCTACCTCTCCTTATGTCATCAAGTAGTTCGTTGAGCTCATCCACTTGGTTAGGCCATTTGATCCTGTAATAGGCGTTGATAGTACGCGGATCGAATTTTATCTCTCTACCCCTCACACATGTGACATTGACGTCCCTTTTCCAAGTAGCGTTAGCGTAAAATTCTCTAACAATCTCGCCGGAGTAGGAATCACGAGGTGGCCTTTTCAAGAACTCAGTCCAACCTCTATCATCAATCTGGTCCTGTAAATAAGGAAAGGCCTCCTTCTCGTAGTTCACGAATCTTTCAGAAACGAACGACTGGTCTTCATCTTCGTTATATGCATCCGAGGCGACTTTATCCAAGAACCTAAATGTGTCATACTCTTCTTCTACCACCTTATTCTTTCCCTTCGGTGCCCTCTTCCTTTTTAGGGGTTCGACTGGTCTCGCTACTTTTGATTTTCTTGTCATTGTTAAACCTTTGGCTTCCCTTTATATTAAAATGCACTAAATTTCCCCCGAACTTGTGTTACAACCACACAAATTCAATAAACCAATACACCGACAATACCACAATCGAAACCCACGCAATTTATCAAACACCTTGTGTGCACTCGTCAATTTGCTAACTTTCTTCAATGTTCACAAGATCTTACACCCACAAATTCAATACCAATAAAAAACGTACCAACCAATCAAATCCAATAGAGTTAAGCCACACTTACCTTTTGAATTGAAATCGAAAAAATTTGATTTTTCAAGCTTTGTGGGAGAATTCGGATGGTTTAATGTGATTGTGGGGGAATTGATTTCTTTTGGAGTGATTTGGGTGATTGAGAGTGAAAGAGAGATGGATTTGCTTGATGTTGAGAAGATTAGAGTGAAGATTGAGAGGATTTTTGTGAAGTGGGGGAGAATGTGAATTGAGATTGAATAATAATTGGGGGGGGGGACTTATAACCTAGGCCGAAGCCAGGCCCATTTCGGCTTTCGTCTCGCGGGCGCGAGACATAGGCCGAAAGCAGGCCTGGCTTCGGCCTTCGTCTCGCGGCCGCGAGGCTAAGTCTCGCAGGCGCGAGACATAGGCCGAAAGCAGGCTCTCCTTTCGGCCTTCGTCTCGCGGCCGCGAGACGAAGGCCAAAAGGAAGGCCTGCTTTCGGCCTATGTCTCACGCCCGCGAGACTTAGCCTCGCGCCCGCGAAACGAAGGCCGAAAGACATGCTTGCTTTCGGTCTAAGTCTCACAACCGCGAGAGTTAGCCTCGCGGCCGCGAGACGAAGGCCGAAAGTGAGGCCAGACTTTGTGCCTTCGTCTCGCGGCAGTGAGCTTATCCGAAAGTTGGGGTACGCATATGGATCAAAATCTTTTCCATTGAAAAAATCGAAAATTTTCTGAATCAAACGGAAATAAAACAAGATGTAAATTCCGAACAATTGGCTCGAAAAGTGTTCAATATTTGGCCACCATCAACATGAATTCGAAAAGAAATAGTTGGCTTGTATTTATCAATTATTTTCGTGTAACAAAATACGTGGTCATCAATTTTGGTTTCACATTTATAAGTTGACATCAACCGCATCGATTATATGTGACGAAATATTACCATATTACTGATTAAAAAAAAAGACAATAATTTATAGACAAAAGTCTGCTAAAATTGATATTTCTAAGAAAAATGTTTCGTTTCAAACATCTGAGTTGGGAATTAATTAAGTTGGTGGTCGTGGTCTGTATTGACCGAGTGTTGTCCATTCTTGCGGGGGAAAACCTGTAATATAATTTCCAAAAACTTGCGAATTGTGAATACTTGGGCCTCCATGCAATGCAAATACCATAACATATTATTGTGAGTCAAAAACTTCGACCTTATTTCATTGAATAACCGAAATGTAAAAACTGTAATAATAATTACAGTTAAATTTTAACCCGTGGATTCATCGGGAATCGAACTTGTGGACAAATTCCAGGATTCAAATTTCGAAATTGAGGAGGGTGCATGCTAAAAAGAAGATTGGTGTGTGAGAATTGATGCTCGGGCATAGCAAATGATGACGTGACTGAAGGTTGATGAATCGAATGTTGGGTTCCACCATTATCGCCAACATAATCATCATTTTGTGGTTCCTCATTATTCCTGTGAACACTAGTCGATGGCATGGTATCCTCTTTAGCACGAGAACTGCTACCAAATTTTGGGTTCAACTCACAAGTTGTTACTTTATGTCCAATTTTCCTGAAACATTAATAAACATAATATGATGAAGAATACTTTTAAAAATAATAACATTAACATAATAAGAATCCCTAGTAACTTACTTGCACAAGCCACAACGTTGCTTCTTCGCTTTGGTTCCACCTTTAGGAATAATCTTATCGGGATCTACAACATTGTGGGAATGTTTCACAAATTCTCTTGGAATTTCCTCACCGTCAGACTCTAAAATTGCATCAGATTCATCCTCAGCCGCTGCTGCCAAATTTCTGACTTGCTGAATCGATTTATCAAAGAATCTTGTACGCTTTTGGGAGGATAACTTAGATAAGTGCATACACTCCATGTTCATCTTAGAAAATCGAATTTCTTCAGGATTGTCATCTCTTCGGAATGGGAAAGCATTGATGAGTTTCCGTCCAACATCAACAAACCATCGAGAATTAATACTATTTTCAGGAAATGTGGAAATTCTCATGTTTTTGAATGCACATATTATGTGCCGACAATGAATTCCATCAGATTGAAGCATCAAACATTCACACTCGAATTTGGCCTCATCTAGATCAATAATAACAGAAAAACTGAGATGTTTTCCCTTGCTATGATCGCCAAATTGGAACTGATACCGCCGATCATTAAGTGGGGACATACTCTCAAGTACAATATCCGGCTCAGCATTTATCTCAACTCGTATATGATGAAATATAGCTCTCGTGCAGATGCGTCCAGCATGATTCTCAAGATTTCGTAGTAACCCAACTTGGAGTTCCTTTGGTGGCTTCTCAGAAACTTTTTGTATTTCATAGAACCTTTTCCTAATCTTTTTTAAAAAAATCTTGTTGTAATGTACAAAAAAATCCGTCAAACTAAAGCCGGGGCGCACCTTTTGTTTTAATGCTGAATTCATGGATTCTGCACATTGTGTGCTCCTCATCATAGCAAAGAAATATCCCCGAAAGAATGCTTCTGCCCACTGATGCCGTTTTGAGTAAATTTCTAATATCCATGGATGATTTGTAACACCGTAATCCTCAATCAATTTAAACCATTTTTCTTCAAATTCACCGATAGAGCACTACCTTTTCATCAATTGGGAGAACTTTGTTGAAAAATCTCCAGTTTTAATATTTGATTCGGCATTACGAGAAATATGCCAGCAACAAAGACGATGTTTCGCTTCGGGAAATTCACGATCCACAGCAACACGCATTGCACCGTCCTGATCTGTCAAAACTGCCATAGGAGCTTTTCCATTCATGCTTTCACGAAAAGTTCGTAGCAACCACCTGTATGATTCAATTGTCTCATTGTATAAAAAAGCGATTCCGAATATACAAGTGCACAAATGACAGTTCACTCCCGAGAACATAACAATAGGAAACCGGTACATGTTAATCTTGTAGGTACTGTCAAATAGTACAACGTCACCAAAATGTTCATATTCAGCTCTTGACATTCCATCGCACCAAAAAAGTCTCGTCAATGCCCCATTTCCATCAACAGTGTACTTGAATCTCACTGATTCGTCTTTCAACTTCATACCTTCTAGTAGACCCAAAACAGTATTCACATCCCCACCTTCAATCCTTTCAAACGTTCACTATTCAGTTAGTTGTACTCATCTTTCCTATTAAGTACACCAGTTGCGCTGCCTCCCCCCAGTTCTTCTATAAAATCCAGAACATGACAAGGCTTAAATCCGACATTTGTCATCAAGTTCAACATTGACTTGGTTGATGGGGTCAAAAATCTGTATGCAATATCCTAACAAATAAGTATGATAATGATATTAACTAATTACAAAAAAATAAATCATTGCAAATTTTGAGGAATCATATTACCTATTACAACGTAGACGATGAGATGTATCCGAATTTTCAAGAGGATGGTTATGTTGCTGTTGGAATCTCGTCACTTTATATTCTCCTGTATCACGATCGAGAGCAACACGAAAACTAGCTGTGCATCCACACCGTGTCTCTGATTTTTTTTCCCGCTTTCGATCATAATCGTGTAGTTTTTGTGTGCGAAAGCCTTGTCGAGCACATAGCCATTCCCTGTTCAAAATGAGGCTAGTATCTTTCTTCTTTTTTATGGTGCTCTTCCGGACATCAAATCCAACCTCCCTTCCGTAAGAAATATAGAATTCTTCTGCTTCCTTAACACTGTTGAACTTTAATGATCGAATACGATCAATGTTAGTTCTATGATCACTTGAATCAGATTTGTCACTCCCCTCGTCCACGTCTTCATTGCCACTGTTCCGATGCGATTTCGTATTTGAGCCACTTTTTTCATTACAAGATGATGATGCTCCACTACTGTTACTATAATCTGAATACAAATTATTACCAAGTTCAATATAACAGTTTATGAAAAATCGAGAGAAAAGGACAATTTACAAATAAACAGATAACCTAATGTAAATAAAAAATGACAGAAAAGGAAACATAAATAGGATACAAAGCAGAACAAATTGTATTCATATTTTGAATATATGAAGAATGCTTGATTGATGTAAAATTAAATGAGAGAATGTAAAATATTATATATTGATTGCAAAACTGGAAAAATAAAATGAATAATGTTGAATTGTTACAAATTTACAAAGGAAAGGACTTAATTATACAAGGAAAAGGTGATGGACTAAAAAGGTAAAAAGGGTGAACACAAAGTGTGAACACGTGCAAAAAATCTGAAATCAAATCCCTAATCTTCAAAAGGGTGAACACAAAGTGTGAACACGTGCAAAAAATCTAAAATCAAATCCCTAATCTTCAAAATTGAGAATTTCCTTTTCTTCCATTTTCTTCTCTATTGGTAGCAAACAATGATTTGCAGATTTTCCCTTCAATTGACAGTCTAATACTGTTTTGTTCGAACCCATTGGAAACTTCAATTACCATTGCTTACATAAAGTGTATATATAGTTATCTGCCGCAACTAATTGTAAGAACAACTCCTTTAAAATATCAAATTAGCGACTTTTGAAATTAAGTTTATGATCAGTTACTTACCATCTTCAATAGATAAATTCGGGCTTGCATCCTTCGCCTCTTTTATGATTGAGGAATTACCCACCATAATCAATACGTGTAAGAGAGTTTGGGTGATGAAGATTAATTCGTGGAGGAAAAAAAAAACCTGCTGTTAAATTTTGTGGCGTGATGAAGATTAATTGCGGAGAAGATTAATCTTGATGAAAGATTAGATTTGTTGGGTGATGAAGATTAATTTTGCAAGATCAGTTTCTTTGATGAGGAGGCGTGATGAATTGGAGAAGATGGCGTGATGATTGAATTGGAGAAGATAGGCCGATTTTTTTTTTTTAATTTTTTATTCAAAGGTTATAAATGTCTTTTAATAATTGAAGATTATCTAAACTTTTAATTAATTTTTTTTAAAAAAAAAAAAGGTAAAAGAGTCTTTTTAAATATTGAGTCAACTCGCCGAGTCATATAATAGTTACGCACGCCACATGGCGCCATTTCAGGGCCATCCCGCATGTTCGGGCGAGTTACGGTTCCCGCACCCTAGAAGCCCCGAGGTGAGTGTTACAAACCCTATAGCTTAGGGATAATTGTATTTAGTCCACTCAATCAAGTAAAAAACAAACTAGCTAAAAGTTTGAGATTTTGAATCAATTAATTAATCAAAATTATTCCCTAGCATATTTGGAAAAATCTTTATTTAATTGCGTGAGAATCTGGATTCCTTCTAGGACAAGAAGTCTCATATATTTACTTAATCTTGGACAAGATGTCTCCACTACCTTCACATATAAACCCTAAACCCCTCTTTCTTTCTTATATATATATATACAATCTTATAAATACTTATTGTGAAAAAATGGCTAAGTTTTGCGTGAATAACCTTTTCTCTCTGAGGTCAGTATGTACGTGTTTCTCAAGCTAAGCAATATCTTTTGTTGGATTCTGCTCTATATTTAATTGCTCTTTTTTTTTTTTTTAATCTAATGTATGTAACTATGTATGTATGTCCATGTGTGTGTGCTATATTGAGTGGAAAAAGGCAAAACTTCTCCATAATTAATTATTGCTGTGTGTGCAATTCAATTTAAATTGGGGATTTATGGCTGCACATGATGTTCACTTTTCTTTATGATTGAATCAAAAAAGTTTCGAAATTGCTTTAAATTTATGTTTTATAGGGTAAAATTGTTAATTTAAATACTTGTGGGATGAACTTATATCCACGACCATTAATTAGGGTTATTTTATCATTTTCAAGAAATTTATAATGTTGGAATAGTAAATATTACTTTCTCTATTTTTTTTTATTTGTCGCTTTGACAGGTTAATTTTGGATTCAATTAGTTGATGAAAATAAATAAGATATAAATACTTTGTCAGTTGTTTGACGTAACAAATTTTGTACTGAATTTGTCGGGAATGAATTTTATGAAAAACTCCTATTTTGAGTTGAATGCAGTTGTTGGAAGTTTATTTTGTTGTGTTTTGATTTTTACAAGTTTATGTAGTTTTTTTTTTTACTAGGTGAATGTATATTAGGAAATCTATTCGAATCTATTTCAGTTATTTCAATGTAAAAAGATAAATAAATTACAAAGATTAGTATTATTTAAACTAGAAAAATATCACCACTGGTGAAAGTTGAGGTCATGGATCCTTTCAAATAGACCGAAAATCTTTAGAGGGAAAAAAAGATCTAACTTTTTTTTCACCACTAATATATTCTTGCACCTCAGGCTCTCTAATCATGAATCCATCCATAACTTATCTGAAATGTTTCAAATATTTTTCAACTCAAGCCATACTGTTTTAGGAGCTAATGCAAATTGACTCTACCCGCGAAATGCATAATATTTAATTTACTTGTATGTGACTTGAAAAATAATACTTTACCTCATGTAAAAATTTAAAATGAGTAATTTACCTCCTTCTGTCCTTCAGTCGGAGAGAGAAACTCACTTGCCGAAATTGAGCGTGAGCATGTAAAGTATTTTTGTAGCATAAAACATCTATCATACCTCAATGGTTAAATTGTCATATTCGCATTTATTATAATACAAGGGTAAATTGCCACATTATCATAATACATTGAGATAGAATACCACATGCAAATATGTCAGGGATCCGGTATAAAACTTTTATAAGATTACATGGGATAAAATGCTCTTTTTCGAATCACGGAGAGGTAAATTGAATATTCTGAATATTAGGGAGTAAATTGCATTAACTCCTTTTTTTAGACTTAATATTGTTAGCAAAACACTCATGTTCGAATCTCTGTAGAGAGAGATTACCCATTTAATATGTTCAATCCGCCTCAAAACAGATTAAAAACTTGGAAAACAAAAAAATATTATTTTCTTAATCATGTTTATTAATTATTGTATGTATGTAACAGGAGAGCCTATAACACAATTGCAGCATGTAATCTCAAACCCGAATCTGCAACATTTGCAAAAAAAGGGGCTGATTCAATTAGCGATGAGTCTAAAGCAATAAAAGAAGTATTCTGGATGAGACATCCCGATACCGGAAATTGGGTACCGGAGACTCACTTTGAAGAGGTTGATGTCGCCGAGCTCCGACAAAAGCTTCTCCCTAAGAAGTCGAACTTTTGATCCAAAAAATTAAATATTTGTTCTGAAAAGGTGTATAAAATTGAAAATTCTCAATTATAATAAAGCACGTTATTTGCAATGCATTTTTTCTTTTTTCAGAGATTATATCGACTGTTATGGATAGAGATTAATGATTTTTTTTTTTTTTACGTCGGGTAACGTGATGCTTTGGGGCAGGGTAAATGGATGGGTTGGGTCCAGACCCAATTTGCACAAGTCTACAGTGACACGGACAATTATTAAAAATACATGGTCCACATCTAGACACCCAATCCCATATTGTTTTCTTTTTTCTTTGTTCGCTCTTTCTAGCCTGCGGCCTACGGGTCTCTTAAATTTACCCAGACTGGGTAAATGGGATCGGGTTTCGGGTATCCGTCCCGTCCCAATCGGGTTTTCCCATTTGGGACGAAAGAAAACGGGTTTTTTTCGGGTTCGGGACATCCCGAAACCCGGTCAAGAAAAACCGGGACGGGTTTCGGGACTTGACCTTGTCCCGATCGGGAAACCCGTCCCAAATAACAGTTTTACTTGATTGCTGAAAATAATATGTATGATATAGTATTATATATAAAAAAAATAAAAAATTCAATTTATCCAAAAATCTAATACCCAACTAAAAAGTAACTCTACGTATTCCTAAATTATACTATATCGTCCCCAGTTTAATTATTCCTAAATTCAATTAATCGATTTTAGTCATTTAATTATTTCGCTTTGTTTAATTTGCTGATGAAAACATATGGTCCCCAGTTTAACTTATTGTAATTTTCGTAATTGTACTGCCACTGTCAATTATATTAATTAATGAGATGGTATTGTTCTGTAAATCGCAAATATGAATGTGTTTCTGATAGAATTCTTCTTGCATGCAAATTTATAACAGAACTATGAAATATGATTTTGTTTTAGACTGGACGTATATAAGATGTGTCAAAATTGAATTTAATTAGCTAGTGTGTCACTATTCTAATTAATATTCAAATATATAGTCTACGTATCACAATAAGGTAATTGAATTTAGATCTCAACTTAGATTACCGGGACTCCCGAACCCGTCCCGAAATCCCGAAATTAAATCGGGTACCCGAAACCCGTGGGACCTTGGTTGATCGGTCGGGTTTCGGGACTTAAATTTGAAATCCCGAAACCCGAAATTCCGTCCCGAAATACCCGAATTCCCGAAAACCCGTCCCGATCCCACCCCTAGATCGAACAGTTAAAAATATTCTTCTTTAATCCCGACCATTAATTGTGTAACTATAAAAAACTTGCACCTTGTTACATTAATTTTTGAAAGTCAAAATTACCCTCCCTTTTATTAGGGCTGCAAAAAAGAGCAAATAAATTTTCTGTTGGGCCTATATGTGTCGGGTCATTACAGTTTTCTATTGCTTCATTATAATTTCAATTTTAATAATATCGTAGCTCGTTTGGCTGAAAAGGTCCTACGTAATTTATATATTGTTTTAGTGTTTAAATTATTTTACAGATTTTAATTTTTATTTTAAAAATTCAATATATTAAGTAGAGTTCTAATTGAATGGATCTCATTTCAATTTGATCTGAATTTGATTCGATTATTTAAGACTTTCTGTTCAATTAGAGATTTGTTGTATTTAATCTAATTATGAAATTCTGTAATCCTAAATATGGATGGTGAATATAAATTTACGCCGACGCAAATTGTTAAAGATCTCGAAAATAATAAAAAAAATTTATATGTAAACCTAATATTTTATTAGGGTAGTTCACTTAAGGATCCCTTTCCGAGAACCCTCTATATTTTTAAAAATTACAAAAATACTCTCTTGACTTGACAATCGCCAGTAGGGGTGGGATCGGGACGGGTTTTCGGGAATTCGGGTATTTCGGGACGGGATTTCGGGTTTCGGGATTTCAAATTTAAGTCCCGAAACCCGACCGATCAACCAAGGTCCCACGGGTTTCGGGTACCCGATTTAATTTCGGGATTTCGGGACGGGTTCGGGAGTCCCGGTAATCTAAGTTGAGATCTAAATTCAATTACCTTATTGTGATACGTAGACTATATATTTGAATATTAATTAGAATAGTGACACACTAGCTAATTAAATTCAATTTTGACAAATCTTATATACGTCCAGTCTAAAACAAAATCATATTTCATAGTTCTGTTATAAATTTGCATGCAAGAAGAATTCTATCAGAAACACATTCATATTTGCGATTTACAGAACAATACCATCTCATTAATTAATATAATTGACAGTGGCAGTACAATTACGAAAATTACAATAAGTTAAACTGGGGACCATATGTTTTCATCAGCAAATTAAACAAAGCGAAATAATTAAATGACTAAAATCGATTAATTGAATTTAGGAATAATTAAACTGGGGACGATATAGTATAATTTAGGAATACGTAGAGTTACTTTTTAGTTGGGTATTAGATTTTTGGATAAATTGAATTTTTTATTTTTTTTTATATATAATACTATATCATACATATTATTTTCAGCAATCAAGTAAAACTGTTATTTGGGACGGGTTTCCCGATCGGGACAAGGTCAAGTCCCGAAACCCGTCCCGGTTTTTCTTGACCGGGTTTCGGGATGTCCCGAACCCGAAAAAAACCCGTTTTCTTTCGTCCCAAATGGGAAAACCCGATTGGGACGGGACGGGTACCCGAAACCCGATCCCATTTACCCAGTCTGGATCGCCAGTCATTCTTAACAGATTATGTCAAATGTCTGAAATACCTTCCATACTTTTTAATATTTACGCAAAAATTATTTCTTTTTACCCAACCTTTCTCCCCAGCTCCATCGCCGCTACCTCTTTCGGGTCCCCAATTCCTTCAACCTTTAGGCTCGCCTCAACCCCCCTCTACACGTCTAACGTTGTATTCATGTCCAATTTAGATGAGTGGTAGGCAGATATTTTAGATTGAGAAAATTTTATGTTTCCTTCTATCTTTTGCTGCCGGTGGGGGTCATTGGCCTATCGTCTCTACTTTCTACCACCGAGTTCCCTGGGTCTGGCCGTTCTCTTGCCATCGATCACGCTGTGTTGGTGAAGATTTGAAGAAAACCATGGCAAGCTCCATCAATGGTGGAAGAAAAGAGGTGTGGGGAGGGTTGTTTTTTAATTTTTTATTTTTTTCATTTTCATTTATTTAATTTTAAAAAATTAAATGGGTGTCATTTACTTTTGTAAAACAAAATTTCTAAGTTGTGTTACTGTAATTTTATTTATCGATTTAATTTTTTTTTTATTTTATGACTTAGTTCATTTTATGGTTGTTGTTGTGGAAATTAATTGACTACAAAAATATTAACTTTTAACGCAATTTTGAAATTAATTTTTTTATTTTAATTATAAAAAAATTAATGCAATTTTGGAATTTATTTAATTAAAAAAATTGTAACGAAAACACCTCCAATCTATTAAGAACATAATACTGAACCTCAAATTGATCGAGGGTAAATTTAGAAAAACACTGAATGATGTCATTAAGAACCATAAAAAAAATAACGATGTAAGGGGTGTTTTTATAATTTTTTAAAGGTCAAGGGTGTGTTTTGTGATTAGGGTTTACCTGAGGGATCATAATCTAAATGAGTAATGCATAATTCGGTTAATCATAATTCACATCGATAAATGACTCAATTAATTGACTATAGTTAACATTGTTGACCTTATGGTTATGTATAATTATGTTAATCGTAATTCAAATCGACAAATGGCTCGATTAATTGACCAATGTCAACATTGTTGACCTTAGGGTAATGTATATTTCGATAAATCGGATCCTGATTAATTGACCAAAGTCAATATTATGTCCGACTTTAGGGTATTTGTATAACTAGGTTAATCGTAATCAAAATAGATAAATCATTCAATTAATTTATCAAAGTCAACATTGTGATCTTAGGATAATATATAATTAAGTTAATCGTAATCCAAAGAGATAGTTGTCCTGATTAATTTGTCAGAAATCAAAGCTAATTAATTGTAACAACTATCGATTTGTATTACAATCAATCTAATCATACATTATTGACTTTGGTAAGTTAATCTTGCCATTTTTCGATATGGATTACGATTGACCTAGTTATACATTATTCTAAGGTCGAGAATGTTGACTTTGGCCAGTTAATAGGGATAACTATCGATTAGATTATGATTAACCTAATTATACAATATCCTAAGGTCAACAATGTTGACTTTGGTAAATTAATTGAGCCATTTATTGATTTGGATTACGATTAACACAATTATACATTACCTTAAAGTCAACATTACCCTAAGTTCAACGATGTTGACTTTGGTCAATTAATCGAAGCAACTATAAATTTGGATTACGATTAACCTAATTAAACATTCCCCTGAGGTCAATAATATTGACGTTGGTCAATTAATCGAGCCATTTATCAATTTGGATTACGATTAACTTAGTTATACATTACCTAACCTTAATACACTACACCGCCTTAGAAGTCGATGCATATTATTAAACGATTATATCTTTTTCTCAATTTAAGATTAATTCTCATTATTCCTTGTTAGTAATATATTATGACCATAACCATAGTAAATTAGTACATAATCTTTTAGTCAACAATCACATTTTGGTGAATAATCGATCCAAGTAACGATCCGATTCAATTAACTCAATAGTAGAATCGAATTGTCAACATTAATTATTGACTTAGGTCAATAGTCGAGACAATTATCGATTCGATTTAGTTAACCTCAATAATATAGTAGTACATAACCATATAATGATGATTATTAACTTTAGTCAATAATCCAACCAATTATTAATTCGATCTCAAATTATATCAATTGTATATTAGTGCATAATTGTATAGTCAACATTGTCGACTTTAGTCAATAATCGATTTAAGTATCGTTCCATTTTGAAATAACATGAATAATAGTATAGTTGTATATAATGGACATGGCTTAGTGGGTTTGAAGTTGTATTAGTTATACTACTTCGTTTATTCAATTAAAATAATTCTAATTTTTCTATAAGTAGCTTATATGTCGAATCCTACATTTTAGATGTTTTAAATTTATATATTTTAATAATTATAATATTACGAAATTATTACTGAATGCATTAGGTCAATTACACTAAATATTTAATTGAGCAACATTATAATTTTATCTAAATTAAAAGTGACATAGTATTGAAACATAAGCATAAATGTATGAATGAAACAATTTAAAATTTCATTTTTATTTCAATATATATTTTATACTAACAGATATGGCGGGAGTATAAAAGCCCAATTTTCTTAACACATGACTCAGTTTATAGTCATACTAAATGCTGAAGCCAAGCATGGTCCAAAACTCCAAATAATAGACCAAAAGGTTATTATTGAAATTTACAATTGCTGAAAAAACAAAATTTAATGCTTAAGACACGTGTCACTCATACAAGCCCTTTCCGCATTGTATGGGCAAGTTATATGGTCCGTATCCTAGAAGTCCCGTTCTTTGTTTAGCACGTTATGATTTGTTCGGGTCAAACTAAGTGATAAAGATTTTATATTGTGTTATGTAAAACCCGTATAGGCTGAATTTATTCCTTAATAATTGTTGTAGATAAAAAAAAAAAAAACTGAGAACAAAATGGTCAGAAACCAATTAGGGTTCGTGGCCATTATTTCCAATGGAAAAGGGAATATCGCGAACCTTGACAAAAGAAGAGGGAAAGACTAGAGATGAGAGGAAAGTTTCATTGTTTTATTAAAATTGTTTGGTTTTATTGTAATTTGTGGTAAATTAGAGGGTAAATTGGTCACGAAAAAATTACTTGGACCATTAAAATCTAATCGAATGAGGGGAGGTCCAATTATAATCAGGCCTATAAGCAGGTATGGCCCACATTTCCAGCGGATTAAGTCGGGCAGCCGTGAATTTGTCTCTCCAACCAAAAAAAAAAAAAGCCCATGATACAACATTATTGAACTTATTGACATCTAATTGTGGGCTAATAAGGCAAATTGAACCCATCGTTACTATAGGTGGTGTTGGAAGGGAATTTCTAAGATATTACATTGTGTTATGTAAAATTTGTATAGAATTTTTTTTGTAATCAAATTAATTTGTACTTTCAAAAAGACTTCATAAAACATTCAATCTTTGTTAGTTATTAATATCGTTAATTTTTAAATAAATTGTCTAGATTATTCTTAGATATATTAAAAGTTTAAGGGTGTCTTGTATAAACGTTCAAAAGTACAAGGGAGGTTTTGACTAAAAAAAGTAAATAAAAACCAACAAAAATAGCATATTGTTCGCGTGAAACACAAGCACGTTAGAAAATGGACGAAAGGAGACAAATTGAGTATTTTATGCAGAATATTTCTGAAAGTACAAAGAAATTTGATGGGAAAATAATTTGCACAGAGTAATTTTGTGAAAGTTTTGCATAATACAGTGTAATATTGTGTATTTTCTATACACCCTTTTCACATAGACATGGGATGGAAATGGAATTTGTACTCCAAAATCAAAATCAGAGCTTTCTGAATGCTGAAATACTCGTTTCATACTTTGTAGTTAGGGATGGAATATTGCAAATTTAAAAGTAATTAGTATCATCTGTGATGAGGGGTAACTTGGGCTCAAACCTTACTAATGGCATAGTGAGGTCGAAATTCATCTTTTCCGATCTCATGAACATAGATTCGAGCCCGGAGCACAAGAATCCTACGTTAACTCTACTACGGAAGTTTAGGGTCCAAAATCACTGTTGGGCCGACCTCAGGCCCAGGCCTATGGGCTGAGTAATACGCACATGTGGGTGGTTCACCTGGTCCCGGATCTCAACTATAAATACCCCAAGCATTTATGACGACGACACAACTTCCCAGGTGCTCTTCCTCCGAAGCTACTGCTCGGAATTACGTAGGAAATATAGCATAGCCTCTCATATATGTATTTCACCCTCTAGCTTGTACGGCATCCAATAATGCTCGGATAGGACTCTCGATTCCTGTAATCTGTATTCGATCATCTTGAATATAATACTATTGATCTTTTATCTCCATTTACATACGTTTGCACTGCAATTTACACAACCCTTATCGAACCAACGAAAACGCGTAAGATCAATTGGCGCTCACCGTGGGGCCTTATTCGAGTATTAGATCGAAATATGCCCACTACGAGGAGAAATACGTACAACCGAGGATAACCCTCCCATGCAGCAGGAGCGCAGAATTCGGTCAATAACGAGCCCGATAATCTGTCGCGTGCGGCTCAACAACCGTAGGTTCCACCGGTTGTACCACAGGATAATGCTCCAATTCACACGACAGTTGGAGATCTAAGGTCCATCATAGGTACAATGTGTCGAGAATTTCTGAACGGGGGAAGGGCTGATCAATCACCTATAGATCAGCCAGCAGTTCACGGGAGACCTAAAATACCATCCTCGAGCATCCAGAGGGAGAACAGTGTACTGCGATCTATATCGCATGCGCCAGTAACAAACCTTCCTCGAGGTATACCATCTCGATCAGAAATTCCGCCGAAATCAGTACATGATGTGGATGATTCAATAGTAGGGGAGAGCCACCCTTCTGGTGCTGTCAAGAACAAAAAATCGACCTACAAAAGGGTTACTGATGTCGAACTGGAAAAAATAGTACAAGAAAGAGTGGCTAAGGAGTTGGAGAAGGAAGGAACATTGGTAGGAATTCCTCGCGGCAATTGTGCTGACAGGCGAGCGGGAAATGTTCCGAACAGAGAGAGTATGCGAGACAGGGAGGTTTCGAACAGTATAATGCGTTGTTCGCCGTTTTGTCGAGAAATACGCGAGGCTCGAAACACGGAAACTGTACCGACCAGACTCCCACGGTATAACGGGACTACCGACCCCGGGGAACACATTAATAGCTTTATTAATGTGATGAACTTGTATGGACATTCTGAGGACTTTTGTTGCAAGATCATGGTTACTACCTTCGAGGGAATTGCTCTCGACTGGTTCGGAAAATTGCCACCTAATTCAATATTCTCCTTCGAGGAATTTTGCGATAAATTAAAACATCAATTTGCCAATCAAAGGAAACCGAGGTTACCGGCAAATCATTTGGGAACTGTAAAACAATTGGAAGGAGAAACTTTGAGACAATGGTTAGCTAGGTTCAGTATCGAACTTCTCAAAGTAGACACTCCGCAGATTGAATATCTGTCCTCATTAATGTTCGAACTAACAAGAAGCACTCAGTTCGGAAATGCCTTATGTAGAAAACAGCCGAAATCTTTTGAAAGGATTATGGAAATCGCTGAAAAATATATGATTCAGGAAGAGATGAATAAGCTGAAAAGCTCGCATGCTGTGAAACTTCCTCTAAACAAGAAACAGGATCGGGCTCCTATCCCAAAGCCCGGTGATTACGGAGGATCGAACAGAGGGTCTGTTTGGCAACGAATCAACACCTATAAACCACATCTGCCGCCCCAAGGTTCGAATGCATATGGACCTACCTACGAGCGAGCTCGACCTCCGAGACCGGGAAAAATTCAATTTACGGAGCTTAATACTTCAAAGGAAGAAGTGTTGACTGTGTTAGAAGAAGGGAATTTGATTCCCGAGGCTCAAAGAATCACTCAGGCTAGGCCAGGCGCATTGGGTTATGAAGAATACTGTCGATACCACCGGGCTCGGGGGCACAGCACCGAAAACTGTTATCAGCTGAAAATTGAGATAGAGAAACTAATTGCTCAAGGAAAACTCAAAGAATTCGTCAAGGGAGGTAACTATAACAATCGTTATAGGTCAAGGAGTCCGCGGAAGTTTAATACTCAACCGAAGCAAGGTCGAAATCAAACGGAAGAACGGTCAAACGGAGTAATAAACATGATTGCTGGCGGACCAGCAGGAGGAGATAGCAGAAATGCTAGAAAAAGAACGCTGAGATCGATAAGGGCTGGGGTCTCCGCAAAGAAGGAAATTCTATCTTTGGAATTTCCCTCCATGGAAAATCAGGTTGTAAGTTTCAGTGAAGCCGATCGACCCGCGGATGTCAATTGGGATGTAAACGAAGATGATCCGGATTTTTCCATGGTATTGACATTAAAGATTGCCAATTTTGAAGTCAAAAGAGTACTGGTCGACAATGGAAGCTCAACAAACATTATATCTTCGGAAGCTCTCACAAGGATGAACCTTTGTCACCCACATCTGGATAAAGTAACAACTCCTTTGGTTGGTTTTGGGGGATCGGAGATCGTCCCACTGGGGACCATTCTTTTGAGCACGACTCTAGGAACCAAGCCGAAGAATATAACAAGAATGATCAAATTTCTAGTGGTAGATACGTCATTCGCTTACAATGCCATATTAGGGAGACCAGCTCTAAACATTTTCAAAGCAGTTGTATCTACCTATCACCAAAAGATAAAATTCCCGATCGAGAGAGGAGTGGGGGAAATGAGGAACGACCAATACATGGCCTGGGAATGCTATAATTCATCTTTAAGCATTAAAAAGAAAGTGGAACCCGAACTCCCGATTAAGAGAAAAGTAGCGGAATTGGAGCTTGGCGTAAAACCCACAATTCCCGACTGCGAAAAATTACAAGGGAAGAAAGGGAAAAATATCGACATGAGTGTGCAAGCACCGGGCCACAAGGAAGTAACTCTGGTTCCGGGTTCCCCTGAGAAATTCACCAAAATTGGAACAGAGTTAAGCGAGGGCATGGAAACCATGCTCATCGAATTCTTACAGAAGAACGTGGACGTCTTTGCTTGGAGCTCAGACGATATAATTGGAATCGACCGGCGGGTGATAACACATTCATTGAATATCGATCCAAAGGCAAAACCTGTAAGGCAAAAGAAACGCAATCATGGTCGCGAAAAGGACAAAATAATCAATGCGGAGGTCGATAGATTACTAGCAGCGGGTCAGATCAGAGAAATAAAATTCACAGAATGGCTATGTAATGTGGTCCTAGTATCTAAGGGTGAAAAGATCGAAAATAAGTGGAGAATGTGTAATGACTTCACGGATCTAAACAAATTGTGCCCAAGAGATCCTTATCCATTGCCTCGGATCGACATGCTTGTAGATTCAACCGCGGGGTTTGTATTTTTTAGTATGATGGATGCTTTCCAAGGATTTTATCAGATCTTTATGAATGAAAGAGATCAGGATAAAACAGCGTTCATCACCGAGCGAGGAGTCTACTGCTTCATTGTCATGCCTTTTGGCCTAAGGAATGCGGGCGCAACCTATCAAAGGTTAGTCAATATGATTTTTAAAGATTTAATAGGGGAAATCATGGAAGTTTATGTAGATGACATGCTCGTAAAGAGTATGACGGAGGAGGACCACATCAACCATCTTGATCGATGTTTCGGAATTCTAAGGAAGTATGGAATGAAGTTGAATCCCGCCAAGTGCACTTTTGGAGTGCGATCGGGAAAATTCCTCGGATATCTAGTCTACGAAAGAGGCATCGAAGCCAATCCCGAAAAGATTCGAGGTATTACCGATCTACATCCACCAAGAAAGCTTTCAGATGTTCAAAGCTTGATTGGAAAGATTATCTCATTGAATAGATTCATCTCACGATCTGCCGACAAGAGTTTACCATTCTTCAAACTGTTGCGTAAATCTAAGAACTTCGAGTGGAATGAAGAATGCGATAAGGCTTTCGAAGACCTGAAAGCATACTTAACCTCACCACCAATGTTGGCCAAGCCATCCGATGGAGAACCTCTATATTTATACATAGCAGTGTCGAAAGAGGCTATTAGCTCGGTCTTGGTAAAGCTCGATAAATTTGAGCATAAGCCAGTGTACTATTTGAGTAAGTTGTTGCAAGGTGCGGAGAAAAATTATTTGGAGATTGAGAAATTTGCGCTTGCCTTGGTGGTAGCTGCGCGAAGGTTAAGACCTTATTTTCAAACATACAAGATCATCGTCTTAACGAATCAGCCTCTAAGACAAGTTTTGTCGAAGCCTGAAGCATCTGGCAGATTGATAAAATGGGCGATCGAGCTGGGTCAGTTCGAGATTGAATATCAACCACGAGTTGCGATAAAGGCACATGTATTGGCTGACTTCATAGTTGAGTCAACAGGCATATCGAATGCGGAAGAAGCGGCAATATCCGAGGTAAGAATAGTTGAAAAAGCAGAAGATCAGGTATGGCTGATGCACGTTGATGGTTCCTCGACCAGGGAAGGAGGTGGAGCAGGAATTCATTTTCAAGGACCCAATGGTGAGGACTTGAGTTATGCTATGACTTTGGACTTTGTCGTTACAAACAACGAAGCAGAGTATGAAGCACTAATCGCTGGATTGGAAATGGCCATAAAGGCAAAGGTAAAATCAATTGTTGTATTAACAGATTCTGAACTCGTTCATAGATAAGTGAAGGGCACTTACGAGGCCAGGGAGTTCAATATGATCAAATACTTGAACAAAACAAAAAAGTTGATCTCTGAGTTCGACAAGTTTGATATTCAGCCTATACCAAGGGAGGAAAATATTTGGGCAGATCTATTATCAAAGTCCACAGGACTTGCTGATGGGAAGAACGAAAGGATAATCACGTGGTTATTGTCGAATACATCTGCTATCGAACTAGATGTGACTCCCTCAGTCGACATCATGGAAATCGATGAGCCTAGGATTTCCTGGATCGACCCTCTTATTGCTTATCTCAGAGAAGGGAAGCTTCCAGAAAACTCGAACGACGCTCGAAGGATCAAATACAGAGCACCATCGTTCACTCTGGTTGACAATCAACTCTATAAAAGATCTTCTTCTGGAATTTTATTGAAATGCATTTCCGAAATGCACTATACTGAAATTCTAAAAGAGGTTCACGAGGGAGAGGCAGGAAGTCATTGCGGTGCTCGAGCATTAGCTCTTAAATGTTCGAGGTCAGGATATTATTGGCCTACTCTTTTTTCTGATTCAGTTGATTATGTGAAGAAATGCCACCATTGTCAGATTCATTCGAATTTGATCCATCAACCGGCCGAACATATGCACTCGATTCCGATCTGTTGGCCTTTTGACAAATGGGGCATCGATATTGTGGGGCCCTTTCCAACAGCAAGAGCCCGGAAAAATTACGTGTTGGTTGCAGTAAAATATTTCAGCAAATGGGTCGAATGCGTTGCTTTGACAAAGATTACTCAGTTCCAAGTTATAAATTTCTTATGGAAAAATATTGTCTGCAGATTCGGAATTCCCAGGATTTCGATATCTGATAACGGAACGCAGTTCGTCGGAAGAAGGATCATGGAGTGGTGCGAAAAATTCAGAATACAACAGAATTTCGCATCAGTGGGGCATCCTCAAGCTAATGGACAAACTGAAGTCGTGAACAGAGAGATCGTTCGATCTCTGGAAAAACGTCTGTCTGAGGCAAAAGGAAAATGGCTCGATGAACTGCCAGGGGTATTGTGGGCCAATAGGACTACTGTTAAAGCTGCGTCAGGAGAAACTCCATTCAGTCTGGTCTATGGATCGGAAGCTGTTATTCCTGTCGAGAACCTTGTACCATCTCCCAGGGTCGAAGTTTTATGATCCTGAGGAAAACCAATCTCTAAGGGAAATGGAAGTTGATCATGCAGATGGTCGGAGGGACCGGGCAAGGTTAAAAATTCAATCCACCAAGTCTAGCATGGAAAAATCCTATAACCGAAACGTTCGAATCCGAACATTAAAAGTAGGAGATTTAGTGCTCAAGAAGGTAGAAGTATCAAAGCATGTTGGAAAACTTCAACCTAATTGGGATGGCCCCTTTGTGGTCGTTGAGGTTGGAAAGAAAGGTTCTTACAAAATTGCACATCCTAATGGAGAGGTCCTTCCTCGAGCCTGGAATGCCGTTAATTTGAGAAGATATTATGGAAGATAAAGATGAATAGTTGATATTCTAGGCCATTACTATTTGGGCATCTCGTTCTTTTTCTTTGTTTCTCGCAATTAAGAAAACTATGTGATCAATGAAGTTTATTTCGAATTAAGCTGATTATTCAATGGAAGTTCATTTCGTCAAAATTATCATTTATTCGTCTTATTTCGATATTATCGATCTCTGTTCTTCTATTATTCTATCTCTACTTGTCTCCATCTACTATTAAAAAGGGTGAAAGCTGTTGCTATGACCCTCGAAGATCGACCAAGGGTGAAAGCCGTTGCTACGCCCCTTGGATCGAAAAATAAAAATGGGTGACGACCCTCGGCTAAAAATGCTCTGAAACGACTAAGGGTGAAAGCCGTTGCTACGCCCCTTAGATCGAAATTATTAAACGGGTGAAAGCTGTTGCTATGACCCTCGGGCTAAAAATGCTCTGAAACGACTAAGGGTGAAAGCCGTTGCTACGCCCCTTAGATCGAAATTATTAAACGGGTGAAAGCTGTTGCTATGACCCTCGGGCTGAAAATGCTCTGAAACGACTAAGGGTGAAAGCCGTTGCTACGCCCCTTAGATCGAAATTATTAAACGGGTGAAAGCTGTTGCTATGACCCTCGGGCTAAAAATGCTCTGAAACGACTAAGGGTGAAAGCCGTTGCTACGCCCCTTAGATCGAAATTATTAAACGGGTGAAAGCTGTTGCTATGACCCTCGGGCTAAAAATGCTCTGAAACGACTAAGGGTGAAAGCCGTTGCTACGCCCCTTAGATCGAAATTATTAAACGGGTGAAAGCTGTTGCTATGACCCTCGGGCTAAAAATGCTCTGAAACGACTAAGGGTGAAAGCCGTTGCTACGCCCTTTAGACCGAAATTATTAAACGGGTGAGAGCTGTTGCTACGACCCTAGGGATAAAAATGCTCTGAAACGACTAAGGGTGAAAGCCGTTGCTATGCCCCATAGATTGAAAATTATAATCAAGATCGATTGAAATTCTATCACATCTCTTCTGCGTAATTGCTGAGTTGAAGGTCAAGAATATTACTCGAGCAAAGAGAAATATCTCTTCTAACTTAAGGAATCTCCGAGAATTCATTTGGAAGCCGTTTTATGAAGCTACAAGATCATGAATCATTAAACAACGAGAATAAAAGTTCATTTCTGTTAAACGTTTTCGATTTGCATCATAAGTTAACAAGATAATGGAACGACGAAGTTGCAGGAGATCGAAATCACTATCCGTTGAGATAAAGATAGAAAAAGAGAGTTATAAAGATAGACAATTGCATTTATAAGCTGTATGAACAATTACAAATGATTCATCGAGGTACAGAGATAAAATTACAACAAAGAAGACTCGAATTCGAAAACGTTACATTCGTTCCTGGTCTACTACAAATGCTACAAATAAGCTGGAACTCTTCGAAGCCAAATAAGAAGAAAAAGGAGAACAAAGCCGGAGCCTGCCTCCCGGAGTTGTACTAAATCCGAGACCTCTGGCGAGAAAACAGTTTTCCAGCATTCTTGCTACCGGATCCCCGCAAAATCTCCAAGACTATTATCCGGTCAAGGAAAGATGGATGCATATCTAGTCCACTAACCGACCGGATGAAACGATAGGATATCGGAATTCTAACCCGTCACAGGAGAGATGAATCCAAAGAAGCAGGTCGCCTGTCGGTACCCTAGTCGCAATCCTTTTCGCCTGTCGATACCCTAGTCGAAATTGTTTCCCATATAAGGACGCTGAGGAGGTCGAGAAAGAAAGTTCGAATTCGAATCTCGAACACTTTAATCGCAGAAATCAAGTGGAACATGAAATTGATCGATGGGAGTAAAAACACAACCATGCCGATCGAACGAAACGTTTACAGACAGTTAAAAATATGAAGGTATTTTTGGAGCTATATATAGGGGGAGGAATTTAGCATCAACGGTGTAGATCTAGTGGGATGAACGGCCACGATACGAGCATTAAACGCTCTGCCCATCCCACTTCCCAAAAAAAAAAAAAAAAAGAGAAGAAGATGGAAGAAAGAACAACAGTTCGACAATATTACCGTTACAACAAGCTTATGTTACAACAAAGAAAAATCTTAGCAAGCTTATGTTACAGCGGAGGAAAATCTTAATACAACTAAACGAAATTATTCTCGAAAAGGACTTTTCGAACTTCGGCACTGCGATCAGCATAACCACGAGCATAAGCTTCCCTCTCCCGAAGCTCGAAGCTTTTCTTCTCACAATCGTAGATATCTTTAAGTCTCTCAAATTCCGAGCTCAACTCATTCCTAGACAGTTTCTCCTCAAGAAATCTATTAGTCTCCAGTGCGTGATTCAGCTCAACCTTCTTCCTGGCCAGCTCGAGAGTAATAACAGCTCGTTTTTCGATCTCATGCCTTGCCAACGCATAGAGACCAGAGAACTCTTCGCCAGCCTAAACTTATGAGAAAACATATCAAGGCTAAGAATAAAGAGACTAGAAAATTAGGATAAGGAAGTTAGCAAGAATTACCCGGGTAAGAAAATCCGACCCAGACTGAAACAAGAACGAAGAATATTCTATGTTCGATAGAATTGCCTCGGAGATAGAAATATTGGCCCGAAGAAGCCTCAGAGCGGATTTCTCATGTGGAACTTCAAAATGAATTATATCCCTCTTTAAGGGAGAAACGCCAAAAGGAAACAATAAATTGAAAGACTCAGCAGCTTTCGAAGGCACGGACCGAACAGGAAAAGACGCACGCACAGATACATCCTCTCCAAAAGAAACCTTTTTAATTTTCTTGTACGAGCCTTTGGTTTTCAAGCACGAAGAAAGGGCGACAGTCGAAGATTTACCTCCTCCATGGAAGGTCTGCTCGTCGGCAGTAATGGACTTAACCGGAGCTTGTCTCTTTTTCATTATGTTTCTACTATCGTTGGGTTTGGGAAAAGACACGGAAGGAATTACAGGAATGTTCGAATTTTTATCCATCTCTTGGTTTTCAGATAGTTATTCGACCGTAAAATTTCCTAAAGCTCCGATCACTGTGTATGAGGTTATCGTAAAGACAAGGCAAAATGGCCTTAGTATTTATAAGAGATACGCCATCATGCGATTTCAATGATTGGTAAGTCACCACTCCCAAGAAAGATTCGATGACGCAACCAAGTATGCAAGAATGACGTTATAAAAGTTCAACAAAATGGTCAGACAGGCAATGAATTAAGCACGACACTAAAGGAAAAATGTGAATTCGAGCATCCACCAGATATAAAAAAGCAGGAGACTATAAAGACAAATTTGGAATTACAATAGTTCGCTAAGTAAATCCTATTACATGATAATTATTAACGGCTAGATTCCTTTACACCAGAACCATGATCCGATCTCTCTTGTTCTTTCTCTTCACTAGAATCGCTTTCCGAGCTATCAGAATCATCGCTACTCGAGCTGCTCTCTTCTTCATTATTACTTTGCGCGTCAGCCCCAGATTTACTCGAATTGGAATTCGGAGTGCCTTGCTCTCCCTGTTCGCGGGAATCCCCTTCAATATCCGCATCTTCATTCTCAGATTGAGCTTCGAGCGCGTCAGGATTTGGCATTGGCACTCCAAATTCTTCAAGAAATGGAGCGAACTCGTGATCGGCTAAGTCTTCGGGCTTGGGAGGAAGAGAAGAAGCTTTATAATCTTTCCCAAAATCTTCTTATAAGGATCCATGTAAGGAAGAAAATCGTCAAAAGCGCCTTGAATCCTTCCAGCAGAGAGAAGTTGCTGCTAACATTGGAGGATAAAACCGACGTTTTCGGTCTCTGAGAAAAGTATACGTAACCAGCGTTCGAAGCCGTGGAGGAGCTCATTTGAAAAATTCTCCAGTTATAGATCGTAACCACAACTCTTTCGCCTATTATGTACTTCTTTTGTTCATTCTTCCCTAATGGAAGATCGCCGTCCTCTTCGACCTCCTCGTCGGAAACTGTAGCCTCGCCAGAATTATTATCTCCGGTGTCCTCTGAGTCAGGATCCGATTCTTCCCCCTCCCTGTCGGATTCGAAACTGGGAGTTGGGTCACCTATGTTCTCCAACACGGGTGCTCGAACATCCTCAATTCGTCCTTCCTCGGGATTATTTTCTCGACCTTCCATCACCAGGGACTTGCCTTTCGGATCTACAGAACTGGACATGTTAATTATGCGAAGATGGGTCGAAAGAGACTGCTAAAATTCACTTATCGATCTATTTGCTCCGATCTAGGGTTTTCACTCAAAATTTGTGCTGAACAGCGGCCCCCAATCGAGATGCATATATATAGGGACAAAATGGGAAATTGCAAATCGGTCCCCGAGTAACCGCGACGGTTAAACTCCTCAAGGGTGAACTTGAAGTCATATTTCCGATAATTGCACTTATGACCCCGATATTTTCTAAAATCACAAAATTGAAGACCAACGTGGCGGAAGATGTATTTATGGGGGCGCCGGTTCCGCATTCTACCACCAATCTACCCTATCAAAATCAAAGGAATATAGAGATATTGTTAAAGATCGGCTAAAGCGTCACAATAGGCAACAATAAGAAGATCCTAACCTGAAAATCCTATACCAACACTAGACGACAAGGGTAATATCATGATGACACCGTTGTATAGTTTCCAAGATATGCACTCTTTTTCCCTAGCTCGGTTTTTATCCCAAAGGGTTTTTCCGAGTTAGGTTTTTAATGAAGCATATCCGAAACTTATCCAAGGAAAACGGCTCGTCTCATTCCAGCATTCTATTTATACTTCTTCGAGTTTAAGCTTCACTTTACACTCGAGAAGTGGGGGAGTATTGATGAGGGGTAACTTGGGCTCAAACCTTACTAATAGCATAGTGAGGTCGAAATTCATCTTTTCCGATCTCATGAACATAGATTCGAGCCCGGAGCACAGGAATCCTACGTTAACTCTACTACGGAAGTTTAGGGTCCAAAATCACTGTTGGGCCGACCTCAGGCCCAGGCCTATGGGCTGAGTAATACGCACATGTGGGTGGTTCACCTGGTCCCGAATCTCAACTATAAATACCCCAAGCATTTATGACGACGACACAACTTCCCAGGTGCTCTTCCTCCGAAGCTACTGCTCGGAATTACGTAGGAAATATAGCATAGCCTCTCATATATGTATTTCACCCTCTAGCTTGTATGGCATCCAATAATGCTCGGATAGGACTCTCGATTCCTGTAATCTGTATTCGATCATCTTGAATATAATACTATTGATCTTTTATCTCCATTTACATACGTTTGCACTGCAATTTACACAACCCTTATCGAACCAACGAAAACGCGTAAGATCAATCTGAATGTCACATTATTGTATTCGAGACGATATGCCTTCAATGATGTTTTCGAATTTCTGGCATGGCTTTTTTTTTTTTAATCAAATAATTGGCTGGATCGATTAAGCTAGGTCTGGTCAAGAAAATGACTTGCTTATTTCTGACATGATTAAATATGTAAAATTTGAAGCTTTATATTGAGACTAAATATTTTACATTGGACATTGACAATCCTCACCTTAAAAGCTAGCTTTTGAGGTTGAGTTAGACCCAAACCATGTAAGTGCATGGACTTAACTCAATCCATGTGGTGAAATCTAATATAGTATCAGAGTCCGCGTTAAAGTGGGTCACCTCCTTCTGTGACGGGCTCCTCCTTGTACGCATGAGGCTTCAATATCTACTCACACACTTCGCCCAGATAATAAAGGTATGAGTTGTCATTATTTCTCCAGTTATTTAAGGCTTGATATAGATTCTCATTCCTTGTGAATTGTGATTCCTGATCATTCCTCGAGTTTGACAACTATGTAGTATCGAACTTCAGCCTCAATTTGCGGGTTGCCTTTTTTGATAATTTATGTGGCTTTTTGGCGCTTACAATTTCTGTTATATCATATGGAATTTTAGGCGTTGTGACACTTGATGGTGCTTTTATTATTCAGAAGGTTTTACTTGTTAAATGCCATATAGTTGGGCGACATCAACGTACTTCATCACACAATTCAGAATCTAAGTGAAATAAACAATCTTAATATTTATTTAAAATTAGTGGCTTATTCACTTTGATACTTCAGATGTGCTATTTTAAATGATTTTCTTATTCCTGGTTAAATGTACTGGCGTGATTGTCACTTGAGACAGTCAATACCTAGGTTGCAAAGATACTCCGAAATTATACATTGTGCAGTATCATATACGTATCGAATATTCGGATACTCAAATACTCGTACGATACTTGTGAAACATTCCACCGTGTCGATTTCAATAATAAGAAAATAAAAAATAAAAAAGATGTGTATCGGATACAAAGGAAGGCATATCGAAAATATCCAGAATACTTGAGAGCATGTATTTCTACAAATAATTTCTAGATTATGTATATTATTAAAGTAAATCTACATAAAACGCTTGAAAATCTATATAGGGCCAAAGACTTTGCCTATGATATTAATACTATGGTTTTACTTGAACACTTATATAAGAGGTAGATAGCATTATTTATTTTAATACTATGGTTTTATATACTTGAAAACTTATATTAAAGGTAGATAACATTATTTATTTTAATATGGAATAAAAAGTGAACTAAATATATATTACATAATTTTTTTAACATCTTTTTAAATATACAGACACGTATTTTTGCCGTATCAAATCCCAGAAATTTTGAAAATCTGTATCGCCGTACTTGTATCGTATTATACCGTATCGACGTATCCGTATCCGCAGTGCCGGCCCAAGTGCACTTGGACCGGCGCCTAGGGCCCCCGGTTCGGGGGGCCCCAAAATTTATACATAGGTCTTAGGAAAGGTAAAAAGTTAAATATTTTAAGTTTTATTAATTATATGTGAATAAGATGTATCTTGGCTCACTTGGTAAAATTTTCTTTTAATGAGTGGGAGGTCTAGGGTTCAAATCCCAATATTGAGTTTTTTTTCTTATATTTTGATTGTTTTATGTTATTTAAATTTTTTTTTGTTGTAATAATGTTCGTCTTTTTTATTTCTCATTCGTAGTAATTATTCTTTTAATCCTTTTTCTTATTTAATAATTTCTTGTTAATTTTTTCCTTAATAAGTTCTTTAAAAAAATTCTTTCTTAATTATTATAAAAAAATACATTTTTTACTTTATAATATGATTTTTCACTTTCTCACTTAGTACATTGTAAAAAAGAATTTCACCCACAATGAAATTGGTCAGCCCCGTCCATATTTTTATATGTATGTGTATCTTTTTATAAATGATGTATAACTTTTCCTTTACATGATAATATATAATTAATATAGTTAATATTGTCACGAAATGAAATAAAGTCAAGCAATCAATTATGATATTTGTAAAAGAATGAAATAGAGTTAAAGATGTACATATACTTGCAAAATTTGCTTCGGCTAAAATAATATTTTTAATATTAAAAATTATACAAAAAAATTCACAGTTGAATCTTTTAAAAGTTAAATAAGTTTGTTATTTAATTATCTATGTAAAAATTAATATGTTAGATTTAATTATCTGTCTAAATGTGAGAGAATATAATATGTCAATATTTAATTAATATTTTTGTCTTTAAAAAATAAATTGATTATATATTTTTTATAACAAAGTGCCCTAAATTTGTAATTTGCCTAGGGCCCCCGAATGTCTAAGACCGGCCCTGAGTATCCGTGCAATCTAGGTCAATACTAACATAGATTTGTCATGCATAGGTACAATACCGATCCTTCAGGCACATTCTGGCAATGCAATGCAAACATAGGATCAGGATCTGAAGGTGCTGACAGCTCTTTGCAAGAGCAGTATAATAAGGTATTTGTTTTTTGGGTGATCTGTAATCACATCCCTGAGGTTTATCGTAATTACAAAAAACACCATGTGGTTTAAAAAATTACAAAAACACACCTTTCAGGGATTTTTTGTAAACATTTTCAGAAGTTGTAGGGGGTATCCTTAGAAGGATTGTTGAAGCTATAACGGGTGTTTTGATACATAGTCTAAACCAGAAGGCATCTGGTTTCAAAAATTACAAGAACATAGCATCTTTACTCACTCTCTGAGGTCGAAGCTGTTATAAGTCGCCTATGAGAAGAGAAGTTCACCATGCTTGGGCACGTTTTCTTCGACTTTTTGATGCTTTTTCAATATCGAATTTTGACTAGGATACTGATGTTCAGTGTGTTCGCATCTTATACGTTTAATGAATTCAGACTTTTCTTCGACTTTTTCCCTAAGGACATGTGATTCCATGTGAATTCGAAGGTTCTTGTTGAAGACTTAGTTTGATTACATGCATTACATTTATGCTGTCTTTTGATTAATTATCCTCATCATTCACTTGAAAATACTCCTTAATTGATTTTGGGAGATATATCTGTGCAGAATTTTCAATGCAGTAGATATCCAGAACGGATTTCCGCCATGATTAAATTGCTTGATAATGATTGCTTAATTATCAGACTCACAGGCCTGTTTGTTTGCGTTTCCCAAAATTTTTTCGTGTTTGGGAAATGTCAATCAAATAGATTTTCTATTTTCTGAAATTAATTTTTTCATCTCTTAATTTTCTCAAATTACTCTCTTAAAACCCAAACAAACAACAATTTTCTTATCTCTAAACCAAACTTATACAAACTCTACTCTTATTTGACATAAAGTAACATATGTCTTACACAATTTATCTCACAACAAACATGGTTTGACATACAGTCTTACACATCTTATACCTAGAACCCAACTCTTCCAAAAAAAATATATACCTACTTTATTTCTCAAACCACTCTCTCAAAATCCAAACAAACAACATTACGCAAATCGAAATTATTTCACAAACCTCCACTAGTCTCCCAGACTACTTTCCCAAACACCAAACAAACAGGCCTAGTGTCAATAAAAAAATACACAAAATCTACTATAATATACTACTATTATACATTGTAAAGCAATGCTGAAACTCAATGTTGTCATTCATAATTAGATCCAATAAAAGAAATTTGCGAAGCACAGTTCAATCTTTGCAAAAAATTGTGATTGTGCTTAATTATTAAATCTAGAAAAAAAGGCTAAAAGCTGCACGGATACGGATACGGATACGTCGATACAGTATAATACGATACGAATATGGCGATATGAATTTTCAAAATTTATAGGATTCGATACGACAAAAATATGTGTCTGTATATTTAAAAATATATTAAAAAAAGTATATAATATATATTTAGTTTACTTGTTATTCCATATTAAAATAAATAATGCTATTTACCTCTTATATAAGTGTTCAAGTAAAACCATATTATTAATATCATAGGCAAAGTCATTGGCCCTACACAGATTTTCAAATGTTTTATGTAGATTTACTTTGATAATATACAAAATCTAGAAATTATTTGTAGAAATACATGCTCTCAAGTATTCTGGGTATTTTCGATATGCCTTCATTTGTATCCGATACGTATCCTTTTTATTTTCTATTTTCTTATTATTGAAATCGACATGGTGAATTATTTCACAAGTATCGTACGAGTATCTGAGTATCCGATATGATACGATACTGCACGGTGTATAATTTCGGAGTATCCGTGCAACCTAGGCTAAAAGTTATAGAGAAGGTGTTTGCAAATTATGCCAAGAAGTCCAAAAAAGCACTTCTGAATGTTTGCAAAAAAATTACTTTTATCCACTTTTTTCTCCCAATATGTCAAACTAAAAGCAAACACCCTTCTCATCAACTTCAGCTTAATTTGTACTTTTTAGCTTTTTTTCATGAGAAATAGAAGTAGAATTTCAGTTTACAAATATTACATAAGTGATTAATTTATCTTAAAAACTGAAAACTACGTATCCTCTTTCAAAACGATAAACATCTTTCAACATTTTATTAAGAGCAAAGTACACAAGTTATTCTATATCGAAAAGAGATTAAATGGGAAGTATATAGGTAATTAAATTCTTGGTTTTGGCTTTACTTCGTCTTGTAATGGCGTTTTAGAGTTGGTTTTTTTTACAATGAAACATTTTAGCCACGATTTAGATTGATTTCGATTAGTTAAATATTGAGATGATTAAATATTAGAGAAAAAAAATAGGTAGTGAGCTTTGAAATTTTAAATTATAATTTTGATTAATTTAGGATGTTAGAGCTTTTATGTGTTAGATCAATGATCTCGTAGGGGTTGAAATATGATCTTATATTGTGCAATAGTTATAATTGTGATTTAAAATAATTCTGAATTATAATTGAATTGGAGTAATTACTTGGGGTAAGTAAAATACTCCCATGTGTTATATTAAACCTGCAAGGAACTACTTTGTGAAATTTTTATTGCGCCAAACTTCCTTGTGTTCTCAAAAATCCTGCAAAAAATATCCAATTTGTAAAAATAGGTCGTTTTAGATCCCATTTTTGAAGAAATTATTATAAAAATATATCACGTGAAGTTGTAAGGACCAACTTGAAGTGTTTTAAAAATTATTTCTTGAAATATGTAAATCCAAAATGACCTACTTTTTATAAATTGGGTATTTTTTGCAGGATTTTCGAAAACACAAGAAAGTTTAGCGTAATAAAAATTTCACAAGGTAGTTTCTTGCTGGTTTAACATAACACAGAGGAGTATCTTGCATTTTCCCCTAATAACTTTATATACTACTCCCATATATTAACATTTTTATGATAGAGTGAATCGCACTTTTGGTCCCTCTTATGATTTAACTTTATCATTGTCGTCTGTTTTAAATTTTTCGTAGCAGATGCATCCCTCTTATCAATATAATGTATCACATTAGTCCCTCTTATCATTGTAATATTACACATTGGTCCCTCTTAAATCCAAAATACATCCATTTTAGGAGGTAAAATTTATTTTTGGCCCTCCATAGTGGTAACATTTCAAAATTGGCACTTTTATTGTGTTACCTCGACAAAATACGTCATTTATTGTGTCATCATCTTCAATTTCAGTCCTTATCACCGATTTTTTTTAATTAACGCCGAAAATCATCAATTTATGTATTATTTGACCCAAAAATTAAATTGTTTACCGAAATCACCAATTTATGTTTAATCTGATCGAAAATTTTAATTTTAGAGTGTCAATTAAAATTTATGAATTTCATATTCTTTATCCAATTTGCAAGTCCAATTTGCAAGTCCAAAATCATGTGATATTTTTTCTAAAATTAAATTTTTCGGCGATAATTAAATTTTTTTGATGATAAGGACTGAAGTTGATAATGACGACACAATAAATGACATATATTATCGAGATATCACAATAAAGGGCCAATTTTGAAAAGCAGCCACTTTATATAGTTAAAAATGAAATTTTGCTTCTATTTTAGATATATTTTAAATTTAAGAGGGACCAATGCATTACACTACATTGATAAGAGGGACGAATCTGCTATGAAAATATAAGAGGGATGAATGTATTACACTATATTTATAAGAGGGACTAATGTGATACACTATATTAATAAGAGGGATGCATCTAATAAGAAAAATTTAAAAGGGACGAAAGTGATAAAGTCAGACCATAAGAGGGACCAAAAGTGCAATTCACTCTTTATGATAACATGTATATTGACTAAACATCATATAATTTTTTCCCCCTATTTCACTCCAACTTACCTAGTTCATGCTCACAATCACCGAATTAGATGCAGAAACGTTGCAGAGGTGATAAAAAAGAAAAAGGAAAAATAGAAAAGTGCTCACCAAATTTTGCTCAAATATAGTTCGCACTATGGTTATTATGCATCCACAATTGAAGGGGAAAACCTGCCAAAATTGAATGGGAGGTAGCCACTAATAAGCCAGCAGCTTTCACATTGAGCACTAATCCACAAAATGGTCTAATTCTTGACTTTTAAAATAACTTGTTCAAAGATAATGGTATACTCGCAATTTTTTAAAAGGGGAGTACGGGTTGTGGTGTACGGGCTCGGAATGGAGGAGTACGGTCCGTTGCTGTGGAGTACAAGGTAAAAGACTTTTATTAAACTTTATGCGGAAAAACTTTAACAATATGCTTATCAATTATCACATATTATAAATATAATTAGGATACAGAGAGTTTATCGATATACCGTTCGTCATGGAGTCTTCAAGATATGACGTTGCTTTAAGTAATCCTTCGAATTAAATTTGTTATCTCCTCACTTGTATAACCTTTGTAGTGAACTCACCTTCTCCTCTCTTTCTATCCAAATGACACAACCTTAGAATACTTTTAGATGATGGAAGTCTACTAACACTTTTGTTTCTTTTATTTTGGTGTAGCTTTGAGGAGTGGTTGTGTCTCCTTTTATAGATGAGAGTAGAGGGCCACTAAATGTAAGAGTTACAAGAAAGTGAAAGGCCAACCATCATGACCTCCATAACCCACTTCCTTGTAAGTTACAAGATTATAACATATCCATTTAAGTATCAACCTATAATCAATCATATGAAGAGTCCCAACCTTAAAACTTGTAGTAAAAGGAGGTTAGTGGACCATTTAATAAAATAAAAACTAACATTCTCACACTTGGTCCACTAAACCGATTAAGTTAAAAATAATTTTGACTCTCTCGGGCTCTTCAAAGAAAAATTTGATACGTGATCACGATTTTAGATAAAAACAAAGGTTGACAACTAAAATAGATAAATGGTATACTTTAACACTAGATATAGTCTAAATCACTAATGTGAATCATAGCGGTCATATGACTTTGTTTATCATATTCCCTTCCATGTATTACACCACTAGCAACTTCTACTACTCTAGTCCAAAATTGCCCCTTTAATTTTGTCTTGTTAAGACATATCCTGTTTTATAAAATCCAAACATAACATGTGTACACATAATTGAAAATAGGAAAACAGAAACAATAATTTAAGCAAATGACAATTTATTGATAACCACTTATTACAGTCATGGATTGCTTAAAAGACCCATGCTAATAATATGTTCTTTATAAGTCTTTATAGGCAATCCTTTGGTCAATGGATCGGCGACCATATGAGTAGTACTTAAATTTTCAATTGACACTTGTTGTTTCTGGACTCTTTCTTTAACAACTAAGTACTTAAGATCCATGTGCTTGGATCCACTAGAGTATTTTCCATTCTTTGAAAAGAAAACTGCTGCGGTATTATCACAATATATCTTCAGCGGCTTAGCAATTGAGTCAATAGCCCTAAGCCCTGAGATAAAATTTCGCAACCACAGTGCATGACTCGAAGCCTCAAAACATGCAACAAACTCGGCCTCCATCGTGGAAGAAGCAGTGATGCTTTGTTTTACACTCTTCCACGAGATAGCTCCACCAGCTACTAGAAATACAAAGCCCGAAGTGGACTTTTTACTATCCTGACAGCCAGCAAAATCCGAGTCTGAATATCCAACAACCTCTAATCGATCCGATCTCCTATATGTGAGCATATAATCCTTCGTTCCTTGGAGATACCTCATAACCTTCTTTGTTGCTTGCCAATGATCTATACCTGGATTACTTTGATACCTACCAAGTACACCTACAGCATAACTGATATCTGGTCTAGTACAAGTTTGTGCATACATCAAGCTTCCAACAGCTGATGCATATGGCATCGACTTCATTCTCTCTTTTTCCAAATCATTCTTTGGACATTGCTTTTCACTTAACTTATCACCTTTTGTGATAGGTGCATCAGTGGCTGAACATAATTGCATATTGAATCTTTCGAAAACTCGACTAATATATCCTTTTTGAGACAATCCCAGCAATCCTCGAGATCGATCCCTGACGATCTCTATGCCAATAACATAATTTGCCTCTCCCATACCAACCATCTTAAAGTTTGTGGAAAGATAATTCTTGGTTTCGTGCAATAAACCAAGATCACTACTTGCTAACAAAATATCATCCACATATAAGACTAAGAATATAAACTTGCTCCCACTGACCTTTAGATAAATACATTGATCAACAATATTTTTTTTTAAATCCAAAGGAAGTTACGGTATCATTGAACTTAATATACCATTGTCTGGAAGCTTGTTTAAGCCCGTAAATAGATTTTTTTAATTTGCAAGCTAAGTGTTCTTGTCCTTGTTTTGTGAACCCTTCAGGCTGGTCCATATAGATATCTTCATCTAAATTTCCATTTAGAAAAGCGGTTTTCACATCCATTTGATGTAACTCCAAATCATAATGAGCTACAAGGGCCATAATGATTCTAAGAGAGTCCTTCTTAGACACTGGAGAAAATGTCTCTCTATAATCAATGCCTTCTTTCTGAGTGAAACCTTTGGCCACTAGTCTGGCCTTAAATCTTTCGATATTTCCCTTAGCGTCGCGTTTGGTCTTAAAGATCCATTTACAACCGACTTTCTTACTATCATTAGGCAATTCGACGAGATCCCAGACATCATTGTGATCCATCGATTTCAGCTCTTCATTCATGGCATCAATCCACTTATCAGAATCTTTACTATTTATGGCTTGTGAATATGAAACTGGATCATTTTGAATACCTATATCAAAATCAGATTCTTGTAGGTACACCACATAGTCATCTGTTATGGCATATCTTCTTTCCCTTTGAGATATTCTCAAAGCTACCGGTTGTGGTGGTTCTACATTAGCGTCGTCAATGGTGACATCTCCATGAAGTGGTGAATTGGTAAGTTGTTCATTTATCTCAACTTGTTGTACAGGTTGAGTAACAACATTATCTTGAGTAAGATAAGGTGGTATAATATCCACTCGAACTTCCTTAATTTCAGCTTTTCTCGATTCACTGCTCCCACTAAATTCACCATTCTCTAAAAATTTAGCGTTGTCAGTTTCAACTATTCTCGTACTATGGTTAGGACAGTAAAATCTATACCCTTTTGACTTTGATGGATATCCAATAAAATATTCAGATATTGTTCGTGAGTCCAATTTCTTTTCATTTGGATTGTAGATTCTAGCCTCCGCTGGACAACCCCAAACATGTAAATGTCTAAAACTGGGTTTCCTGCCAGTCCACAACTCGTAGGGAGTTGTTGGAACCGATTTACTGGGAACCCGGTTTAAGATATACATTGCAGTCTTTAAGGCTTCACTCCACAATGAAATAGGTACAGTTGAATAACTTAACATACTCCTAACCATATCCATAAGAGTACGATTACGCCGTTCATCAACCCCATTCTGCTGTGGCGTTCCAGGCATTGTGTATTCAGCACAAATACCCCGCTTTTCTAATAATTTTGCAAATGGGCCAGGATGTTGTCCCAACTCATCATATCTACCGTAGTACTCTCCACCCCGATCTGATCTCATAATTTTAACTTTTCTATCTAATTGTCTTTCGACCTCCGTAATGAACACCTCAAGGACGTCAACGGCCTGAGACTTTTGATGAATTAGATAGATGTAACCATAACGAGACAGATCATCGATGAAAGTGATGAAATATCTTTCTCCACTAAAACATGGAATAGGTAGTTTGCAGATATATGTATGGATTAACTCAAGAAGTTCTTTACTTCTTGTGGCACCCTTTTGCTTGTGTTTGAATTGCTTACCCTTAATGCAATTCACACAAATATGAAAATCAGTAAAGTCTAGATTTTTCAAGACTCCAGACTTTACTAACTTTTCCAATCTTTCCTTGGAGATATGCCCCAAACGTCTATGCCACAACATTGAAGAATGTTCATTAGTTAGATTACGTTTTAAGCCAATTCTGATTATGAAGTTAATAACGATTGTGCAAACTCATAATTTAAAGATATTTTATATAAACCATCACATAAAATACCAAAACCAACAATAACTTTATTGATCATAATATTGAGTTTTTGACAACCGAAAACAACGGAATAACCACAAACATCTAATTTAGACAGAGAAACTAAATTCCTAGAAATCGAAGGTACATAAAAAGTGTTTTGAAGATCCAGTTGGTGACCCGTCTCTAAGATGAGGCGATATGTGCCTACTAGTACCACATTTGATTTGTGACGGTTCCCCATATACAGGATCTTTTCACTTTCCTCCGGTTTCCAGGTTGTAAGGAATCCCTGCAAAGAATTTGTGATATGAGTCGTTGCTCCAGAATCAATCCACCAAGTATTAGAAGGAACTTCAACAAGATTTGATTCATAACATACAAAAGAAAGATTAGTACCTTTCTTTGCGAACCAGGCCTTGCGTTTTTCACAGTCCTTCTTCATATGTCCCTTTCTGCCACAAAAGTAGCAATTGACAACTTTTCCATGACCCTGGCTACTTTCCCCAGGCTCATTTCCTTTCTTTGGTGTGTTTCTGTTTCCTTTCTTCACATTCTTTCCTTTATTCTTCTTTACTTCATGATTTACAGCCAATGCAAGATGGCGTCCTTCATTTCTCAATCTCGTTTCCTCTTGAGCGCACATACTACTCAGCTCATTCATATTCCACTTTTCTTTTTGTGTATTATAGTGGATTTTGAATGGGCCAAACTTAGGAGGAAGTGAGTTGAGTATAAACTGCACGAGGAATGGCTCCTCTACTTTCATGCCAAGAGTTCCAAGCTTAACAGTCTTATCAGCCATATTCAGGATATGTTCCTGAATTCCTGTATCACCATCATATTTCATGGTGGTCAATTTAGCCATGAGTGTTCCTGCTAGCGACTTATCCGCTGATTTAAAACGGTCTTTTATAGCCGCTAACAGGTCCTTGGCATTGTCAACCTCGGCGGGAAGTGAAGTCTTAATGTTATTTGCTACGGTCATGCGAATAAACATTAGACTAAGCCTGTTAGACCTATTCCAGGCTTCCTTCACAGTAACCTCAGCCGATTCCTCTGGCTTATCAGTAACCAATGACAAGTCTAGATCCATGACACCCAAGGTGAATTGGATTTGTTCATACCATTCAGAGAAATTTGATCCATTAAGAGTTGCAATACCAGAATCATGCGAGTGCGATAAAGTAGGAGTAATAGCTGAAATAAGATGCAACAAATATAATAAGGTAAATTATTAGACTAATGCTCATATTGAGGTTTAAAGTCAACCGAGATGAACTTATTGACATCACTACAATTTCTCATTTAGGCGAAAAATAGTATATCTATTGTTCACTCTTTATAGGTGTAAATCACTTAATATAACACCTAAGTAGGTCTAATATAATTTTATCTCACCCATACAATTAGTCATGTTACCTTTGGGAATTCAATTATAATTGTTAGGTGAATACAAATTATACTACCCTACCCGAATCATAATTAATTAAAAGTGACTCTCCTTTGGGCGAGCCCCAATCTTTTAATTATGACCGCAATCAAGAATATTATTATCCTTAATATCATCTAAGTGATAAAACTTTTATGTAATATTTATATTTGTAAAATTTCACTAACCAAGGTCACTTTGGCAACTACAAGATTAAAAATATTTTACAAAATACAAGATTTAACCAATAATATTCTATTATCTTATTATAAAAGTAATTTTTTTTTATATGCACAAAAATTTACACATTAAGTCTTATATACAATATAAAACTGTGTAGAACAATTCATCACATAAAATTTACAAATAAAGTTTTATATATAATATAAAACGATGTAAAACATTTCACAAAACTATAAAAATATGCAAATTTACTGTAACGTCAAATCACATGGCTAGTACGTTAATACTTTCATATATCATGTTATAATAAATCAGGTAAGCCTAAAGGTCCCATAATACATATTCAATTAACTTTTCATTAATTGATAAAGTATCCGGATGAATAAATAAACGAGTAATGATCATGATATAAGTGCTTACAGCAATTAGCACAATGATTTAATCAACATATACAACTTTAAACATTAAACTGTTAGCCGATTACATATTTGAGGATTAAAGAATTCAATTCTTCTTTTACAATAACCTTAATCATGTTCTGGAAACTTATTATGAGTTAAAAAATATCATGCTCATACTGTACCGAGAAACAAGCTAATTAATGACACTCAAAAAAATGAGGTACGGTAAATCAGAAAATATCATCGCGAGGAAACGAACCTTGCTCTGATACCAATTGAAAGACTTTTATTAAACTTTATGCGGAAAAACTTTAACAATATGCTTATCAATTACCACATATTATAAATATAATTAGGATACAGAGAGTTTATCGGTATACCGTTCGCCATGGAGTCTTCAAGATATGACGTTGCTTTAAGTAATCCTTCGAATTAAATTTGTTATCTCCTCACTTGTATAACCTTTGTAGTGAACTCACCTTCTCCTCTCTTTCTATCCAAATGACACAACCTTAGAATACTTTTAGATGATGGAAGTCTGCTAACACTTTTGTTTCTTTTATTTTGGTGTAGCTTTGAGGAGTGGTTGTGTCTCCTTTTATAGATGAGAGTAGAGGGCCACTAAATGTAAGAGTTACAAGAAGGTGAAATGCCAACCATCATAACCTCCATAACCCACTTCCTTGTAAGTTACAAGACTATAACATATCTATTTAAGTATCAACCTATAATCAATCATATGAAGAGTCCCAACCTTAAAACTTGTAGTAAAAGGAGGTTAGTGGACCATTTAATAAAATAAAAACTAACACAAGGTCCCACGGAGCAGGGTCAGGGCGCGCGTTTCCGACGGAGCAGCTGCGGTTTCGGAATGGTGCTGCCTGAGCGAGGAGATGATGGGTGGGGCTACGGAGTATTTGTTCTAAATGGCTTTTTTAAATGTTAAAATTCTGAAAATGACCTTCCCTTATTTTTCAATTTCTTTTTAATTCAATTATAAACTAAGGCCACTTATTTCTCCTAAACATTCTCAATAACTCTCTTATTTTTACCCTCTTCTCAAATTCAAATTCTCCCATCTCTCCTGCAACTACCGTGCCTGAATATGCATTATTCTTTTTTTTTTTTTTCCTGATTTGCGCCTGAAAATGTTCTTGGGCGACTGACAGCCCAGGCAACTGGCCAGTCGCCCAATGTTAAAGACAAACAAATCAGAGAAAAGAGATGAAAGGCAATTTTCTTAATCCTGTTTTTTCTTCACTTTATCTATACAGTGAATATTGAATTTAAGAGAAAACAAAAGGCTCCTGCGTATGAATAACCTAGCTATCCCTATCAATCAAAATTGTCCACGTATGATGTACAAATATTCTCTTTTGATAAGCTTAAGTTATAGCAGCAAATGAACTGTATTTTAATTTAACATGCCCCCTCGAGTCCAATTGTTGAGGAAAGACAATGAGACTCGTTCGTAGAGTAGTGAACCGCGAAGTAGATAGCAGTTTGGTGAGAATATCGGCCAATTGATCTTTGCTTGATAAGAAGGAGACTTGTAGTGCTTTGGCTTGGACATGATCAAGGACGAAATGATAATCAATATCGACATGTTTGGTTCGTGAATAAAGTATGGGGTTCTTTGTTAGATATGTGGCCCCCAAGTTGTCACAATATAGTAGAGGTGGGGAGTTAGAAGAAATACCAAGTTCGCGCATGAGGGATTGAAGCCATAAAAGTTCACATGTGGCAAGAGCAAGTGCTTTATATCCAACTTATGTACTAGAACTAACAATAGAAGCTTGCTTCTTAGAACTCCATGATACAAGATTGCAACCATAAAAGATACATTACCCTCCAGTTGACTTTCGGTCGTCAAGAATTTAATAATTTTAGGACCTCTTACGGAATCTTGCCAGGATACTACTCTAGTTGTATATATATGAATATTTAAATTAACGACAGTAATAACAGATCTACGTTATACCTGTCTCCTTGCAAATCCTAGTTAGCAGACGAAGCCAAGTTTCTTCCCTCAAGTTGGTCGATCCAAGCCCTGCTACAGCGCCCCACGTGTTGCGCCTCTATGAGTTGATACACCACAATATCATGAAAATAATATATCCTGATCAGCTAGAACACAAGATATATTAAGATCTAAGGTTAGGGAACAAGATTGGAACGAAGAACGAAATCGAAAAATTCTTCCTAAGGAAGAAGGTGTTTGGTCGATTTCTACTTAGGAGAGGAGAGGGAAAGTTTTTCTTGACTTGGCTTTTAGGCTCTTGTAAGTTGTGTGTGAGATATGACATCGAGTCCCCTATTTATAGGTATCTCATTAACCTAATCCTCCTAGGACTAGGACTCCAAGTCTCCTACATGGACCATGACCCTTTTAATTAGAAGACTAAGTCTTCCAATTAATTCATGGCCCAGTTAATTAATTTAATCAGACTTTATTTAATCTCCCAATTAAATAGCCCAATTAATTAACTATTCTCCCAATTAATTAAATCAGACTCCAAGTCTATTTAATTAAATCTTTCTATAATTAATTAAATCCAACTTAATTAATTAACTTACAAATTAAATTCTAATTTAATTTATAATCTTTATCCAATTCCAATTGGATCCAATTTGTTCCAATTGGGTCGAAATCGACCCAGTCGATTCGGTCGACCCAGTTGTTTCATTTTCCTTCGCTTTCGCTTCATGTGTATTGTGTATGCCCCCATAGGTTCACCACATAATTGGCCGTAGGTTATAATTAAATATTTATTGAATTATTCAAGTATTAAATACTTTCTAAATCGGTCGAACACTCAGTCAACTAACCATTCCAAAATTAGCACCCCTGCCAATTTAGGAATTCCCCACACTCCACGGTCGATGTCTGGCCACAAGCCCATGGAGCCCAATCACTGGTGAATTAATTCAGTGAACCTTTTATCATTTACAATTACCATATACGCCACAATCTCTCCATCAACCAATCTCCCAGTCGAGACTTAAGGGTATGGTCTTTCATCGGTTTCCCCTTTTCTTTTGTCTTCACCTTATGCATTCTGGTCTCGAAATAATTCTCTTTGACTTAATCTTTATGAGCTACTTACATAAAGCCGTCAGATACCTCGGCCGAGGAATTTACCAGAATTAATTTCTCACAGAAGTCCATAGGAGAATTTCCCAACCTATCAAGTCAGGTCAATGGATCCTTTGTTGATGATATGAATCTGCATACGAGTTCCTCTATACCCAACATGAGTCCACAGAGACCTTCTGGTAATCTCCAGTCAGTCGGAACTCTGATAACTCTATGAAAACAGTGTTATCAAGTCTATTTCCTTAACTATTCGATTACGTTTATTAGAGTTTTGACAGAATTTTAGGCAATTTTGGTTAGTTTTGTGTTTTGTCGCTCGAGTCATTGGTTTAATTGTTTTGTGCATGAATTGAGATATTTTCTTATATATTGTGTTCATATTTGTAGGCCCGAGCTATTTTGGATCTAAATAACATGATTGGAAGCGAAGAACAACGAATTAAAGATCAAATGAAGTCAAGTCGTGCAAGAACGAAGAAGCTGTCAGAAATGTTATTATGCACTCCGAGGACCATAACTCATTCAAGGAAGCTCCAATGAAGTTGAATTTCGACTATGATGTAGAGGAATGAGTTAGCTACACCACAGATTTTACGGATCTTGATTTGGAGTTTGGAGCTGAAAGTTATGACACTTGTAAAACTGTCGCACAAATCTGACGCGATTTTCAGCGGGCTTTTAAGAGAATTCTTGGGCTCAAAGTCTCCTACTTGGACTCAACTTGGTAGATCTATATAAGGACTTCTAGGTCACGAAATTACACATCTTTGATCAGCTCTAAACATACTTTTCTCAAAAAATACACCTACAACATAAAAGATCTACTTGGAGAAAGATTGAAGAAGAAAAGAGAGAAGTCTTAAAGATCACCAAAGCAAGAAGAACGCAATATTGAAGATCTTTATCTCAGATTCATCGTTTTGTCTATAAAACCACATGAACTCATATTTGTTTTCCTTTATTATTTTCTTCTTATATTTATCATGAATTAATTCTTTATGATCTAGGGTTTTTATGAAACTATGTTACTTTGATTATTTTTATTGGATTATTCGTAGTTAGGGGCAATTCTTGTGTTTGATTTAATTTCGTTCTCTATGCTTGCAACTTGACTGATCACCTAGTTGTTATATTTAATATTCTTTTCGAACTTGGAAAAGGGAGATTAGGATTAGATAGGAAATTGAATAGTAAACGACACTTAGTATAGGAATATACTTAAGGCGTTTATACCCGTTACATGAGGTTCGTGTTTAATGCTTTGTGTTATTTATGAATCACCTAGGAATAGGATCGAATTGTATAATACATTAGGTTCTTACGTAATTCGAAAGATACGTAGGAATATACTTGAATCCTCGGGTAGCACTCTTGTCACCACAATAACTACGAAAATCTCAATTGAGCAATCGATAGATAACATAGTGGATTATAACCCTAGGTTTCTCTTCTCATTATTCGAACTCAATCCAAGTACTTAGGTTAGTTAATTCATTTAGTTAATCTAGTTTAATTGAACCTGAAAATATATTTGAATTTGGAATCAATTAAAAGTAAATTAGGAATTGGAATTGGTAGATATTAGTCAAGTCCATGTGGAGACGATACTCTTATACTTACTCTTTATTACTTGTTCGATACGTGCACTTGCGTTTATTTGCGTGTGTAAATTCCGCAACAAACTCACATCAAAGTATAGACGTTCTCGCACAAGATAAACCCTATCATCTCAAAGGGATCGTTCCTCGTATACTATCGTAAATTGGAATAACTTCAACCCCGATATACGACCACCGCTTCCATGGTGAGTTATTTCCTAATTGGGGTATTCAGTGCACTTGCCATCCCAGCAAGCCACCCACTTATGTGTATCGACTATCCCAGTCATGCTCGTGGACCCCAACGTTCTCCAGTTCATCGGAGTATACAAAATAGTGAGAGTCTAACCGAATCCAACGATGTCCTATCTCAATTGGATTCTGCGACTCTTGAATATGTTCTAGATCACGGCCTTGGATATCAGTCCACGGGTTGTCCCATAGCCCCGTGATCTAAGGACTTCTATTCTTATGCGTAGATAATTATTACATAAGATAAAGATGACCATATAATAATAAAATGCATTTATTAATCCAATTGAATGGTCCTTTCAATTAAATTCAGGCAAAAAAGTTGGCTTGCAGGACACTATTCTATCAAAGATAAGATATTGAAGACTCCCCACCACACTTCTATACAATGTGGGATCTTCAAAGGATGGAGAATCACCGATAGTAAGATGAGAAGAAGTAGCCATTGGATTCCCACTTGTACTAAAGCCAACCTTTTATACTTCTGATTCCCATCTTAGACAGATGTTTTAGAATGCCTTTGAGGCAATGGCTTAGATAGCGGGTCCATCGTATTATCCTTTGAGGTGACACGTTCCATCTTTATGTCTCCTCTACCAATGATATAACATATCAAATGGTATCGTCTTAGTACGTGCTTGGATTCTGGTGAGATCTCGACTCCTTCGCTTGCGAGATAGCTCCATTATTATCACAGAAGATAGTAATGGCTCGACAATGCTAGGTATCACATCCAATTCCTGGATGAAGTTTTTCATCCAAACACCTTCCTTTGCTGCTTCACACGCGGCAATGTATTCTGTCTCAGTGGTTGAATCTGCGGTAATGTCTTGCTTGGAGCTCTTCCAGCTTACCGTACCACTATTGAGGCATAACACGTATCCAGATGTCGACTTGAAGTCGTCTACATCACATTGGAAGCTAGAATCAGTATAGTCTTCCAATTTCAATTCTCCTCCACCGTATACCAAGAGCAATTCCTTAGTCCTTCTCAGGTACTTCAGAATTGCCTTTACGGCTATCCAGTGCTGCTCACTTGGATAAGACTAGTAGCGTAAGCTACGTCTGGTCTCGTACATAACATACCATACAATATGCTTCCTATTGCGGATGCATATGGTACTCGAGACATATTGCTTCTCTCTTCAGGCATCTTCGGGGCCATAGAATTAGAGAGTGCGATTCCATGTCTCATAGGAAGGAATCCTCTCTTGGATTCTTCCATGCTAAATCTTTTCAAAATTTTATCTATGTACTGGGATTGGGAGAGGCCCAACAGTCCTTTTGATCTATCTCGGTAGATCCTTGTACCTAGTACAAAGGATGCTTCTCCCAAATCCTTCATTGAAAATTGTGTAGATAATCATGCTTTAGTTTCGGACAACACTTTCACACTGTTCCCAATGAGAAGAATGTCATCAACATAAAGCACCAAAAATTCAACTGTACTCCCACTGATCTTCTTGTACACGCAAGGTTTGAACACGTTTTGATGAATCCAAAAGTTTGGATTGTTTCATCGAAAAGGATGTTCTAACTTCGGGAAGCTTGCTTCAGTCCATAAATGGACCTTTGGAGTTTGCACACCTTGTGTTCATCTCCTTTGGATGCAGATCATTTTGGTTGCTCCATGTAGATCTCCTTGTCAATGTCCCCATTGAGATATGCAGTCTTTACATCCATCTACCATATCTCGTAGTTATACCACGCAGCTATGGCCAGCAAGATTCGAATGGATTTAGGCATTGCGACGGGCGAGAAGGTCTCCTCAAAGTCGGTGCCTGGCCTTTGAGTGTATCCTTTTGCCACTAGTCGCACCTTGTAGGTTATTACCTCTCCGTTCACTCCAAGATTTCGCTTATAGATCCACTTGTAACCCACGGGAGCTACTCCCACTGGTGGATCTACCAAGGCACAAACCTTGTTTGAGTGCATGGAGTCCAATTCGGATTCCATGGCTTCGTGCCACTTTCCCGTGTCTATGTCTAGCATAGCCTCTTCGTAAGTCCTTGGGTCGGTTAGAAACTGTCCAGTCTCATGCAGCAGACCGTAGTACCTTTCGGGTTCTCTACGTTGTCTTTCTGACCTACGAAGTATTGGTGTACTTTCTGATGCACTTTCATGCTCTTGTTCTCCCACTGCCTGTGGTGATGGGTCAGCTTGATCGACCTCTTCGGCCTTTTCAGCTTCAGTGACCTCATCTAGTTCTACGTTATGTTCCTTCTTGTCCACCAAGAAATCCTTCTCCAAGAAGTGTGCATTCCTTGAGACAAACGTAGTTTATCTTGTAGGATCGTAGAACTCGTATCCTATTGAGTTTTCTGGATACCCCACGAATTGCATAAGATGGACTTTACGTCCAACTTATCTCCCACTATCTTATTCACATAAGCGGGAGACCCCATATGCGCATGAATGGATATGAAGGTACAATACCAAAACTAATATCACGTGATATGTTTTGGAACTCGCTTCAGAGATACTTAGCTCAGTATCTTCGATTTTCTTGATCAAGTTTTATTTGTTTTAATAAGGAATTTCATGTAAGATTTCTTAATGGACATTTACATGTCCAGAATGCTTGACAACAGACAACGTTTCGAGCGGGTCTTACATTTCGAGAATCTAATTCTCTATTAAATAATCAATGGCGTACTGCCAATGCATGTTTGATTTTGAATCTATCCAAATCTCTTACATGCTTTCATTGATTAGGCTCTCTTCTTTTATTCCAAAAGTAATTTGGATTTGTACATCACAACTTACTTTTACCCATGAGGGTACTAGAGACACCTTATCTCCCACTAATGCTTTAGTGTTTCTACACACTTTTAAATGGATTAAATCCATTGCAATTTTTTATGCCTCTTGGTTGCCTAGCAACCAACTACTAAATTTAATTTCCGTTAAGCAAGATTCGAAAGTCGGTTACTATGTATAGCATCCCAGTCAAGCTCGACCTAGTCGAGCTCATTCTTTGAATCTTTAATTCGGAAATATGTCTTAGTGCTCGTGTATCGCCTTTCGGTTTTTACAACGACTCAAGTGTGTGGAATCTTGATTATTTATATTTTATTGACTATGCATATTATATTTAGTAGTTATATGAGTATTCATACTCATTTGCTTATGTACACCTTTTGCATATAAATCTTATAGCGCAATCAGTTCCAACCATTATAGAACTATCACATCCCTTAAGACAAGGGATGGTATAAGCAAATTCTAATGATCTAAATAATTCATGGCTTTAGATGCATTGAATGCATCAATAAGTACTTCATCGGGCATCAACACCCTTATGCATTACTTTAACCATAAGGTTAAGTTCAATAATATGTAATCATCCCTCACGGAAAGACTAGTTTCAATTCCTTCTTTCCCTTGATCTTAATCCATGGAAGAACCATTTTGATTGACTTTACAACTTATCATCCTTACAGAAAAACCTCTAAGGTTATTTCCCTTCAGAGAGGATTCATTCCTCTTCTTTCATCTCGTAAGTCTTTTGAGCTTTTCAACGAGATGTTACTTCCCATTTATGGGGGACTTCATGTTTGCCTTCAAGAAAATTTGGGCTTGAAAACCATCCTCAACCCTCTGGTGAAACTTATCACCATTCTTATTTGAAGAGTAACTTCGAAAAAGGCAGCTTGGTGAAACATATCACCATTCTAGTTGAAGTGTAACTTCGAAAGGAAAAACAATGAAATCTTTGTAAGGAGATTAGTCCTTGCTTGGACTCGAGAATAATTTATCATGTTTTGAAGTCATTCAAAATTCATTTGGATTCAGTCAATTTATTTGATTCAAGTATGATGGTAAATATTCATGGATACATAACTTATGATAAACTGTCATAAACATGACGATAAATACGCGGCATATTAATATCAATGCATAATTTACAAACATGGTTTTCATTTGTAAATTACTCCCACTATTTGTGTCGAATACTTATGCCCCCACATAAGGTTCGGGAAATAAAAATTTCCTAATGGGCTCAAGGCCCAATTGCAATCGCTCAGTACCCACGACCCGTTGGACATACCAATTGATCCACTTGGTGGGCGATCACGTCGCCGGTTAACCATCCTAGCTAACCATTGAGTTCATTTAGCCTCGGTTTTTGTTATGGACCCACGACTCGTGAGACATCCAAACTTACTCGCGTTAAATTATGTCCAATACTCGTGAAGAGAAATAGTTTAATCCTAGACGCCCCACGACTCGTGAGACAGCACCTAGGACCTTGCTATCCCATCCCTTGGCACTAAACTGTGCATCGAGGCAATAGACATATCATCTTCCTATAGCTCGACCCACGACTCGTGAGACATCGAGATATATTCGTACGATATGCCTAAGACCTAGTAAATTGGATAGGCTCGGACCATAAACACCATTCTACGCGCCCGTTTTACGATTTAATATTATAATTGAATTTTAGGTTCAATTGGAGGTTTTATGAAATGTTCAAGTGCGAGGTCTCATCAGATTATCAATTATCTTGTTTACATTTTTCTATCCTAAGCATGCATCTCATACATCAAAGAATAATTACGAAAAAGTAAACATTCATCACCTAGCATTGCACACACGATTTATCGATTGCCCATCCTATGCGATCCATCACGAGCCACATGATGGACCAATTGGTCAGTCTAAGGTGGAAATTAAATGTCCTAACTATTACAATTTTCAAACCCATACATCATGGGCCTTCTTGTAATATCCACCTTGATTGGGCCTCCATGTAATGAATTAGGCCTCCATGTCCTCCAAGGTTATGGGCCTCCATGCGGATCTCCAAGTCTTCATGAGGTCTTCTCGGCTCCAAGCCTAATCTAAGTCTAACTTATAAAATTAAAGGTCCTATTCTATTACATTTGATTGCGCAAGCAAGGGCACCAATCAGGCCCATTTAATTACAACCCATAAAACAAATAAACCAAAACTACACAGGGCTTAAGGGAAAAATCGATCAATCCACATATTCATTCAAGAACATGCATAAATTCACATAAAGGCATAAATGTAAATTTACCGGCTCCTTTAATTTTAATTCACGAAAAATATCCAAGTTAATTTAATTTTGAATTAACAATTAATCTCTAAGATTAATTAATTCTTACTTGAGTTCTAAGTAATCTACAACTCTTATCTTGATAAAGTTAGTTAATTAAGATAATTACAAATCTTCCAAGATTACTATCTTATCCAAAACTCTAAGTTTCCCAATTTTACAAATCTCTAAGATTCTCAAGATAATCATGTTTTGACTAGATTAGTTAACTAAGGTAGTGTCCAAATCCACCAAGATTTTTACCTTATCCAAAATTCCAAGTTTCCTAATTTAATAAGATCTCTAAGATCTTTTAATCTTGGTAACTTACTAGAAGAGATTAACTTTAATTAAATCTCTTATCACAATTGAAACTCTAAGTTTGCTTGATTAATAAGATCTCTAAGATCTTTAATCTTGGTAATTAACTAGAAGACATTAATTCTAATTAAATGTCTTATCACAAATGAAACTCTAAGTTTCCTTGTTAATTAGATTTCTAAGATCAATCCAAGATTCACCAAGATTCCATAACAACCAAATCTCCAAGATTTTCAAATTTATCAAAATAGGCAGAATTAGAGTCCAACAAAAAATCAGCCAATACGTGACCAATCGAGGACTACCACGTGGCCACAAAGTCCGCGCGTGGGCTGTTCATGGCAGCTACGGCTGCGCGTGGCAGCGCACGGCGGCACGCGGTTGTGCGTGACAGCACGCGGTAGATAGCCCGTGGGCTGCTGTCGTGTGCCGCACGCGTAGCCAGTGTGCTGCTCGCACGCTGCCGTGGGCAGCAGCTCGCAGTGGCCGCCCAACCGCGGTGCGCTGTCGCACACCGCCGCGTGCCACCGCGGTTGGATCCAATTTTGTTTTTTTTTTGTTCGATTACTTGTTGATTTAATTAGAAACAGATCCAGTTCAATTAAATCCCAATCCAAAATAAAAATTAACACGATAAAAGTTTGAATCAAAATTTTACATTAACTCTAAGTTAATAGATCTACGTCCTAAAACACATACAGTTAAAGAACTAGCCTTACATAAATCAAACACATGATTTAAATCACATAATTTGCAAATTCATATATATACAAAGCCTAGAGTTGACTCTGATACCACTGTTGGGATTCGGTAAGATAACAGCCCTAGGCACAGCGGAATTTAATAATTTTAGGACCTCTTACAGAATCTTGCCAGGATACTACTCTAGTTGTATATATATGAATATTTAAATTAACGACAGTGATAACATATCTACGTTATACCTGTCTCCTTGCAAATCCTAGTTAGCAGACGAAGTCAAGTTTCTTCCCTCAAGTTGGTCGATCCAAGCCCTGCTACATCGCCCCACGTGTTGCGCCTCTATGAGTTGATACACCACAATATCACGAAAATAATATATCATGATCGGCTAGAACACAAGATATATTAAGATCTAAGGTTAGGGAACAAGATTGGAATGAAGAATGAAATCGAAAAATTCTTCCTAAGGAAGAAGGTGTTTGGTCGATTTCTACTTGGGAGAGGAGAGGGAGAGTTTTTCTTGACTTGGCTTTTAGGCTCTTGTAAGTTGTGTGTGAGATATGACTTCAAGTCCCCTATTTATAGGTATCTCATTAACCTAATCCTCCTAGGACTAGGACTCCAAGTCTCCTACATGGGCCATAACCCTTTTAATGAGAAGACTAAGTTTTCCAATTAATTCATGGCCCAGTTAATTAATTTAATCAGACTTTATTTAATCTCCCAATTAAATAGCCCAATTAATTAACTATTCTCCCAATTAGTTAAATCAGACTCCAAGTCTATTTAATTAAATCTTTCTATAATTAATTAAATCCAACTTAATTAATTAACTTACAAATTAAATTCTAATTTAATTTATAATCTTGATCCAATTCCAATTTGTTCCAATTGGGTCGACCCAGTCACCAATCGACCCAGTCGATTTTTCAGACCCAGTCAACCCAATCGACCCAGTCGATTCGGTCGACCCAGTTGTTTCATTTTCCTTCGCTTTCGCTTCATGTGTATTGTGTATGCCCCCATAGGTTCACCACATAATTGGCCGTGGGTTATAATTAAATATTTATTCAATTATTCAAGTATTAAATACTTTCTAAATCTGTCGAACACTCAGTCGACTGACCATTACAAAATTAGCACCCCTGTCAATTTAGGAATTCTCCCACACTCCACGGTCGATGTCTGGCCACAAGCCCATGGAGCCCAATCACTGGTGAATTAATTCAGTGAACCTTTTATCATTTACAATTACCATATACGCCACAATCTCTCCATCAACCAATCTCCCAGTCGAGAATTAAGGGTATGGTCTTTCATCGGTTTCCCCTTTTCTTTTGTCTTGACCTTATGCATTCTGGTCTCGAAATAATTCTCTTTGACTTAATCTTTATGAGCTACTTACATAAAGCCGTCAGATACCTCGGCCGAGGATTTTACCAGAATTAATTTCTCATAGAAATCCATAGGAGAATTTTCCAATTTATCAAGTCGGGTCAATGGATCCTTTGTTGATGATATGAATCTGCATACGAGTTCCTCTATACCCAACATGAGTCCACATAGACCTTCTGGTAATCTCCAGTCAGTCGGAACTCACATCAAAGTATATACGTTCTCGCACCAGATAAACCCTGTCACCTCAAGTAATTAGGGAGCAAGGCGATGATCAGTAGCTGGTCCGAGAGTCGTTCCTCGTATACTATCTTAAATTGGAATAACTTCAACCCCAATATACGATCACCGCTTCCATGGTGAGTTATTTCCTAATTGAGGTATTCAGTGCACTTGCCATCCCAGCAAGCCACCCACTTATGTGTATCGACTATCCCGGTCACGCTCGTGGACCCCAGCGTTCTCCAGTTCATCGGAGTATACACAATAGTGAGAGTTTAACCGAATCCAACGATGTCCTATCTCGATTGGATTCTGCGACTCTTGAATATGTTCTAGATCACGGCCTTGGAGATCAGTCCACGGGTTGTCCCATAGCCCTGTGATCTAAGGACTTCTATCCTTATGCGTAGATAATTATTACATAAGATAAAGATGACCATATAATAATAAAATGCATTTATTAATCCAATTGAATGGTCCTTTCAATTAAATTCAGCCAAAATAGTTGGCTTGCAGGACACTATTCTATCAATGAGAAGATATTGAAGACTCCCCACCACACTTCTATACAATGTGGGATCTTCAAAGAATGGAGAATCACCGATAGTAAGATGAGAAGAAGTAGCCATTGGATTGCCAACGGGTTTACAATCCAACATAGTTGTCCGTCGTAATAAATCCAACACATACTTCTTTTGAGATATGAATAACCACCTATATTCTTTACTGGAATATCTTTGTTTAGTATTGAGATCAAAGTATCTATAGCTTTAGAACATGAACCTGTAAGAACTATATCATCCACATACACCAAGAAATATAAAGTGATAGATTTAGTGCTGTATATAAACAGTGACGTAACAGATTTTGAGACCACGAAACCAAGCTCAAGCAAACGTGAACTCAACAGAGAGTACCAGGCCCTTGGTGCCTGTTTCAACCCATACAAGGCACGATTTAATTTGCACACATAAGAAGGATAATCCGGATGAACAAATCCCGGTGGTTGAACCATAAAATATCTTCATCAATATTACCATGAAGAAAAGCATTTTGAACATCTAATTGTGTAATTGACCAATTTAAAGAAATAGCAATAGATAATACCAACCGAATGGTGGTCGGTTTGACTATGAGACTGAAAGTTTCAGAGTAATCGAGTCCTTCCATCTGATTGTATCTTGTAGTCACTAATCGAGCCTTTGTCGTTCGATTGAACCATATGACATAAAATTTGTCTTAAAAATCCACTAACATTCCACCAGATTTTGACGAGGAGAGGGAGGGACTAAGGTCTAGGTTTGGGTCGACATAAGTGCATCAACTTCTTGTTGCATTGCACCATGCCATTCTGGGTATTTTACGGCTCGCAAAACTGATGTGGGTTCATCTGGAATAGGAATAGAGGTAACATGAGCCCGAGGTGGTGGCCACTGAATTGTACCATCATTATGGTGTTTGGGGCGAGACTTGTTTGTCTTAAAGCGAGTAACAATTGTGTCAGATGAAGGGTGAGGTGCGGCAGTAAGCGGCTGAGATGGAGATGAGCTTTCTGATACGTTTTCTATTTGGGAAGGAGGAGAGTAAGTGGGCTCAGTTTCTATGTTGGGATTCGGTAAGATAAACAGCCTTAGGCACATCGAAATTTAATAATTTTAGGACCTCTTACGGAATCTTGTCAGGATACTACTCTAGTTGTATATATATGAATATTAAATAAACGATAGTATAAACAGTTGCACGTTATACCTATCTCCTTGCAAATTCAAGTTGGCAGTCGAAGTCAAGTTTCTCCTCTAGTAAAGTTGATCCAAGCCCTGCTACGGCACCCAACGTGTTGCGCCTCTATGGGTTGATACACTATAATTACACGAAATTTAATATACCCTGATCGGCTAGAACACAAGATATATTAAGATCTGGGTTTAGGAAACGAGCTTGGAACAAAAACAAAAATCGAAAAATTCTTCCAAAGGAATAATGGGTTCGGCCGATTTGTGTTGGAAGAGAGGGAGAGTATTTTTCTTGAATTGGCTTTTTAGCTCTTGAAAGTTGTGTGTGAGATATGACATCAAGTCCCCTATTTATAATCAAGTCCCCTATTTATAGGTATCTCATTCTCCTAATTCTCCTAGGACTAGAACTCCAAGTCTTCTATATGGGTCATGGCCCTCTTTAATTAGAAGACCAAGTCTTCCAATTAATACATGGCCCAGTTAATTAATTTGACCAGGCTTTATTTAATCTCCCAATTAAATAGCCCAATTAATTAACTACTCTCCCTATTAATTAAACTAGACTCCAAGTCTATTTAATTAAATCTTTCTATAACTAATTAAATCCAACTTAATTAATTAATTCATAAATTAAATTCCAATTTAATTTATAATCTTGATCCAATTTGTTCCAATTGGGTCGACCCAGTCGACCCTGTCACGAATCGACCCAGTCGATTTTTCAGACCCAGTAGATCTAATCGACCCAGTCGATTCGGTCCACCCAGTTGTTTCCATTTCCTTTGCTTTCGCTTCATGTGTATTGTGTATGCCCCCATAGGTTCACCACATAATTGGCCGTGGGTTATAATTAAATATTAATTTAATTATTCAAGCATAAAATACTTTTAAATCAGTCGAACACTCTGTCGACTAACCATTCCAAAATTGGCACCCCTGCCAATTTAGGAATTCTCCCACACTCCACGGTCGATGTCTGGCCACAAGCCCATGGAGCCCAGTCACTTGTTAATTAATTCAGTGAACCTTTTATCATTTACAATTACCATATACGCCATAATCTCTCCATCGACCAATCTCCCAGTCGAGACTTAAGGGTATGGTCTTTCATCGGTTTCCTTTTATTTTGTCTTGACCTTATGCATTCTTGTCTCGAAATAATTCTCTTTGACTTAATCTTTATGAGCTACTTACATAAAGCCGTCAGATACCTTGGTCAAGGATTTTACCAGAATTAATTTATCACAGAAATCCATAGGAGAATTTCCCAACCTATCAAGTCGGGTCAATGGATCCTTTGTTGATGATATGAACCTGCATACGAGTTCCTCTATACCCAACATGAATCCACAGAGACCTTCTGGTAACCTCCAGTCAGTTGGAACTCATATCAAAGCGTAGACGTTCTCGCACAAGATAAACCCTATCACCTTAAGTAGTTAAGGATCGTTCCTCGTATACTATTGTAAATTGGAATTACTTCAATCCCGGTATGCGACTACCGCTTCCATGATGAGTTATTTCCTAATTGGGGTATTCAGTGCGCTTGCCATCCCAGCAAGCCACCCACTTATGTGTATCGACTATCCCAGTCACGCTCGTGGACCCCAGCGTTCTCCAGTTCATCGTAGTATACACAATAGTGAGACTTTAACCGAATACAACGATGTCCTATCACGATTGGATTTTACGACTCTTGAATATGTTCTAGATCACGGCCTTAGAGATCAGTCCACAGGTTGTCCCATAGCCTTGTGATCTAAGGACTTCTATCCTTATGTGTAGATAATTATTACATAAGATAAAGATGCCCATATATAAAATACATCTATTAATCCAATTGAATGGTCCTTTCAATTAAATGCAGCCAAAACAGTTGGCTTGCAGGACACTATTCTATCAATCTCCCACTTGTACTAAAGCCAACTTTTCATACTTCTGATTCCCATCTTAGATAGATGTTTTTTCGAATGCCTTTGAGGCAATAGCTTAGATAGCGGGTCCGTCAAATTATCCTTTGAGGTGACACGTTCCATCTTTATGTCTCCTCTACCAATGATATAACATATCAAATGGCATCGTCTTAATGCGTGCTTGGATTATGATGAGATCTTGACTACTTCACTTGCGAGATAGCTCCATTATTATCACAGAAGATAGTAATGGCTCGACAATGCTAGGTATCATATCCAATTCCTGGATGAAGTTATTCATTCAAACACCTTCTTTTGCTGCATCACACGCGGCAATGTATTCTGCTTCGGTGGTTGAATCTGCAGTAGTGTCTTGCTTGGAGCTCTTCCAGCTTACCGTACCACCAGAACACTTATCCAGATGTCGACTTGAAGTCTTCTACATCACATTGGAAGCTCGAATCAGTAAAGCCTTCCAATTTCAATTCTCCTCCACCGTATACCAAGAACAATTCCTTAGTCCTTCTCAGGTACTTCAGAATTGTCTTTACGGCTATCCAGCGCTGCTCACCCGGATCAGACTGGTAGCGACTTGTAATGCTTAAAGCGTATGCTACGTCCGGTTTAGTACATAACATACCATACATTATGCTTCCTATTGCGGATGCATATGGTACTTGAGACATATTGCTTCTCTCTTCAGGCGTCTTTGGGGCCATAGACTTAGAGAGTGAAATTTCATGTCTCATCGAAAGCAATCCTCTCTTGGATTCTTCCATATTAAATCTCTTCAAGATTTTGTCTATGTACTGCGATTGGGAGAGGCCGAACAGTCCTTTTGATCTATCTCGGTAGATCCTTATACCTAGTACAAATGATGCTTCTCCCAAGTCCTTCATTGAGAATCGTGTAGATAATCATGCTTTAGTGTCGGACAACACTTTCTTGTTTCCAATGAGAAGAATGTCATCAACGTAGAGCACCAAAAATTCAACTGTACTCCCACTGATCTTCTTGTACACGCAAGGTTCGAACACGTTTTTTATGAATCCAACTTCGGGAAGCTTGCTTCAGTCCATAAATGGACCTATGGAGTTTGCACACCTTGTGTTCATCTCCTTTGGATGCATATCTTTTTGGTTGCTCTATGTAGATCTCCTTGTCAATGTCCCCATTGAGAAAGGCAGTCTTCACATCCATCTGCCAGATCTCGTAGTTATACCACGCAGCTATGGCCAGCACAATTCGAATGGATTTAGGCATTGCGACGAGCGAGAAGGTCTCCTCAAAGTCGATGCCTGACCTTTGAGTGTATCATTTTGCCACTAGTCGCGCCTTGTAGGTTATTACCTCTCCGTTCACTCCAAGCTTTCGCTTATAGATCCACTTGCAACCCATGGGAGTCATTCCCACTGGTGGATCTACCTACCAAGGCCCAGACATTGTTTGAGTGCATGGAGTCCATTTCGGATTCCATGGCTTCGCGCCACTTTCCCGAGTCTATGTCTAGCATAGCCTCTTCGTAAGTCATTGGGTCGGTCAGAGACTGTCCAGTCTCGTGCAGCAGACCGTAGTACCTCTCTAGTTATCTTCGTTGTCTTTCTGACCTATGAAGTGTCAGTGTACTCTCTTGTGCACTTTCATGCTCTTGTTCTCCCACTGCCTGTGGCGATGGGTCAGCTTGATCGACCTCTTCGGCATTTTTAGCTTCAGTGACCTCATCTAGTTCTACGTTGTGTTCCTTCTTGTCCACCAAGAAATTCTTCTCTAAAAAGTGTGCGTTCCTCGAGACAAACATAGTTTGTCTGGTAGGATCGTAGAACTCGTAGCCTATTGAGTTTTCTGGATGCCCTCATAAGATGGACTTTACGTCCAACTTAACTCCCAAAGCTTATTTACATAAGCGGGAGACCCCATATGCGCATGAATGCATATGAAGGTACAATATCAAAACTCATATCACGTGATATGTTTTGGATCTAGCTTCAGAGATACTTAGCTCAGTATCTTCGATTTTCTCGATCAATTTTTATTTGTTTGAATAAGGAATTTCAATTAAGATTTCTTAATGGACATTTACATGTCCAGAATTCTCAATAACTGAAAATGTTTTGAGCGAGTCTTACATTTCGAGAATCTAATTCTCTATTAAATAATCATTGCGTGCATGATCGATTTTGAATTGGCCCAAATCTCTTACATGCTTTCACTGATTAGGCTCTCTTCTTTATTCCAAAAATAATTTGAAATTGTACATCACAATGTACTTTCACCCATGAGGGTACAAGAGACGCCTCAACTCCCACTAATGCTTTGGTGTTTCTCCACACTTTTAAATGGATTGAATCCATTGCAATTGTTTGTCCTTCTTGGTTACCTAGCAACCAACTACTAAATCTTATTTCTATTAAGCAAGATTCGAAAGTCGGTTACTATGTATAGCATCCTAGTCAAGCTCGACCCAGTCGAGCTCAATCTTTGAATCTTTAATTCGAAAACCTGTTTTAGTACTCGTGTATCGCCTTTCGAAATCTTATTTCTATTAAGCAAGATTCGAAAGTCGGTTACTATGTATAGCATCCTAGTCAAGCTCGACCCAGTCGAGCTCAATCTTTGAATCTTTAATTCCAAAACCTGTTTTAGTACTCGTGTATCGCCTTTCGATTTTTACAACGACTTAAGTGTGTGAAATCTTGATTATTTATATTTTATTGACTGTGCATATTATATTTAGTCGTTATATGAGTATTCATACTCATTTGCTTATGTACATCTTTTGCGTATAAATCTTATAGAGCAATCAGTTCCAACCATTATGGAACTATCACATCCCTTAAGACAAGGGATGGTATAAGCAAATTCTAATGATCTAAATAATTCATGGCTTTAGATGCATTGAATGCATCCAAGAGTACTTCATCGGACATCCAACACCCTTACGCATTACTTTGACCATAAGGTTAAGTTCAATAAAATTTAATCATCCCTATGGGATGAATATGTTCAATTCCTTCTTTCCCTTGATCTTAATCCATGGAAGAATCATTTTTGATTGATTTTTCAATTTATTATCCTTACAGAAAAACCTCTAAGGTTATTTCCCTTCAGAGATGATTAATTCCTCTTCTTCCATCTCTTAAGTCTTTTGAGTCTTTCAACGAGATGTTACTTCCCATTTATGGGAGACTTCATGTTTGCCTTCAAGAAAATTTGGGCTTGAGAACCATCCTCAACCCTTTGGTGAAACTTATCACATTTCTTAATTGCAGAGTAACTTCAAAAAGGCAGCTTGGTGAAACCTATCACCATTCCAGTCGAAGTGTAAATTCGAAAGGAAAACTAATGAAATCTTTGTAAGGAGATGAGTCCTTGCTTGGACTCGAGAATAATTTCTCAAGTTTTGAAGTCATTCAAAATTCATTTGGGTTTAGTCAATTTAATTGATTCAAGTATGATGGTAAGTATCCAAGGATACATTACTTATGAAAAACTATCATAAATATGACGATAAATACGCAACATATTAATATCAATGCATAATTTACAAACATGGTTTTCATTTGTAAATTACTCCAACTATTTTTATCGAATACTTATGCCCCCACAAAAGCTTCGGGAAATAAGAATTTCCTAATGGGCTCAAGGCCCAAATGCGATCGCTCATTACCCACGACTCATTGGCCATACCAATTGATCCACTTGGTGGACGATTACGTCGCCGGTTAACCATCGCAGCTAACCCTTGAGTTCATTTAGCCTCGTTTTTTGTTATGGACCCAAGACTCGTGAGACATCCGTACTTACTCGCGTTAAATCATGTTCAATACTCGTGAAGAGAAATAGTTCAATCCTAGACGCCCCACGACTCGTGAGACAGCGTCTAGAACCTTGCTATACCCTCCCTTGGCACTATACTCGTCCATCGAGGCAATAGACATATCATCTTCCTATAGCTCGACCCACGACTTGTGAGACATCGAGATATATTCGTACAATATGCCTAAGACCTAGTAATTGGGTAGACTCGGACCATAAACACCATTCTATGCGCCCGTTATTCGATTTAATATTCTAATTGAATTTCAAGTTCAATTGGGGGTTTTATGTTTTCTTGTGCGAGGTCTCATCAGATTATGCTTTATCTTTTTCACCTGATCTATTTTAAGCATGCAAGACATACATCAAAGAATATAAGTAAACAGACATCACCTAGCAGGATATGATTGATCGATTACCCATCCTATGCGATCCATCACGAGCCATGTGATGGATCAATTGGTAAGTCTAGGGTGGAAATTAAATGTCATAACTATTATAATTTTCAAACCCATACATCATGGGCCTTCTTGTAATATCCAGCTTGATTGGGCCTCCTGTAATGAATTGGGCCTCCATGTTGATCTCCAAATCTTCATGAGGTCTTCTCGGCTCCAAGCCTATTCTAAGTTTGACTTAAACAATAAATGGTCCTATTCTATTACATTTGTTTGCGCAAGCAAGGGCACCAAATGAGGCCCATTTAATTACAAACCATAAAATAAATAAACCAGAAACTACACAGGGCTTAAAGGCCAAATCGACCAATCCACATATTCACTCAAGAACATGCATAAATTCACATAAGGGCATAAATGTAAATTTACCGGCTTCTTTAATTTTAATTCACATAATTTATCCAAGTTAATTAATTTTGAATTAACAATTAATCTCTAAGATTAATTAACTCTTACTTGAGTTCTAAGTAATCTACAATACTTATCTTGATTAAGTTGGTTAATTAAGATAGACCAAATCTCTAAGATTCCTATCTTATCCAAAACTCTATGTTTCCCAAATTTCCAAATCTCCAAGATTCTCAAGATAATCCTATTTTGACTAGATTAATTAACTAAGGTAGTGTTCAAATCCACCAAGATTTCTACCTTATCCAAAACTCCAAGTTTTCTAATTTAATAAGATCTCTAAGATCTTTAATCTTGGTAACTTACTAGAAGAGATTAATTATAGATAAATCTCTTATCACAATTGAAACTCTAAGTCTTGTTTAATAAGATCTCTAAGATCAATCCAAGATTCACAAAGATTCCATAACAACCAAATCTCCAAGATTTTCAGATTTATCAAAATAGGCAGAATTAGAGTCCAATATATAAAAATTTTTATTTTTCGTTCGATTACTTGTTAATTTAATTAGAAACATATCCAGTTCAATTAAATCCCAATCCAAAATAAAATTAACACGATAAAATTTTCGAATCAAAATTTTTCATTAACTCTAAGTCAATAGATCTACGTACTAAAACATATACAGTTAAAGAACTAGCCATACATAAATCAAACATATGATTTAAATCACAGAATTTGCAAATTCATATATATACAAAGACTAGAGTTGGCTCTGATACCACTGTTGGGATTCGGTAAGATAAACAGATGTAGGCACAACGGAATTTAATAATTATAGGACCTCTTACAGAATCTTGCCGGGATACTACTCTAGTTGTATATATATGAATATTAAATAAACGATAGTATAAACAGTTGCACGTTATACCTATCTCCTTGCAAATCCAAGTTGCCAGTCGAAGTCAAATTTCTCCTCCAGTAAAGTCGATCCAAGCCCTGCTATAGCGCCTCACGTGTTGCGCCTCTATGAGTTGATACACCACAATTACACGAAATTTAATATATCCCTGATCGGCTAGAACACAGGATATATTAAGATTTGGGTTTAGGAAACGAGCTTGGAACAAAAAAAAATCAAAAAATTCTTCCAAAGGAAGAATAGGTTCGGCCGATTTGTGTTGGGAGAGAGGGAGAGTATTTTTCTTGACTTGGCTTTTTAGCTCTTGAAAGTTGTATGTGAGATATGACATCAAGTCCCCTATTTATAGGTATCTCATTCTCCTAATCCTCCTAGGATTAGGACTCCAAGTCTTCTACATGGGCCATGGCCCTCTTTAATTAGAAGACCAAGTCTTCCAATTAATATATGGCCCAGTTAGTTAATTTGACCAGGCTATATTTAATCTCCCAATTAAATAGTACAATTAATTAACTACTCTCCCTATTAATTAAATTAGACTCCAAGTCTATTTAATTAAATCTTTCTATAATTAATTAAATCCAACTTAATTAATTAATTCACAAATTAAATTCCAATTTAATTTATAATTTTGATCCAATTCCAATTGGATCCAATTTGTTCCAATTGGGTCGACCCAGTCGACCCTATCACCAATCGACCCAATCGATTTTTCAGATCCAGTCGACCCAATCGACCCAGTCGATCGGTCGACCCAGTTGTTTCCATTTCCTTCGCTTTCGCTTCATGTGTATTGTGTATGCCCCCATAGGTTCACCACATAATTGGTCGTGTGTTATAATTAAATATTAATTTAATTATTCAAGCATAAAATACTTTTAAATCAGTCGAACACTCTGTTGACTGACCATTACAAAATTGGCACCCCTGCCAATTTAGGAATTCTCCCACACTCCACGGTCGATGTCTGGCCACAAGCCCATGGAGCCCAATCACTGGTGAATTAATTCAGTGAATCTTTTATCATTTACAATTACCATATACGCCATAATCTCTCCATCGATCAATCTCCCAGTCGAGACTTAAGGGTATGGTCTTTCGTCGGTTTCCTTTTATTTTGTCTTGACTTTATGCATTTTGGTCTCGAAATAATTCTCTTTGACTTAATCTTTATGAGCTACTTACATAAAGCCGTCAGATCCTTGGCCAAGGATTTTACCAGAATTAATTTCTCACAGAAATCCATAGGAGAATTTCCGAACCTATCGAGTCGGGTCAATGGATTATTTGTTGATGATATGAACCTGCATACGAGTTCCTCTCTACCTAACATGAATCCACAGAGATCTTCTGGTAACCTCCAGTCAGTCGGAACTCATATCAAAGCATAGACGTTCTCGCACAGATAAACCCTATCACCTCAAGTAGTTAGGGATCGTTACTCGTATACTATTGTAAATTGGAATAACATCAATCCCGATAAGCGACAACCGCTTCCATGATGAGTTATTTCCTAATTGGGGTATTCAGTGCGCTTGCCATCCCAGCAAGCCATCCACTTATGTGTATCGACTATCTCAGTCACGCTCGTGGACCCAAGCGTTCTCCAGTTCATCGGAGTATACACAATAATGAGAGTCTAACCGAATCCAACGATGTCCTATCACGATTGGATTCTACGACTCTTGAATATGTTCTAGATCACGGCCTTAGAGATCAGTCCACGGGTTGTCCCATAGCCCTGTGATCTAAGGACTTCTATCCTTATGCGTAGATAATTATTACATAAAATAAAGATGACCATATATAAAATGCATTTATTAATCCAATTGAATGGTCCTTTCAATTAAATATAGCCAAAACAGTTGGTTTGCAGGACACTATTGAATCATTCTAATGTAGGGTTATTGGGCTGAAGAGTGGGCTCAAGAAATGGGTTGAGAATAGGTATATGAAGATTGAGCTGAGTAGGAGATGGATTGAGATTATCTTGGTGGGCGGACAGATTTATGGGACTTGAATTAGTAAGAGGAGAGAGAGAGTTATTAGGTTGATCTGGTGGGCTTAAAAGAGGATCAATGTTGGTCCCAAGTGGTCAGATGAGGTCTAGAGGGGGGAGGGGTGAATAGACCTCTGAAAATTTTTAGACTTAAAAACTTTTCAGTCTTCTGTCAGCAGACTAAGCTGATGAAGAACAGTAAGCTGACTATGTTGATCGTGAACAAATCTTGAACAGCAGAGTGACCACTCTTCTTACAATTACTTAGCTGTTTTTCAGCAAAACAGTTTTTTTAAGAGTATACTTGCAGCGGATGTTTGAAAGTGTTTTTACAAGTAAACTAAGTCCTTTAAAAGATTTTATCCCCAGTTTAAAACTCCTTTAAAATCTTTCAAAATAATTCAAAGTGTAATCTTATGCAATTTCGAAATATACACGAAAACTTAAATGCAAAATCAACACAAAGAATTTTTATAGTGGTTATATGGATAAAAATCCTTTAGTCCACTCTTCCAGATCACTTAGATTCTGGGTTATACTATAAACACAAAGTTTACAATATTTCTCCATTTATACCTAAACAACAAATGAAAAGGCTATAAGCTCGCAATAGGAAATCACTCAGAAAACCTATCCTCTGAAGTTAAATCACTCACAAAGACGGATTTAAACTTCGCACAACACTCAACTAATACAAATTCACTCAGAAGATGTTTTCTTTTTGCTTCAACTAGGCTTCTGTCAACAAATGACTTTCACCAGACGAGTGAGCTGTTCGAGCTTCTTGAGACTTAGAAAAATTTCTGCTTCAATTGCAAAATCTCAGAATGTTGTTGTGTTCTTCTCGCTCGTTGTAATCAGCTCTATTTATACTTGGATTTGAAAATATGACCGTTGAAGCAAATCACAATTCAAATCCATAGCCTTAGCCCAATTCAGAACGGCTCCCTGCTACAGTACCTTTTCTGCTGTACTTTCCTGTAGCTGCATTAAATGCACCATGCTGATCCGAGAATATTCTTCAATCATTTGCCATTACTACCCTTCTCTTGCAGCATTAATTACACCAAGTGCATTTATTACCGTTGAATTATCTCATGATCTCTTCTACTCTGCTGATCGAAGCAACTCTGCTGATCAAATACTGAACTAATCTGATTTGAGTCAGATGATGGTCTACCCTTCTAATTGCTGTTTCAGCATGAGATCAGTAGTCTTCTGGGCTTTGAACTTTGAACTCTTCTGATGTCTTCTTCACTTGTTCAAAATTCTTCTAAGGGAACTAAGCTTTCCATACTTAGCTGATTTTGACGTTTTGGAAATCATCAAAACCTTCCCTTGTCTTCTTATCTTCTTTGTATTTCATCTTCATCTTCATCCAACAATTTCCCCCTTTTTTGATGATGACAAAACTTCAGCTAAGTACCTGTACCTAAACTAAAGTTTTGATCCTCAAAAATTTCTGAGATAGAAATAGTCTGTTGGAATCAAACTTGAACTTTTATAGATTTGAAAAGATTACATATTACAAGTTTGTTCAGATGAGATATGCAAAAAAAATTACAAGGATTACAAGCATAAGTAACCTAGACTAAACTAGTCTTCTGTCTTGTCTTCTTGCTTGTCCTTTTCTTTTTCATCTTCATCAGATTTGGAAGTCTCAGCTTCTAAATCCTTGAAGAACTTTTGTTTCAACAGCTCCAACTTCTTCTGCTTAACATCAGGATTAAGCTGTTCTTCAGCTGAGTCCTTGGCAGCAGCTATCTCTTTATCAGACTTAGCTTTTGCTTCAGCTTCAGTTTCATCAGCTTCCTTTTCTTCTTCTGCAATAGACTGATCTACTGGTCTGCTAGTGCCTTCATTATCAGCATTCTCATCTTCAGCAGCAGATTCCTCCAGTACTTCAGTTTCTTCTAACTCAGCAGTCTTTTCAAGAGATTTGTCTTCTGTCTTGTCTTCTTCTTCACCAAGTACCCTATCTTCCCCCTTTTTTTCATCATCAGCAGGGTTGATTGGATAATGTGGTAAGACTGGTGTGATCTGAAGTGAATCACAGAGAAGCTTGATGTTCTCTTCCATAGCATCAAGTTGAGCCTGTTGTCTTAGTTAATTGGCCTCAAATGCCTTCATTCTGTTTAGAGTAACTTCTCCTTGGTCACCTAGCTGAATTTGAGTTCCCAGTATCCAATCAGCAGATGCCTTGAAGTATTTCATCAGATTTTGCAAAGTTTCATCCTCAGCTTGAATGGCCATTTCAACTGTTTCTTCAATCTGTCTCCATCCAGCAGCTGTGCTCTGAGTCCTTGCTCTAATTATATCCATATCTTGACAGATGGACTTAACATTCTGGGCAGTATCTTCTATCAGAGAAGTGGGAACAACAGCAGCTTTCTGGGTTGGTTGACTTACAACAGCCAACAGATTTGCAGTTACTTTTTCTTCTAACTCCTTCATTGATTTTGAAATCATCTGCTGAATTGAATTCAACAGAGAAGACTGTAAGTCTTGAGAAGTAGAGGCAACTTCAGATGGAATTTGAGGTAAGGCAAGAGGTTCTGTATCAGTGATCTGATCTGCTGAACCAGGAGTGGTCTCCTTTACTTTGGTCTCATCAGCTTGACTGGGAGTGCTTTCCTTCTCCTCAGTCTGATCAGTAGCCTTCTCTTCCTCATTTTCTTCTTTATCTTTGATCTGATCAGTAGGGTTAGAATTGTCTTCTGTTTCTTTGATTTTATCAGCTTGGTCAGAAGAGTCTTCTTTTTCTTTATTCTGATCAGCAGGAGGTGCTTTGATCTTCTAAACTTCTGTAATAGTGTAAACTTTTCCGGCTTCATCCAAAGCAGTCCTGTGAGTGATCCATGTTAAGTCATCAATAGGAACAAATAGAGATACATGATCCTCAGGTAATTCTTCATATGGCCTGATAGCAGGTCCATATACAATTTGCTTCAGACTAGGAAGGGGAATCATGGAGTTTGGTTGTCCCTTCATCTTTCTAGTCTTCTTGGCCCATATTTCCATAGTTTGGGAAACTGCCAATCTTATTGACCGTTCCTTTAGATCTTCATCATCAGCATACTCTTCAAGAACTGAGTCATATATCTTCTTTGCCTCAACTTTCACAATATTACAGATTCTCAATCTCAATTTGTCCAAAAAGAATTCTGAGTCTAATGCTTGGATCAGTGAACCTGTCTCAAGCCATTTCAACACCCAGGCTTCTTCATCAGCGAAAGCTTTCCAACTTGCAATCTAATCTTTACTCTTTGTCAGACGATAGTCCCTCCATCTGTTGTAATGGACTTTCTCCTTATTGAACATCGTTAGACGAGTGATCTTTGCATTCTCAGCATCCAACCTAGCAATGAACTCATCAAATGCTTCAGGATTATCTCTGACAATCTCCAATGCCAGTTTCACCTCTTCTCTTCTTTTAGGTTGTATTGCTGGAGTAGGCATGACTGGTTTAGGCTTGGTGGGATCTCTCTGATCACCAATTACAATGCCACCAGTGTGCTTTGGACCATGGGAGTCCTTAGTGCTTGCTTCAATAGCAGCAGCTAACTCTGCTGCTTCAACAGCATCCCTTTGTTCTTGAGTCATTTTGCTGGCTTCTTCTTCCAGCCTTTTGAGCTCAAGGGCCTTTAGACGATCTTCCTCAGCCTTTTCTGCAGCTTTCTTTTGTCTTTCAGCCTCATCTTGTTTCTTCTTTTCAGCAGCAGACACATAAGGGATCACAGTTTTGCCAGTCCTCAGCTTCTTTGCTTCTGGACTTTCTACAACTTGAATAGGAGTGGCAGCAACAGGAGTGGGGTGCAAGAGAAGAGCTTCTCCCTCACTTGTTGTGCTAGTCTGCTGTTCTACTCTTTCCTCAGCAGACACTCCAACAGATGAGTCTTCAGCAGACTCAGCAGCAGGTTCTTCAATAATAATAGGTCTCTCTATTGTTGCTGGTGTCTTCCTTACTGTTTCAGTTGTTTCTTCAGAGAATGTAACTATTCTCTTTGCCTTAGACTTGGCAATTTTTCTTGAAGGTTCAGTTCTAGGAGGTCCTTTAGCAGCACTCCTTGTCCTCATTCTCTTTTTGGGTTGAAGAGGAACAGCTTCTTCAGATTCTGTTCTCTCTGGAGATGATCCAGTCTCCATCTTTTCAATCTCATCAGTGAAGTCATCTATCACCTTTTCAGGAATGACAACCTCAGGCTGAGCTGATCTAGCTTCAACAGTAGTGCTTACTGTTTGATTAGCAGACATACTGGTCTGACCAGCCTTCTTGCTCTTCTTGGCAGGTGCCTTAGCAGCTTTTGCAGGGGCCTTTCTCTTAGAAGTGCCCACACTTCTAACAGGCTCATATAGTTTGAATTCTTTTCCACCATGGATAGTCTTTCCATTTCCCAAAGGACATCCTAGGCTTAAGAACAGATGACTTAGCAGAATGGCATACTTGACCTTCTTATCACACAATAGATCAAATACGTGAGCAGCACAGTTGATCTTCAAGCCATAGAATATGCAAATCATGGTGTAATATCTTCTTCTAGGCAAACCATCTAAAGAACATGTACTGCAATCCAGTACCTTCGCAATAATGTCAGTGAACCTCTGGTACTCATATTTCAATTGAGTCTTCATCAGGGTTCCTGTCATCTTTTCTCCCTCCTTAGCACAAATCAACCAGAATTCCTCCTCTTTTTCAGACCCTAGGTCTGTCACATCTCCTCCTTCGTTTATCAGCCCATAAATTTCACTCAAAACAGCAGCCGAAACACAAATCGTCTTGCCCCCAACTGTGGCAGTCATAGTAGTACTTTCAGTGTTGATTTTTCTGGTTCTGTAGAAGTCATCAACATCTTAAAGATACACATACTCCTCATGAGCTTCCAAAATTGGTACTAGAGATGATTCCTTGATCTTCGTCATGATTTCTCTCATCAGATCAGTACCAGTTGCGAAGAATTTGTCGTAACTCAGATATCTTCCTTCAATGACATCCATTTCGAGATTGAGTGATAAAAATCTGTAGAAATCAGAGAGCTAGAAAACAGGTAGCTTGGTGAGTTAGAGAATTTTGGAATTTTGTGTGCGTAAGATGACTGATCTATTCAGATCGGATTTTATACGTTTCCTTATGTTTTCGTTATCGTGATTAATGTGAACCGTAAGATTGATCTGACAGTTTTAAATCGTGCGGGTGAGAATTGCGGATTTCAAATTTATTATTTTAATGTCAGATGGGCGGGAAACTCAATCGGCACTTATCTGTTACTTACAAAAGCGTGTTTCAAAAGATGCGATTTATAACCATGCTTATATAATGTATCAGATGAGTAGAGTTTAACTTATCTGACAGATGAGTGATCTGTTATCTGATATTACTAGAGAAAGCCAATAGCTAGTAATCTTCCTCTGCTGTTTGTCAATCCAGCAAGATAATTTAATCTTCAATCTTCAAGAATTAAGAACAGATCTTCTGATAACATAACTTCAACTAACTGTCATTAACGAATTTCATCTTTAGAACAGAAGTACCGCTAGTCTTACACGTTCCCCCTATCTTTAAGAATTCATAAGTTAACTAGTCTGTTGAGAGTTAATCCTTGAATGAAATAACGGATGATTGTGCTGATGAACTTTAGTCTTCTGATAAGTTCCCCATCAGCTCATGCATCCAAATTTAGTAGTCCTAGTTCAGCTCTTAGAGTTGAAAACCTTACTTCACTTAAAGGTTTAGTGAAAATATCAGCAATCTGATTGTCTGTATGAACATACTCAATCATAACATTGTCTTTTTCCACATGATCTCTAATGAAGTGATGCTTGATCTCAATATGTTTAGTCCTTGAATAACTTGTAGTATTCTGAGTAAGTGAGATTGCACTTGTATTGTCACAGTAGATTGGAATTCCACTGATCTTGATATTGTAATCTTCTAGTTGATGTTTCAACCAAAGTATCTGTGCACAGCAAGCTCCAGCAGCTATATACTCAGCTTCAGCAGTAGATATGGATACTGATGTCTGTTTCTTACTCATCCATGAGATCAGACGACTGCCCAAAAATTGACAAGCGCCTGTTGTGCTCTTCCTATCAATTTTGCAGCCAGCAAGGTCTGAATCTGAATATCCAATAAGCTCAATTCTACTGTACTTTCCTGTAGCTGCATTAAATGCACCATGCTGATCCGAGAATATTCTTCAATCATTTGCCATTACTACCCTTCTCTTGCAGCATTAATTACACCAAGTGCATTTATTACCGTTGAACTATCTCATGATCTCTTCTACTCTGCTGATCGAAGCAACTCTGCTGATAGATACTCTGCTGATCAAATACTGAACTAATCTGATTTGAGTCAGCTGATAGTCTACCCTTCTGATTGCTGTTTCAGCATGAGATCAGTAGTCTTCTGGGCTTTGAACTTTGAACTCTTCTGATGTCTTCTTCACTTGTTCAAAATTCTTCTAAGGGAACTAAACTTTACATACTTAGCTGATTTTGACGTTTTTGAAATCATCAAAACCTTCACTTATCTTCTTATCTTCTTTGCATTTCATCTTCATCTTCATCCAACAATAGATCAAAGTGGACCTGTGGAGGTATTAAAAGAGGTAATTGGGTATGAGATTTGGGCTGAGTTATAAGAGTGTTATTATGAATTGTGGAGTGGGGGAAATTTAATTCATCAAATAAGACATCTCGTGAGATGTATAGGCGAGATGTAGGTTCGTGGAAACAGAGATACCCATGGTGAGAGACACTATAACCCAGAAAAAATACATGGTAACGATCTAAATGAATTTTATATTTGTTATAAGGGCGAAGGTTAGGCCAACATTGACATTCAAAAGTTTTAAAAAATTGATAATCTAGCTTCTTTAGAACAAAGTTTCGTAAGGGGAAATATTTTGTAGAGTGGGTGATGGTAGACGGTTTATGAGATACACGGGAGTAGCAAAAGCATCCAACCAATAACGGGTTGGAAGTGAAGAGTGTGAAAGAAGTGCAAGGCCCGTTTCGACAATGTGTCGGTGTTTTCTTTCTACTATTCCATTTTGACCATGAGCATAAGGACAAGAAATACGATGAGTGATTTCATAAGAACTTAAAACAACATGTAATGATCGAAATTCACCACCCCAATCACATTGCAAAGATAAAATATTGGTTTTCAATATATTTTCAACATTCTTTTTAAACAAAACAAATGTTGGAGTAACATCAGCTTTACTCTTTAAAGGGAAAAACCAACAATATCTACTATAATCATCAACTAACGAGGTATAATATCTATAACCACCACGGGTTACAATTGGAGAGAGTCGCCATACATTGAAGGGGTGTGGTGGAGCAATGAGAGGAAGAAGTATACGGAAGTTGGTGAAGTTTAGCATGACAGCAAGCGGAGCAAAGTTGATGAGTACAGAACTGCTGAACCGGAAGAGAATTCTGATTTATTATATTTTGGACGATTTTCAGAGACAGGTGACCAAGTCGGGAGTGACAAACGGAGGTGGAGACACGGGTGGTTGAATTTCCTTGAAGAGGAAATGAAGAGGAAAACACATAGAGCCCATCTTTAGTATGGCCTTGAAGAAGGACTTTCCGAGTTCCTGAATCCTTCCCAAAGAAACATTTGGAATGAAATTCAAAATACACATTAATGTCATGACATAAATGTTGAAGAGAGATTAAGTTTTTTGATAATGTAGGGCATGATAAAGAGGGGAGATTAAGAGATTGCCATTGGTAGATGAAATGGTAGAGCCACCAACATGGTGGATAGGTAGAGATGATCCATGATCACCAACTCTTACTCGATCAAGACCATGATATTCTGTGGGATTCATAGTGAGCTGAGAGAAATCATTTGTAAAGTAATGAGAGGCCGCTGTATCGGGATACCAGGAGGAATCAGTGATGGACGGAGATGAGTAGTTGTGTAAAGGTCTCGTAGTGAGATGAGCCGAGAGTGAGGGCGGAGGAGAGTGCTGGTAGTTATAATCAAATCGATGATAACATGAGGCAGCAATGTGCCCGGGTTTGTTACAAGCATGACAAGTGGGTTTCAAATTGTTGAAGGGAAGAGGTGTAGGATGTAAACCACGACCACCAAAACGGCCTCTGCCACGGAGAACACCCCTGCCTCTATAGTTCCCATGACCCCTATTGTTTGTAAAAGGTGTAGGTTTTGTGGTGTTGTTGGCAGAAAGTTCATGTGAGGCAGCTAGGTTGGAAGTTTTGTGATGCTGGTGAGATTCAAAGGTTAAAAGATGGGAGTAAACTTGGGCAATGGTAAGGGGTTCAGTTCTGGTAGTGAAGGGGGGGACAATATGAGCAAAATCATCATCTAAATCGGTGAGAAGATGGCAAATAAACTCATCAGTAGGAATAATTTTTCCAGACATAACAAGGGTCTCAATTAGGAGTTTTGCACGTTGAAAATATTCAGCAATAGATTCAGAGCCTTTTGTCAGAGTGTTTAGTTGAAATAGTATTTGCATAATACGGGCTCGAGAGGCAGAAGAAAACATGGAATCAAGAGTGAGCCAAACATCTCCAGATGTTTTTGCATCAAGAACATAGGCGATGAGGGGTTCAAAAAGTGAGGAAATCAAGATGCTGAGAACAGCTTGATCTTGCTGGATCCAGAGAAGAGTAGAGGGATCTTGAGGAGACATTTCATCGAGCATCTGGGGTGGAGGATTTGAGCCGTCAACAAATCGATATAGATTATGTCCTCTAAGATAGGAAATAATCTGAGCTTTCCAAACCATATAGTTATCATTGGTGAGTTTAATAGTGAGAATAGATGAAGGATGAGGGCTAGAAACGACAATGGTGGCTGCCTGAATTAGGAGAGGAGTAATGACAGGAATATGGAGAGGATGAGTCTGGGTAGGGAGGGTAGTGGTGGGAGAAGAAGATGTGACAGACGGGATGTGTTGATTTTCAGCCATGTCACAGGAAATGAAGGGATGAAGGTCCTTTTTAATGGCTCTATATCATGTTAAAGATAAACAAAGCAGAGAAAAGAGATGAAAGCCAATTTTCTTAATTCTGTTTTTTTTCTTCACTTTATCTATACAATGAATATTGTATTTAAGAGGAAATAATAGGCTCTGTGTACGGAAAACCTAGTTATCCCTATCAATTAAAATTGTCCACGTATGATGTACAAATATTCTCTTTTTTTAAGCTTAAGTTATAGCAGCACAAGAGCTGTATTTTATCTATTTAACACCCAAGAACATTTGAAGATATTCTCGGGCTCTTGGGCGACTGGTTTAGTCGCCCAAGCACTCAAGCATCCAAGAACATCTTCAAATGTTCTTCGACGATTTGTCCTGTGATTTTGAATTTAATTTATTTTATTTTGATTGTTTTTTAAATTTTAGTTATAGTTTAACTAGTTAATAGGTTAATTAATTAATCTATTAACTAATTAATTAAAGAAAGGCCGTTTCTAAAATGTTTAACTTTGTAAGGCCATTTTTAAAAAATTAAACTTCTCAAAAGGGCATTTTTAAAACCCTCTCGGTTAAAATCCCTAATTGACTACTTTTCGATGGGAATTACCTGTCGAAAATTATTAATTTATTGTTATTTTATTTTTAAAATTAATGAAATCATTATGTTATTAAACAACTAAATTGAATGGAAATTGGTGTAAACCATGTTAAATATAGATTAAATTAGTGAAAAATGGGCTAAGTCAGAGAATGTTAGTGAAAACCGAGTTGATTTGATTTTATTCGAAACAAAATCAATACTTGGCTCGAAATTAATTAATCAGCCACTAATTCAAAAGTGTTGACCACAGGGTTATGTACATTGATGTTATTCGAAATCAAATCGATATTTGAATCGAAATTACTTACTCAGTCACTAATTCAAAATGTTCGCCATGGAGTTATGTATATTGAAGATATTCGAAATCAAATCAATACTTGCCTTGAAATTAGTTAATCGGTCACTAATTCAAAATTTTTGACTATAGGGTTATGTACATTGAGGTTATACGAAATTAAGTCAATACTTGACTTGAAATTAATTAATTAGTCATTAATTCAAAAATTTTGATCATAGGGTTATGTATATCGAGATTATTCGAAACCAAATCGATCGATTCTCGATTTTGAACGTTAATTGACCAAAGTCAACATTGTTGACTTTAGGGTTATATATATTGAAATTATTCGAAATAAAAAGAATACTTGGCAAAAAATTAATTAATCAGTCACTAATTCGAAATTGTTGACTATAGAGTCATGTATATTGAGATTATTCCAAATGAAATCAATACTTTGCTCGGAATTCAATAATCAATTAGTAATTCAAAATTGTTGACCATAGGGTTCTATACACTATGGTTATTCGAAATCAAAGCGATACTTGACTAAAAATTACTTAATTAACCACTAATTTAAAATTGTTGACTATATAGTTATGTATATTGAAGTTAATCGAAACAAATCGATCGATACTAATTGGCTCGAAATTAACCAATCACTAAGTCAAAATTGTTGACCTTAGGGGTTATGTATAATGAATTTATTAGAAACAAAATAGCTATATAGTTCGTTGGAAAATCAATTCGAAAGATGAATTTCTTTCTTTTTAAATGAAATTTTCGATGGAAATACCCGTCCAAAATTAAATAATTATTTTTGTATTTTTTAAATTAAGGAAAATTAAATAATTATTGTTTTCTTTTTTTTTTTTGAATTTTTCGACGGGAATTACCCATCAGAAATTAAATGATTATTTTTTCTTATTTTTTAAATGAAATTTCTGACGGTGAATACCTGTCAAAAATTAAATAATTATATTTATTTTTTTGAAATTAAATTTCCAACGGGTATTACTCGTATTTTTTTAAATGAAATTACCCACAGAGAATACCCGTCGAAAATTAAATGATTATTTTTCTTTTTAAAATTAAATTTCTTGAAAAATGAAAGAAATTTTTTTTTTCATTTTTTGACGGGAATTACCCGTCGAAAATTAAATAATTTAGTTTTAAATATTTTTATGTATTTTTCGACGTATTATGCCCGTCGGAAACGATTTTCCTATTTTTTTTTTCAATTTTAGTAAATTTTTCCACGGGTTTCACCTAGTAGGAAAATACGTCAGAAATAACAGTTAATTTCCGTCGGATTATTACCCGTCGAAAAAAATTGTCATTCTTGTAGTAAAACTAATAAAGAGGATTCATGGATCTTTTCATCTTAGTTTTTTTTAGACTAAACAAATCCACCATAATGGATGCAAACAAACTCTTACTTTCCAGAGGACCTTTGCTCAAAGAATTCACATATGACTCTTTTTGTGGTATGTGGCTTGGGGTGCTGACCAACCATACGGCAGGTGGCCCAATGGACGACTTTGCCAGTCAAGAAAGTGGCCTAGCCTCCCCAGGTGGCCAAGCTACAAGCAAGGTTCAACCAGGCAAAGAGGTTTGATCCATCAATAGAGCGACTTGCTATTTTATAGGTGGCTCAATTAGCCCAAATATGTAGAGATTCCATGGAGATCTTTATAGGCTTGTACATAATGTGGTTATCTCTAGATATTCTTTAGGTGTTTCTTATAGGTAGAAGTGTCTAAATAAGTTAATCAAAGTGGTTAGATCAAACAGATCTAAGCCCTCGATTAAGGGTGTTGAGTAGTATAAATAAGGATTGCCATTTCATTTATAACCATTCAATAAGTTGTAAAAATTAATCTTCCTTTATGAAGTTTAATTTAACCCTCTAGTAGAGCCAATAATTATTTAGTGAATTGTTTTTGAACATATGTTGAACTCGACGTCTTAAGATAGCTCTTTTTAGAAATTAAATTGGGGGACATCTTGATGAATTATTAGATCCCTTAGAAATTAAATTGGGGGACATCTTGATGAATTATTAGATCCCGAAAATAGCAAACAGGTAGGGTGAAATTGACAAGCAGGGGCATACTTAGTATTGAACGAATGCTTTAACAAAGCTAACTCCATGACAAAATGTTTATATTATCAAATAATGAAGTTAAATTAAAGACATATATTAAGAACAACTAAATGGTAACATCATCAAAGGGAAGGAAATGCAAATTATTTGATTTTGTATCTTTTCAAACTTTCTTAGACCAACATAATATTTCTACCCAAAAAAAAAAAAAACATTATATGGTGGGATGCGGGATATTTAGGGTTTACACAGAAGAGGGTGAAGGGTAAACTTCTAAATAGACCTTAGATTTACACAAACAAAAAAAAAAGGCCCTAAACTAGACCTTAGCATTAACAAAAGAAGATATAAAAGCAAATTGAAATATTGAAAGAAATATTATAATGTTGTGTCGGATGTCCGATTTAATCAGAGTGGTTTTTCCTGGAATGAATAATTGAAAATGATAATTGTGCCTTCAATAGAACGAAGTTCTTGGACAAAATATGTTGATTTAAGTCATATTTTTTATAACATTTCAGGGAAAAACGTATCAAACTCACATGTGTTTTGGAAAACCTGCAAAAAACTCCCTTGTTTTATTTTATTTTATTTTATTTTTTTTGTATAGAATCCCCTTGTGTTTTACCAAACTTTGCACACTCCCCCTCTTTAGAGATTAAATAGTTGGTATTGTTAGTTTGTTTAGGTCAAATATTATTTTACCCTCCATGTTTAATCTAATTACCCATCTATTATATTAATTAGATTTTGTATATTAATAAAATAATATTATATACACAAGGGGATTGCTCGCAAGTATTTGTAACACACAAGGGGGTTTTATGCAAAAAATAATAACACAGTGGGGTTTTGCTCAAATTTTTCAAAACACAGGTGAGTTTGATGCATTTTTCCTTGTAAAATCTTTGAATTTAAATTGATTAAAATTTCAGTATCATTAACCACAAGTGAGATACATCTCCGTCACTTTTGACGAAAAAGGGATTTTGTGCAACTTCTATAAAACACAAGGGGATTCCTTGCAAGTGTTTGTTTGTAAAACACACGGGATGTCTATGCAAAAAATAAAATATATAAGGGGGTTCTGCATAAGTTTTCCAAAATACAGGTGCATGGGTTTGGTGGATTTTTCCCAAACATTTCCATTTTAACTTTATTGGTCCTATTAAATTTATTTGATGTGTTTCGGGTCGTATCCTAATGCGAAGGGATGCATAATAAATTGATATAAAACTTGGAAATTATTAATCTTCTATGTGGAAAGGATAGCGCTAATGGTCTAGGGCCAGTTACTTTTGAAGAAGTTTAAGAAGCAATGGGTAGGACTGAAAATGAGCTTGAACGAAACGAATAAGCAAATGTTTAGGCTTGGTTCGAAAAACAGGCCTAGAATTGCTCAAGCTCGTCTAAAGCTCGAGCTTGTCATATATTTTTTTGGTTTGATCAGCTCGGCTCGAACATGAACAAGTATATTCATGAGTACTCGTGCGGCTAGGCGTAGTAGAACTAAGGTTCTTGAGTTTTATATTTCTGCAAACCTATAGCTATATCTAACCACAACCACCTGCCTAAAAAGTCTTTCAATTCCTATTGTTTAAATGCAAATTCCAGAAATAATAATCAAAACTTATTTACTGACAAAAAATTACTGTAACATCAATTGATATGCTGCTTTTTAAAAGCATGCATTTCTTTGCATTCATGAGAAAAAATATAAATTGGTTGCACTGGAGCAAAATAAAATTAGTTGAAGGAGATAAGCTAAATATTATCTTTATTTTTTCATTATGTTGCATGTCTCAGCAACAATTGCAGACTCTTAAAAGTTGAACTGATGAGGGGTACTTTGGAATCTTTATTCTTGGAGCTCATGATGGATCAAAGAACCTAAATTTCGACCCTGAGCTCATGGAGGACCCTGGATCCAACCCTGAAGGCACAAATTTCGACCCTGAGCTCATGGAAGACCATAAAATCCGACCCTGAGCTCACTGAAGGCATAATTTCGACCTTGAGCTCATTGAAGACTCTAAATTTCGACCTTGAGCTCCTTGGTGACCCTGAGTTCGACCTTGAGCTCCTTGATGACCCTGAGTTCGACCTTGAGCTCCTTGAAGACCCTGAGTTCGACCTTGAGGGCATAATTTTGATCCCGAAGCTTTGAACTCCAATTAGCTAAGTCCGATCGCCAGCAGAGGGGCTCATGGTCGAATTTATCATTGGGCCAACCCCAGGCCCAAGCCTTTGGGCCAAGAAATGCTCTCCTAAGGATGGTTCACCTAGCACACCGCCTCATCTATAAATACCACTCGCATTTATGAAGGAAGGGGACTTTTTTGGGAGAGATTTTTTGGGCTGCTCCTTGGTCGAAGCCTTCTGCTCGGATTTCCTCTTGAGTTAGATTAAATCACCATAGTTGTATGTATTTACCCTCTAGCTTGTACGGCATCCTATAATGCTCAAATAGAACCCTCATTACTTGTATTTTGTACACCTTGTGATTGAAATATACTTTATTGATCTTCTATCTCATATCATAGTGTATCTCGCATGTTCCACCTTATTATTTTGATCGCCAACGAAAATTCGTAAGATCAATAGGCGCCCACCGTGGGGCCTTATTTGGGTGTTAGATCGAAATATGCCTACTACGAGGCAATTCACGTACGATCAAGGGGGAATCTTCTTATGCAGGAGGAGGTCGAATTTTTAGATCTCCAAGCTCAAATTCTCTGGATCAAATTATTGGATCTCCATGGTCAAATTATCAGATCTCCAAGGTCATATTCTCGAGCTCGAATTGTTAGACCTCCATGGTCGAATTTTTAGATCTCCAAGCTCAAATTCTCTGGATCAAATTATTGGATCTCCATGGTCAAATTATCAGATCTCCAAGGTCATATTCTCGAGCTCGAATTGTTAGACCTCCATGGTCGAATTTTTAGATCTCCAAGCTCAAATTCTCTGGATCAAATTATTAGATCTCTGTGATCAAATTATCAGGTATCTAAGGTCGAATTGTTAGACCTCCAAGGTCGAATTTTTAGATCTCCAAGCTCAAATTCTCTGGATCAAATTATTAGATCTCTGTGGTCAAATTATCAGGTATCTAAGGTCGAATTGTTAGACCTCCAAGGTCGAATTTTTAGATCTCCAAGCTCAAAGTCTCTGGATCAAATTATTAGATCTCTGTGATCAAATTATCAGGTATCTAAGGTCGAATTGTTAGACCTCCAAGGTCGAATTTTTAGATCTCCAAGCTCAAATTCTCTGGATCAAATTATTAGATCTCTGTGATCAAATTATCAGGTATCTAAGGTCGAATTGTTAGACCTCCAAGGTCGAATTTTTAGATCTCCAAGCTCAAATTCTCAGGATCAAATTATTAGATCTCCATGATCAAATTATCAGGATCGAATTCTTATCTCTCCAGGATCAAATTCGTGGATCTCCAAGATCAAATTCTTGGGTTTACAAGATCAAATTCTATGATCTTCAAGATCAAAATTTATTATCTCCAGGATCAAACTCCCAATCTTCAAAAACACCCATATGGCAAAAAATTAATTATATTATATTTTTATATTAACAAGTCATTAATATTTATCAATGTTTGCAGGTATAAAAAACATTATAAGACCAGACCGGCCATACTAATTACAATTGATCTCCAGGATCGAACTATCAGATCTCCAGGATCGAATTCTTATCTCTCCAGGATCAAATTCGTGGATCTCCAAGATCAAATTCTTGGGTTTACAAGATCAAATTCTATGATCTTCAAGATCAAAATTTATTATCTCCAGGATCAAACTCCCAATCTTCAAAAACACCCATATGGCAAAAAATTAATTATATTATATTTTTATATTAACAAGTCATTAATATTTATCAATGTTTGCAGGTATAAGAAACATTATAAGACCAGACCGGCCATACTAATTACAATTGATCTCCAGGATCGAACTATCAGATCTCCAGGATCGAATTCTTATCTCTCCAGGATCAAATTCTTGGATCTCCAAGATCAAATTCTCAGTCTTCAGGATCGAATTTTATGATCTTCTGATCGAATTCTTCTGATCGAATTTTATGATCTTCTGGTCGAATTCCTATGTCTACAGGGTTAAATCCATTGCTATGATCTTCTGATCGAATTTTATGATCTTCTGATCGAATTCTTCTGATTGAATTTTATGATCTTCTGATCGAATTTTTATGTCTACAGGATGAAAGCCATTGCTATGATCTTCTGATCGAATTCTTCTGATCGAATTTTATGATCTTCTGATCGAAATTTATGATCTTCTGATCGAATTCTTCTGATCGAATTTTATGATCTTTTGATCGAATTTTAAGATCTTCTGGTCGAATTCTTATGTCTAAAGGGTGAAATCCATTGCTATGATCTTCTGATCGAATTCTTCTGATCGAATTTTATGATCTTCTGATCGAAATTTATGATCTTCTGATCGAATTCTTCTGATCGAATTTTATGATCTTCTGATCGAATTTTAAGGTCTCCTGATCAAATTCTCCAATTAAAGCTAAAGGGTGAAAGCTATTGCTATGACCCTCAGGTGAAAGCTGTTGCTATGACCGATTAAAGCTAAAGGGTGAAAGCCGTTGCTATGACCCTCGAAAATTGACCAAGGGTGAAAGCTGTTGCTACGCCCCTTGGATCAGCAAAAATGGGTGACGACCCTCGAGCCCAAAAACGCTCAAGAAAAATGACTAAGGGTGAAAGCCGTTGCTATGCCCCTTAGATCGAAATTATGAAATGGGTGAAAGCTTTTGCTACGACCCTCGAGCTCAAAAACGCTCAAGAAAAACGACTAAGGGTGAAAGCCGTTGCTATGCCCCTTAGATCGAAACTATGACCCTCAGGTGAAAGCTGTTGCTATGACCGATTAAAGCTAAGGGGTGAAAGCCGTTGCTATGACCCTCAGGATCAAATCCTCAGTCTTCAGGATCGAATTTTATTATCTTCATGATCGAATTGTTAGATCTCCAAGATCGAATTCTTATATCTCCAAGGTCGGATTCTTATATCTTCAGGATTGAATTTCTTATATCTTCATGATCGAATTATTATATCTCCAAGATCGAATTCTTATATCTCCGAGGTCGGATTCTTATATCTTCAGGATTGAATTTCTTATATCTTCATGATCGAATTTTTTATATCTTCAGGATCGAATTCTTAGATCTCCAAGATCAAATTCTTAGATCTCTAAGATCGAATTCTTATATCTCCAAGATCAAATTCTCTGATCAAAAAATGACAAAGGATAAAAGTCGTAACCTTTGTAACCATCGACGGGTTTGGAATCTTTATTCTTGGAGCTCATGATGGATCAAAGAACCTAGATTTCGACCCTGAGCTCATGGAAGACCCTGGATCCAACCCTGAAGGCACAAATTTCGACCCTGAGCTCATGGAAGACCCTGGATCCAACCTTGAAGGCATAATTTTGGTCCTGAATTATAAGTCATGTGTGATCAAACACAACAAAATCCGATCCCGAATGCATGATTCTGATCCCTAATATATTTTGGAGTTTTTAAGATATGCACTCTTTTTCCCTGGTTCGGTTTTTATCCCACTGGGTTTTTCCGAGCTAGGTTTTTAACGAGGCATATCCGAAACACAAAATAGCGATCCTCGAGCATTTTCTACTTCTCCGAGCTTCAGCTTCACTTTACGCTCGAGAAGTGGGGGAGTATTGATGAGGGGTACTTTGGAATCTTTATTCTTGGAGCTCATGATGTTGGGATTCGGTAAGATAAACAGCCCTAGGCACAGCGGAATATAAAAAATTTTAGGACCTCTTACGGAATCTTGCCAGGATACTACTCTAGGTGTATATATATGAACATAAATAAAACGATAGTATAAACAGTTGTAGTTATACCTATCTCCTTGCAAATCCTTAGCTAGCAAAACGGACTCTGAATTTCTCCTCAGCAAAATCGATCCAAGCTCTGCAGCAGCGCCCCACGTGTTACGCCTCTACGGGTTGATACACCACAATTACACGAAAATAATATATCTTGATCAGCTAGAACATAAGATATATTATGATCTAGGATTTAGGAACGATTTAGGAACAAGAATCGAAAACGAAAATTCTTCCAAGTGGAAGACAGGGTTCGGTCGATTATAGCTTGGGAGAGGGAGAGAGAATTTTTGCTCTTGCTCAATTTTGCATGTGGAGTTGTGTGAAAAATAACTACAAGATAGCTACTTATAGTTATCTCCCTAACCTAGTCCTATTAGGACTAGGGCTCTTCTCTCCTACATGGGCCATGGCCCCTCTTTAAATAGAAGACCAAGTCTTCTAATTAATTCATGGCCCAGTTAATTAATTTGACCAGGCTTTATTTAATCTCCCAATTAAATAGCCCAATTAATTAACTCAATCTCCCATTTAATTAAATCAGACTCTAAGTCCATTTAATTAAAATCCCTTTTAATTAATTAAATCCAACTTAATTAATTAATCCACAAATTAAATTCCAATTCAATTTATGATCCTGATCCAATTCCAATTGGATCCCAATTTGTTCCAGTTGGGTCGACCCAGTCGACCCACCCATAATAATCGACCCAGTCGATTACTCACCCAATCGACCCAGTCGACTCGGTCGTTCTTATTTCCTCGCTTTCGCTACTTGTGTATTGTGTATGCCCCCGTAGGTTCACCACATAATTGGACGTGGGTTATAATTTAATATTATTTAATTATTCGAGTAAGACTTACTCTAAATCAATCGAACACTCTGTCGATTGACCATTCCAAAATTAGCACCCCTGCCAATTTGGGAATTCTCCCACACTCCACGGTCGATGTCCAGCCACAAGCCCATGGAGCCCAATCACTGGTGAATTAATTCAGTGAACCTTTTATCTCATTTACAATTTCCATATACGACATAATCTCTCCATCGATCAATCTCCCAGTCGAGACTTAAGGGTATGGTCTTTCATCGGTTTCCCTTTTCTTTTGTCTTGACCTTATGCATTCTGGTCTCGAAATAATTCTCTTTGACTTAATCTTTATGAGCTACTTACATAAAGCCGTCAGATACCTCGGCCGAGGATTTTACCAGAATTAATTTCTCACAGAAATCCGTAGGAGAATTTTCCAACCTATCAAGTCGGGTCAATGGATCCTTTGTTGATGATATGAATCTGCATACGAGTTTCTCTATACCCAATATGAGTCCACAGAGACTTTCTGGCGATCTCCAGTCAGTCGGGACTCATATCAAAGCATAGACGTTCTCGCACCAGATAAACCCTATCATCTCAAGTAGTTAGGGATCGTTCCTCGTATACTATTGTAAATTGGAATAACTTCAACCCCGATATGCGACTACCGCTTCCATGGTGAGTTATTTCCTAATTGGGGTATTCAATGCGCTTGCCATCTCAGCAAGCCACCCACTTATGTGTATCGACTATCCCAGTCACGCTCGTGGACCCCAGCGTTCTCCAGTTCATCGGAGTATACACAATAGTGAGAGTCTAACCGAATCCAATGATGTCCTATCTCTATTGGATTCTACGACTCTTGAATATATTCTAGATCACGGCCTTGGAGATCAGTCCACGGGTTGTCCCATAGCCCTGTGATCTAAGGACTTCTATCCTTATGCGTAGATAATTATTACATAAGATAAAGTTGACCATATATATAAATGCATTTATTAATCCAATCGAATGGTCCTTTCAATTAAATGCAGCCAAAACAGTTGGCTTGCAGGACACTATTCTATCAATCTCCCAATTGTACTAAAGCCAACTTTTCATACTTCTGATTACCATCTTAGACAGATGTTTTCGGATGCCTTTGAGGCAATGGCTTAGACAGCGGGTCCGTGTATTATCCCTTTGAGGTGACACGTTCTATCTTTATGTCTCCTCTACCAATGATATAACATATCAAATGGTATCGTCTTAGTTCGTGCTTGGATTCTGATGAGATCTCGACTCCTTCGCTTGCGAGATAGCTCCATTATTATCACAGAATATAAAAATGGCTCGACAATGCTAGGCATCACATCCAATTCCTGGATGAAGTTTTTCATCCAAACACCTTCCTTTGCTGCTTCACTCGCGGCAATGTATTATGTCTCGGTGGTTGAATCTGCGGTAGTGTTTTGCTTGGAGCTCTTCCAGCTTACCGCACCACTATTGAGGCAGAACACGTATCCAGATGTCGACTTGAAGTCGTCTACATTACATTGAAAGCTAGAATCAGTATAGCCTTCCAATTTCAATTCTCTTCCACCGTATACCAAGAACAATTCCTTAGTCTTTCTCAGGTACTTCAGAATTGCCTTTACGGCTATCCAGTGCTGCTCACCTGGATCAGACTGGTAGCAATTTGTAACGCTTAAAGCGTATGCTACGTCTAATATCGTACATAACATACCATTCATTATGCTTCCTATTGCAGATGCATATGGTACTCGAGACATATTACTTCTCTCTTCAAGCGTCTTTGGGGCCATAGACTTAGAGAGTGCAATTACATGTCTCATTGGAAGCAATCCTCTCTTGGATTCTTCCATATTAAATCTTTTCAAGATTTTATCTATGTACTGCAATTGGGAGAGGCCCAGCAGTCCTTTTGATCTATTTCGGTAGATCCTTATACCCAGTACAAAGGATGCTTCTCCCAATTCCTTCATTGAGAATTGTGTAGATAACCATGCTTTAGTTTCGTACAACACTTTCACATTGTTTTCAATGAGAAGAATGTCATCAACGTAAAGCACCAAAAATTCAACTGTACTCCCACTGATTTTCTTGTACACGCAAGGTTCGAACATGTTTTTGATGAATCCAAAAGTTTGGATTGTCTCATCGAAACGAATGTTCCAACTTCGGGAAGCTTGCTTCAGTCCATAAATGGACCTCTGGAGTTTGCACACCTTGTGTTCATCTCCTTTGGATGTATATCCTTTTGGTTGCTCCATGTAGATCTCCTTGTCAATGTCCCCATTGAGAAAGGCAGTCTTTACATCCATCTACCATATCTCGTAGTTATACCACGCAGCTATGGCCAGCAAGATTCGAATGGATTTGGACATTGCGACGGGCGAGAAGGTCTCCTCAAAGTCGATGCTTGGCCTTTGAGTGTATCATTTTGCCACTAGTCGCGCCTTGTAGGTTATTACCTCTCCGTTCACTCCAAGCTTTCGCTTATAGATCCACTTGCAACCCACGGGAGCTACTCCCACTGGTGGATCTACCAAGGCCCAGACCTTGTTCGAGTGCATGGAGTCCAATTCGAATTCCATGGCTTCACGCCACTTTCCCGAGTCTATGCCTAGCATAGCCTCTTCGTAAGTCCTTGGGTCGGTTAGAGACTGTCTAGTCTCACACAGCAGACTGTAGTACCCCTCGGGTTCTCTACGTTGTCTTTCTGACCTACGAAGTATCGGTGTACTCTCTGATGTACTTTCATGCTCTTGTTCTCCCACTGCCTGTGGTGATGGGTCAGCTTGATCGACCTTTTTGGTCTTTTTAGCTTTAGTGACCTCATCTAGTTCTACGTTGTGTTCCTTCTTGCCTAGCAAGAAATCCTTCTCCAAGAAGTGTGCGTTCCTTGAGACAAACGTAGTTTATCTTGTAGGATCGTAGAACTTGTATCCTATAGAGTTTTCTGGATACCCCACGAATTGCATAAGATGGACTTTACGTCCAACTTATCTCCCACCAGCTTATTCACATAAGCGGGAGACCCCATATGCGTATGAATGCATATGAAGGTACAATACCAAAACTCTTATCACGTGATATGTTTTGGAACTGGCTTCAGAGATACTTAGCTCAGTATCTTCGATTTTCTCGATCAAGTTTTATTTGTTTGAATAAGGAATTTCATGTAAGATTTCTCAATGGACATTAACATGTCCAAAATGCTCGACAACAGACAACGTTTCGAGCGGGTCTCACATTTCGAGAATCTAATTCTCTATTAAATAATCAATGGCGTATTGCCAATGCATGTTTGATTTTGAATCGATCCAAATATCTTACATGCTTTCAATGATTAGGCTCTCTTTTCTATTCCAAAAGTAATTTGGATTTGTACATCACAACGTACTTTTACCCATGAGGGTACTAGAGACGCCTTATCTCCCACTAATGCTTTAGTGTTTCTACACACTTTTAATGGATTAAATCCATTTCAATTGTTTATGCCTCTTGGTTGCCTAGCAACCAACTACTAAATCTAATTTACATTAAGCAAGATTCGAAAGTCGGTTACTATGTACAGCATCCCAGTCAAGCTCGACCCAGTCGAGCTCAGTCTTTGAATCTTTTAATTCGGAAATATGTTTTAGTATTCGTGTATCGCCTTTCGATTTTTACAATGACTCAAGTGTGTTAAATCTTGATTATTTATATTTTATTGACTATGCATATTTTATTTAGTCGATATATGAGTATCCATACTCATTTGCTTATGTACACCTTTTGCGTATAAATCTTATAGCGCAATCAGTTCCAACCATTATGGAACTATCACATCCCTTAAGACAAGGGATGGTATAAGCAAATTCCAATGATCTAAATAATTCATGGCTTTAGATGCATTGAATGCATCAATGAGTGCTTCATCGGGCATCCAACACCCTTATGCATTACTTTAACCATAAGGTTAAGTTCAATAAAATTTAATCATCCCTTATGGGATGAATAGGTTCAATTCCCTCTCCCCTTGATCTTAATCCATGGAAGAATCATTTTGATTGAATTTTCAACTTATCATCCTTACAGAAAAACCTCCAAGGTTATTTCCCTTTAGAGAGGATACATTCCTCTTCTTCCATCTATCGAGCCTTTTGAGGCCTTTTCACAAGATGTTACTTCCCATTCATGGGAGACTTCATGTTTGCCTTCAAGAAAATTTGGGCTTGAGAACCATCCTCAACCCTCTGGTGAAACTTATCACCTTTCTTATTTGAAGAGTAACTTCGAAAAAGGCAGCTTGGTGAAGCCTATCACCATTCCAGTCGAAGTGTAACTTCGAAAGGAAAAACAATGAAATCTTTGTAAGGAGATTAGTCCTTGCTTGGACTCGAGAATAATTTCTCAAGTTTCGAAGTCATTCAAAATTCCTTTGGGTTCAGTCAATTTATTTGATTCAAGTATGATGGTAAATATTCATGGATACATAACTTATGATAAACTATCATAAACATGACGATAAATACGCGGTAGATTAATATCAATGCATAATTTACAAACATGGTTTTCATTTGTAAATTACTCCCACTATTTTTGTCGAATACTTATGCCCCCACATAAGGTTCGGGAAATAAAAATTTCCTAATGGGCTCAAGGCCCAAATGTAATCGCTCAGTACCCACGACTCGTTGGCCATACCAATTGATTCACTTGGTGGGCGATCACGTCGCCGGTTAACCATCCCAGCTAACCCTTGAGTTCATTTAGCCTCGTTTTTCGTTATGGACCCACGACTCGTGAGACATCCATACTTACTAGCGTTAAATCATGTCCAATACTCGTGGAGAGAAATAGTTCAATCCTAGACGCCCCACGACTCGTGAGACAGCGCCTAGAACCTTGCTATCCCCTCCCTTGGCACTAAACTGTGCATCGAGGCAATAGACATATCATATTCCTATAGCTCGACCCACGACTCGTGAGACATCGAGATATATTTGTACAATATGCCTAAGACCTAGTAATTGGATAGGCTCGGACCATAGACACCATTCATATGCGCCCGTTATTCGATTTAATATTCTAATTGAATTTTAAGTTCAATTGGAGGTTTTAAGTTTTCTTGTGCGAGGTCTCATCAGATTATGCTTTATCTTGTTTACGTTTTTCTATCCTAAGCATGCATCTCATACATCAAAGAATAATTACGAAAAAGTAAACATTCATCACTTAGCATGATATGATTGATCGATTGCCCATCCTATGCGATCCATCACGAGCCATGTGATGGATCATTTGGTCAGTCTAGGGTGGAAATTAAATGTCCTAACTATTACAATTTACAAACCCATACATCATGGGCCTTCTTGTAATATCCACCTTGATTGGGCCTCCATGTAATGAATTGGGCCTCCATGTCCTCCAAGGTTATGGGCCTCCATGTGGATCTCCAAGTCTTCATGAGGTCTTCTCGGCTCCAAGCCTAATCTAAGCCTAGCTTACAAATTTAAATGGCCCTATTCTATTACATTCGTTTGCGCAAGCAAGGGCACCAATCAGGCCCATTTAATTACAACCCATAAAATAAATAAACCAAAACTACACAGGGCTTAAGGGCAAAATCGACCAATCCACATATTCACTCAAGAACATGCATAAATTCACATAAGGGCATAAATGTAAATTTACCGGCTCCTTTAATTTTAATTCACAAAAATTATCCAAGTTAATTAATTTTGAATTAACAATTAACCTCTAAGATTAATTAGCTCTTACTTGAGCTCTAAGTAATCTACAAACTTATCTTGATTAAATTAGTTAATTAAGGTAATCTAAATCTCTAAGATTCTTACCTTATCCAAAACTCTAAGTTTCCCAAATATTCCCAAATCTCCAAGATTCTCAAGATAATACTATTTTGAATAGATTAGTTAACTAAGGTAGTGTCCTAATCCACCATGATTTCTACCTTATCCAAAACTCCAAGTTTCCTAATTTAATAAGATCTCTAAGATCTTTAATCTTGGTAACTTACTAGAAGAGATTAATTTTAATTAAATCTCTTCTTACAAATGAAACTCTAAGTTTCCTTGTTTAATAAGATCTCTAAGATCTTTAATCTTGGTAACTTACTAGAAGACATTAATTATAATTAAATGTCTTATCTCAAGTGAAACTCTAAGTTTCCTTGTTAATTAGATCTCTAAGATCTATCCAAGATTCACCAAGATTCCATAACAACCAAATCTCCAAGATTTTCAGGACTTCCAAAATAGGTGAGTTTGAGATCAACCAAAATTCAGCCACGAAGTGACGCAATGAACGCTACCACGTGGCAGCACACACATGGCCACGAAAGCCGCGCGTGAGCCCCACGCAGTGGCTGCTGCCGCGCATGACAGTGCGTAGCAGCATGCTGCTGCGCGTTGCCAGCACGCAGCAAACTGCCCGAGGGCAGCTGCCGTGTGGTGCACGCGTAGACAGCGCGCTGTTCACGCGTTGCCGCGTACGGCAGCACGCGGGCCACGTGCCACCGCGGTTGATCCCAAAAATATATAATTTTTTTTTGTTCGATTACTTTTGATTTAATTAAATAGATCCAATTAATTAAATCTCAATCAAAAATAAAAATTAACACGATAAAATTTCGAATCAAAAATTTTACATTAACTCTAAGTTAACAGTTCTACGTCCTAAAACATATGCAATTAAAGAACTAGCCATACATAAATCAAACATATGATTTATAACACAGAATTTGCAAATTCATATATATACAAAGCCTAGAGTTGGCTCTGATACCACTGTTGGGATTCGGTAAGATAAACAGCCCTAGGCACAGCGGAATATAAAAAATTTTAGGACCTCTTACGGAATCTTGACAGGATACTACTCTAGGTGTATATATATGAACATAAATAAAACGATAGTATAAACAGTTGTAGTTATACCTATCTCCTTGCAAATCCTTAGCTAGCAAAACGGACTCTGAATTTCTCCTCAGCAAAATCGATCCAAGCTCTGCAGCAGCGCCCCACGTGTTACGCCTCTACGGGTTGATACACCACAATTACACGAAAATAATATATCTTGATCAGCTAGAACACAAGATATATTATGATCTAGGATTTAGGAACGATTTAGGAACAAGAATCGAAAACGAAAATTCTTCCAAGTGGAAGACAGGGTTCGGTCGATTATAGCTTGGGAGAGGGAGAGAGAATTTTTGCTCTTGCTCAATTTTGCATGTGGAGTTGTGTGAAAAATAACTACAAGATAGCTACTTATAGTTATCTCCCTAACCTAGTCCTATTAGGACTAGGGCTCTTCTCTCCTACATGGGCCATGGCCCCTCTTTAAATAGAAGACCAAGTCTTCTAATTAATTCATGGCCCAGTTAATTAATTTGACCAGGCTTTATTTAATCTCCCAATTAAATAGCCCAATTAATTAACTCAATCTCCCATTTAATTAAATCAGACTCTAAGTCCATTTAATTAAAATCCCTTTTAATTAATTAAATCCAACTTAATTAATTAATCCACAAATTAAATTCCAATTCAATTTATGATCCTGATCCAATTCCAATTGGATCCCAATTTGTTCCAGTTGGGTCGACCCAGTCGACCCACCCATAATAATCGACCCAGTCGATTACTCACCCAATCGACCCAGTCGACTCGGTCGTTCTTATTTCCTCGCTTTCGCTACTTGTGTATTGTGTATGCCCCCGTAGGTTCACCACATAATTGGCCGTGGGTTATAATTAAATATTATTTAATTATTCGAGTAAGACTTACTCTAAATCAATCGAACACTCTGTCGATTGACCATTCCAAAATTAGCACACCTGCCAATTTGGGAATTCTCCCACACTCCACGGTCGATGTCCAGCCACAAGCCCATGGAGCCCAATCACTGGTGAATTAATTCAGTGAACCTTTTATCTCATTTACAATTTCCATATACGACATAATCTCTCCATCGATCAATCTCCCAGTCGAGACTTTAGGGTATGGTCTTTCATCGGTTTCCCTTTTCTTTTGTCTTGACCTTATGCATTCTGGTCTCGAAATAATTCTCTTTGACTTAATCTTTATGAGCTACTTACATAAAGCCGTCAGATACCTCGGCCGAGGATTTTACCAGAATTAATTTCTCACAGAAATCCGTAGGAGAATTTTCCAACCTATCAAGTCGGGTCAATGGATCCTTTGTTGATGATATGAATCTGCATACGAGTTTCTCTATACCCAATATGAGTCCACAGAGACTTTCTGGCGATCTCCAGTCAGTCGGGACTCATATCAAAGCATAGACGTTCTCGCACCAGATAAACCCTATCATCTCAAGTAGTTAGGGATCGTTCCTCGTATACTATTGTAAATTGGAATAACTTCAACCCCGATATGCGACTACCGCTTCCATGGTGAGTTATTTCCTAATTGGGGTATTCAATGCGCTTGCCATCTCAGCAAGCCACCCACTTATGTGTATCGACTATCCCAGTCACGCTCGTGGACCCCAGCGTTCTCCAGTTCATCGGAGTATACACAATAGTGAGAGTCTAACCGAATCCAATGATGTCCTATCTCTATTGGATTCTACGACTCTTGAATATATTCTAGATCACGGCCTTGGAGATCAGTCCACGGGTTGTCCCATAGCCCTGTGATCTAAGGACTTCTATCCTTATGCGTAGATAATTATTACATAAGATAAAGTTGACCATATATATAAATGCATTTATTAATCCAATCGAATGGTCCTTTCAATTAAATGCAGACAAAACAGTTGGCTTGCAGGACACTATTCTATCACATGATGGATCAAAGAACCTAAATTTCGACCCTGAGCTCATGGAGGACCCTGGATCCAACCCTGAAGGCACAAATTTCGACCCTGAGCTCATGGAAGACCATAAAATCCGACCCTGAGCTCACTGAAGGCATAATTTCGACCTTGAGCTCATTGAAGACTTTAAATTTCGACCTTGAGCTCCTTGGTGACCCTGAGTTCGACCTTGAGCTCCTTGATGACCCTGAGTTCGACCTTGAGCTCCTTGAAGACCCTGAGTTCGACCTTGAGGGCATAATTTTGATCCCGAAGCTTTGAACTCGAATTAGCTAAGTCCGATCGCCAGCAGAGGGGCTCATGGTCGAATTTATCATTGGGCCAACCCCAGGCCCAAGCCTTTGGGCCAAGAAATGATCTCCTAAGGATGGTTCACCTAGCACACCGCCTCATCTATAAATACCACTCGCATTTATGAAGGAAGGGGACTTTTTTGGGAGAGATTTTTTGGGCTGCTCCTTGGTCGAAGCCTTCTGCTCGGATTTCCTCTTGAGTTAGATTAAATCACCATAGTTGTATGTATTTACCCTCTAGCTTGTACGGCATCCTATAATGCTCAAATAGAACCCTCATTACTTGTATTTTGTACACCTTGTGATTGAAATATACTTTATTGATCTTCTATCTCATATCATAGTGTATCTCGCATGTTCCACCTTATTATTTTGATCGCCGACGAAAATTCGTAAGATCATGAACAAAGCAATTTCACCATTGTCGTAGTTCAATAGAACAAGCCTTTTTTTTACCCCGAAAAATATGTTTCTTTTGAATAAGGATTTTATACCTTTGAATGACTGTTTGCTCTAAATTGTGCTTGGTTTGTCTCGATGTTCAATTCGCAATATTTCTTTTATATTTAAATCAATGTCCCGACAAAACTCTAACTTCTAATCAATTTATTGCGGCGGAGTAGGCAAACTCTACCCTTGATTCATTTCAATGCCTGTCAAGCCTCAATAATTAACAATTTATGATAATCATTATTGAAATGTCAAACTTTATAGACAATCAATGACTTACTCGAGACATCAAGAGATTTGCAGAAAAATTAGTTATCAGGTGGCGTATCAAGCAATCTACATGCCAACTTAAACAATTCAATTTAAAACCTGAATTAAAATATCAATAATTTAACATAAAAAACATATTAAATTTACTTGATGAAAACATACTCGTAAATGAAATCAGTAGATGAAGGCAAAATACTTCGATGTATTGAATAAACATAGTGTTGAAAGATTTTTAATATTATGAAATCTAGCTAGTACATTTTCCTGATTTACAAGCCTGAAAGATTATCTAAAACAGTGAATGAACTCCTTAGATGGCATCATCATGCCAATGAGCTGATAGATCTTTTAGTTCGCGAAGAATTTTTCCTTGATTGGCAGGAAACTGCCATATGAGCTGATATGCAATAGTTATCTTGTTGACGTGAAAGTAAGATTGATGGTAGGTGACTACCATCGATGGATCGCCCAACCTTGGCAAGTGGCTACCAATCGAGCTCCTAACCAGCAGATTGCCACTGAAAAGGGCATCTATCGAGCAGGTGGCCACTCGACAGATATCTATCAAGCATATGGCTAACTGACAACAAATTCATCAAGCAGGTGGCTACTTGATGAATAAATCGTGTTAGTACGTGGGCACTCACATGAGGTTTTGCAGCATGCGGCTTGCTTTGAGGAGCGACTTTGCTGACTGCGGAAGCAGCTTGTGGCTTTCTTCGAGAGGCGGCATTGCTGAACTTCAGGTAATCATGACTTGCATCTTGCTGAAAGGAGCGGCTGATTTCGAGGAGCGGCGTTGCTGACTTTGGAGAAGCAGCATTGCTGAACTTCAGGTAGGCATGATGCCCGATTCAGTTAAGACTGATTTTGTTTGATTGATTGAGTGTGTGTGTGTTGGAGACTGATATTCATAAGCCAAGCTCCTGACGGTTATTTCTCCTGATGAGTGTCCACTTCTTCCATTTCTTGCATGATCTCCACTACTTTGATAGTTATTTGCCATGTTTTTTTCCTTCGGCGGTTAAGCTTTTCAAATCTGTTGTATTTTCCATCTCACTGAAAAGGGCATCTATCGAGCAGGTGGCCACTCGACAGATATCTATCAGGCATATGGCTAACTGACAACAAATTCATCAAGCAGGTGGCTACTTGATGAATAAATCGTGTCAGTAGGTGGGCACTCACATGAGGTTTTGCGGCATGCGGCTTGCTTTGAAGAGCGACTTTGCTGACTGCGGAAGCAGCTTGTGGCTTTCTTCGAGAGGCGGCATTGCTGAACTTCAGGTAATCATGACTTGCATCTTGCTGATTTCGAGGAGCGGCGTTGCTGACTTTGGAGAAGCAGCATTGCTGAACTTTAGGTAGGCATGATGCCCGCAGTTAAGACTGATTTTGTTTGATTGATTGAGTGTGTGTGTGTGTGTGTGTGTGTTGGAGACTGATATTCATAAGCCAAGCTCCTGACGGTTATTTCTCCTGATGAGTGTCCACTTCTTCCATTTCTTGCATGATCTCCACTACTTTGATAGTTATTTGCCATGTTTGTTCCTTCGGCGGTTAAGCTTTTCAAATCTGTTGTATTTTCCATCTCCAGCACGTTGTAACTTGTAATCACTTTTGAGATATTTGGGAAGTGGTTATACCTTAATCCCTATCTTCCCTACTTTAATCACATGGCCATTTCTTTTTTTAATTAAATTAATTCTGTCATCAATTTAATTAATCACGTAAATAAGACCAACCTTTGGGCCATTTCTCACCACTGGGCTTTTAATTCCATTACTGGGCTTTTAAGCACATTGGCCATTTTAATTAGAATTAATAAAGCTAGGCCCATTTGTTGTTATGGTCCAGCCGCTCCATTGTTTCCGTGATTGTCGAGCCAATTATCCTCTATCGGGTCATTATTGGTCTGATAACCATAAAAAATATTTTGGGTATAAACAATAACAAAGATTTTGATTCTCCTTATGCGGTTCAAAAGTGCTATTTACTCTATAATGAATGGTGTTTAGAAGAATTGAAATTGTTGAAATCTCTTCTTGAAGAAAAGAAAAGATGTACAATTCTTTATTGATTCTTGAATACCAATGCGGCTTAATCTACTTATTTGAGTGTGAAAGATGAACAAACTTCTGACTTCTGAGGAGAAGCTTGGTGCTCAACTTGACATTATTTCTCCTATCAAGTATTGAGATAAATCAATAAAGAAATTTACTTGGAAATGAAACTTTCTTGGACAATGATTTGCATGTTGGATTTGATTTTTTAGTAGCTAAGTCTACTTTCATTGATTTATTTTTCCTGTTACAAATACTTGAGCATCGACTTACAACATAGCATTGTAAATTGAAGGGGAAAATGCAAGATACTACCCCGTGTTATGCTAAATCTGCAAGAAACTACCTTGTAAAATTTTTATTGCGCCAAACTTTCTTTTGTTTTCAAAAAATCCTGCAAAAAACACCAGATTTGTATAAAATAAGTCATTTTAGATCGACATTTTGTCTAGAAATAATTTTTAAAACACTTCAAGTTGGTCCTACAACTTTACGTGATATATTTTTGAAATGATTTCTTGAAAAATATCGATTCAAAACGACATATTTTTTACAAATTGAGTTTTTTTGCAGGGTTTTTGAAAACACAAGAAAGTTTGACGCAATAAAAATTTTACAGAGTAGTTTTTTACAGGTTTAGCATAACATAGGAAAGTATTTTGCATTTACCCCTAAATTGAAAAAAAAAAAATTAGAAACATTTGTCATTTGTATCACAATTAAACAGTTAACATTCCATCAAGTCAGATCAATGTTACAATTCATGAAGATTCTACAATAATAAAACTATAAACAAATGCTCTGTTTACTAGGTTGAATCAAAGGCCACACTTGTGTCTGGCAACCAAGAAGAACCCTGAATTAAGGACTCTACATTATACTTAGACGCCTCGACTGCCGTAAGAGTTGGCTTGTATCCAGCCCACGCAACCCGACCACTCGTGCTTGCTCCGGGCCCCATATTTTGATACTCAGCATAAAAAATTGATCTAGGTGGATCCACATTCGAAACCCATGAAATCCAACCTTTAGGATTCAAGAATCCACCAATACTCGTCTGCATAATAACTGTCGTAGAATAATCCTTCCACGGTCTACCCAAATAAGTTGGGGCCGTAAGATTATCCAATGCCCTCATTGTGCACCTTTGGATTGAAATCCCACTGTTCTGATTCGGGTCCTTTTTCCCTTGTGCGGTTATGGTCACAAATTGATTAGACAACGGTTGTCTAGGCAAGATGTTACAGTTTTGGAACACGACTGCGGAGTTACCGAAAATGAAGTCGATCGTGCCGGTTATGTCGCAATCACGGTAAAATTGGCGGTTGGAATGAGCGTAGAGAGTGTCTTGAAATGCATCGAACGAGCACCGGTAAAACACGGATTGATCCGATCCGGAACGGAAGGCTACGGCTTGGTGTTTTAGTGCTCCGGCTGTGTTTCTGAATGTTATGTCGCGTGCTATGAATCCTTTTCCAGCAACAGCTGTTAAAATGGACAAGAATGAGATGAGGAATTGAAACAGTTTGCACATGTAATGTTGGTAATAAAAGATTAAGAGCAAATTGTACATGTATTAGTGATAAATTGACTTCAATTTCCTTACACTTAATAAAACAGAATCATGTGCTCTTGGCACAGTAGGTCACATGCTAGCTGTTTCTAATGACATGGTCAAGTTGGATAATTACAAGAAAACCCCCTCCTGTTTAGACTATATACCAAAACACCCCATACAACTTCAACGACCTTATAAGGACACCCCAAGAACTTTGAAAAATGTTTACAAGAACCCCCCTCTAGGTTTAGACTATATACCATGGTTAAGTTGGATAGTTTAATGTCCAACAATAATTACAAGAAAACTTCCTCCGGTTTAGACTATATACCAAAACACCCTGTACAACTTCACCGACCTTATAAGGACACCCCCAACAACTTTTAAAAATGTTTACAAACCCCCTCCCCCCCTTTCTAGGTTTAGACTATATACCATGGTCAAGTTGGATAGTTTAATGTCCAACCATAATTACAAGAAAACCCCCTCCAGTTTAGACTATATACCAAAACACCCCTTATAACTTCAACGACCTTATAAGAACACCCCAACAGCTTTTAAAAATGTTTACAACCCCCCCCCCCCCCCCGGTTTAGACTATATACCATGGTCAAGTTGGATAGTTTAATGTCCAACCATAATTACAAGAAAATCCCCTCCGGTTTAGATTATATATCAAAACACCCGTTATACTCCAACGACCTTATAAGGGAACCCCTACAACTTCTAAAAATGTTTATAAAAACCCCTCTGTAGGGTTGCCCTATTAATTTTCAGAAACCACAGGGAGTTTTTTATAGTTACAGTAAAACTCAGGGGTCCGAGTGTAAATCGCACTTATATGTATATGAAATGACACAGACAGCACTTTGAATGTATGATATGCACATGAAGGTTTGGTTGACTGAATATGTGAAAGTGGCTTCCAAAATCAGTGCCGCAAAATTATGTTGGCCTAAAGTGCACATGGTGGGGGTATGAAAATCATCATTTATGGAAAGAGTAACAATCTTAACTAATTTAGGTGGGACATTTATGCATTAAATTCACATGGCATTTTTGCAATGTGATCAGATCAAAACTATGTGGTACCCTCTGGATAGCCACCATATGTTATGTTAGGTCACTTTTAGGGACAATAACCCTGGCGGATGGGGTAGCCACGAAAATTCCGTGGTAGTTTGGTTCTAATGAAAGAGTTTCATAATTACTTTGAGCAAATTGCAAAAACACCCTCTCTATTACTCATAATTAGCAAAAAAAAATTCATCTCATTTTATTAGCTAAAAAATTCTCTATGTTATCATTTATTAGCTCATGACAACCATGTGAAAACTAAGAGTTTACCACATTGGGAGTTATTGCTTATTTTTTAAGTTTACATGGGGTTAATTATATTTTTTTAAGTTTATAAGGGGGATTATTGCAATTTTTAAGAAATTAATCGGGTTTCACATTTTATTCTGAAAAGAAAGATAACATAAATCGCTATATTTGTTACTTCCCTGCGTGAAGAATATAATCAAACATAGAACGAGTAAAACGCATTCCAAACTTGGAGAGATAAATGGTTTGACTTGTTAAAATAAGAGTTAACAAGGGGCATTTTGCAAATAAAATTAATACAGAGAGTATTTTGTAGTTTATGAATAATATGTGGGGTGATTTTGCATTTCATTCTAATTTCTTATGTACCCCTTCTCTTTTTTTAAGATAAATCTTGTGTATCACTTCGGTTTCTTAACTTTTTGTCCTTGTACTTTTGACACGAAATTTTATAATGAATTCTAAAAAATAAATCATGATTATAAACCGTGATTCTTTGGTGACCCAAATCATGATTTTATATTTTTAAGAAAAAATAATTTTGTGACATTCCTAAAAGAAATAGGACTAAATGTTTGACATATGTTTAAGAAAAATTATTTTACTTTAAAAATGAAGTCATAATTGTGACATTTTAGAAATAAATTAGGAATTAAAATGTAAGAACTAATATTTTTTGGTTCTTGAATTTTAGTAAATAAAAAAAAAAGATAAAAAAAATCTTTGTTAGTCGTATTTTACTTGCTAAAATTGAACATTAACAAATTAAAATCAAAGAAAAGTGTAAAAAATAAACTCACCAAATGTGGCCGTGGAAAAAGTGGGAGTACCATCAACGAAATTCTTCCTACCGGAAACAATGGTGGCGGTTTTTCCGTCGCCATAAACCATCACATTCCAATGAGCTTTCTCCAATACCACATTCTCCACATACTCCCCTGCTTTCACATATATAATAAATCTCGTTTTACTCTTCTTCGGAATCCTCGCCACCGCCTCATTAATCGTCCTCACATCTCCACTGCCGTCCTTCGCCACCGTCACATCCGGAATCAGCTTACCTTGCTGGAGGAGCCGCCGATCCGCCGCCGCAACCCACGCCGGAAAATTCGACTCCGACATCAACCGCCTGTGGATCGGGATCTTAAAATCCCCAAGCATTCCCAAAAATTTCGTCACAATAGCCAAACTATTGCTCGAAAATTCCGTGGAATTTTTCATCAAAACCCTAATTTCGTCGACGAAAGTCGCATTTACCTCCTCCAGCGCTTCGAAACACGTCTCTTGGTCAGTGACGACTGTGCTCAACCACGTTTTTAAATCGTCGACATTCATCGAGGAAATTGAGTCGTTTAGGGTGGAAACGGCGTCGTTTAGGACCGTGCCGCACACTTTCAACGCCTCTTTTACAACCGGGCGGTCGGTTTTGTTCATGTACTCGTTTGGGAAATTGGATATTTTGTCGAGTGAGTCCATTATCACTTTCAATGAGAATTGAAAAATCTTTTTCGGGTCGGATGTGTTTGAAGAATTCAAGCTCGTCAAACATGAGTCTGGGTATTGTGTAACGCTGCAAATGGACTTGATTGCGGCGGCGGGAGTTGTGGAGCTCGCCGGAACATCGTCGGATTTGCTTTTGTGAACTAAAGTTCCGACGACGACTCCGATTATTAGAACAATTAGGAGAATTAATGAGGTTGTGAGAATGATTATACGCTTCCGGGTTTTTTTCCTGAAGGCTTGTTCTTCTAGCTCGTCTACTTTGCCATAGCCTTTAAAGGAATTTACAGTATCCATTGTAACTATTTCAGCTTGAAATTTTGATTGTGTATTTTGTAGAAGTATACAATTTTTCAATGCTTTTATTTTCTTGAATTTTTTTGTTTCTTGATTTTGGGATTTTGGTGGAAAATGAAGTGAGTTTGAGTGAGAGATGTAGCCGTGTTTTATGTCTTGTTTATTGGTGTTCTTTTTATAGGAGTGTTTATTGGATCTTTTACATCTTCTCAGATGTTGCCTAGATCTGATTATTTGCTTACAAGTTACAGCTATAGAGTACAGATGTTACCTACGGAAAATTCTTGTTCAAATCGAGTTAGATCGAACTTACAACTATAGAGTACAGATGTTACCTACGGAAAATTATTGTTCAAATCGAGTTTGATCAAATTCATCTAATTATAAATCAAATGCAAGATACTTGCATTTTGATTGGTTGTCTGTTATCCAACCCTATAACAAGTGTATTGCATTTACAATATGAATATTATGGGTTCGGTCAAACATGATTTAAGCAAGAATTACTCGTTAATTACTCGTTACCCAGCATAAAAAATGATACCACTTCAACTCCATTTTTTTATTCCATATTATTTTTATGTTTACTTTTGTCGGTTATAAAAAAAGAAAAAAAAAAAAAAAAAAAAAAAAAAAAAAAAAAAAAAAAAAAGAAGAAGGGGTAAGTCAAGTTGGATCAATTTCAATATGCTACAGAGCAAAAGAGAGAAACACCATTATGCTTTGTCTAACTCTTAAAAAAAATTCTGTGTTATTTTAACTATCAAAAAATTTTCTTGTGTTTGATTTAAATATCACACTCGACCCAAGTAGTATATACTTATAATTTTATTTTTGACATTTGATGGAATGACAAGATTACCCCTGTGTGTTTGTTTTTTCTAAATTTATTTATTCTTTTTGAAAAAATAAATATATACTACTTGGGTCGAGTGTGGTTGATTTTAGGGGGTTTTTTTAGAGTTAAACAAAGCATAGGGGTGGTTTTGTCTTTGGATGTCAGGGATAAAATTGTCATATCAAAAGCAAAATGTGAACAAATACTTGCAATTTGGCATTTGAAAGACACTCTCTTTTTTAGGGGATGTATTTGACACTTATTTGAAATCATAGGGGATTTTTTGGGAGTTAAAATAACACATAGTAGTTTTTTAGAGTTAGACAAAGCATAGGGGATGTTTTTGTCTTTTCATCTATATATGCTATATGATGGGGCCCTTTGGTAGGACCTATATGTGTTAATATGGATTATTACAACGTTTGGTGGTATTGTTTTTAATACCGGGTCAAATGAATTAAATTCATACGACCCCATATTGAGACTAGATTATAATCCACCTAGGCATGGGTGAATTAGTTAATCCGAACTCTCATACATATTATATAAATGGCTTCGATAAATTGATATATCTTAACTAACATAATATGTTCAACTAAGTAATGAAAATATATTAATATATGCCTAAACTCATAACTTCACGAAACATATTGCCATTGATTGCTTTAATGTGATATGACTCAATTAAATCTAACAAACATATTTTTAATATGTCCTTCAATCCGACTCCAATCTAATCCACTTTAGTCTCATACATCCTACCAAACGGCCCGAATAATATAATTTGTTGACCACTTATGTTTAGAAAACTCGTTTGTGAATGTCGCAAAGATGATATTGTGTAACCCCAGAAAAGATTTTGTGTAATTTGTATTTAGACGATAAATTAAAGGAGAAGTTAATTTCATGATTTTAATTTCAATATGTATTGATATACAAAATTATTTAAACTTCATACATTTGTTACATAACGATATGTTCACTTTTAATTATAAAAAATTATGTAAGAAATTAATTAGTATATTAACAGATAATTAGTTTATTGGTGAGAATAGTCCCCACAACGTAACGAACCAAGGTTTAAATTAAATTTTTACACAATATGTCAAATACTTCTCGTGAATCCTAAAACTTAAAACTCTCGAGATATAAAATAAAGGAAACTTTTATAGACAGGCCCAAACAAAATTTAAAGCAAATTTTCGGGGTGAAAAGAGTGATAAATACACAATGCCTTCCCTTTTAGTTTTTGTACTGATTGTAATTTTTCTTTTCTCTTTTTCTTTTTTTTTCCTTTTCTTTTCTCTTTTTCTTTTTTGTGCTGCTTGGTTTAATCTTTGATTACTCTGACCTTTTTAGCTTGATCTTTTTATTTTCTTTAAACTTAGATTTTCTTTTTTGTTCCTACTGTATCTATATTTTTAATACTTACAATTATTTGTATTGTACATGTTTAATGTTTATAACTATAATTAGTGACGGAGCTATTCAGGGGCGGGGGGTTCGCTCCCCCAAGAAAATTTTGACATTACGATATATATAACTTATTTGATTGTAATGATAAGTAAATCTTATGGTTCACTAGTTAAGTCATTGCATAATTTAATTGGAATAATAGGCAAGGTTTCGAAAGTCAGAATGAACATTCTCCCTTTTATTAGTTATTTATTATTTATCTTTCTTAAATCTCAATTATTATGCATTATTTTAATATTTATTAAAATGTTTTGATGCTTTATTAATTCCTCAATATTTTGAATCATATATTCTTAAAAAAGCTGCTAATAGATTTTTTTCATTATTTACTGGATAAAACAATTGTTAGTATATTTGTTTATCTTATGTTGGATAAAATTATAGTGTTACATTATTTTAAGTTAATTTATATAATTCTATCAAAATTATAATATGAAAGAACGTGGTATATAATTGTTGTTGTTGTTTTTTTTTTAAATGCTTTTGTAGTTTATCTTCATGTATTTATGTAAATAGAACAAACTAAAAACTAATATCAACTTTTTTAATTAATACTATTGATCGGCCCCTCGACTTTGGAATCCTGGATCTGCCCCTGATTAAACTAATGCAAAATTTTAGAGTAAAAGTATTGAAAGTTTTTTTTTTTTTTTTTTTTTTTTTTTTTTTTTTTTTTAATCTTTGAAAATGCAATTCCATATTAGCGTTAAAAAATCGAGTTTTTAGGAATTACCAAAAACAAAGAGGTCAAACAAAAAAGTTGGGGGTTTCTAAAAAATAAGAATTTGGGACAAAAGGATTTTGCGCTTGTTGAACAACATAAACCTCAGTTTTATTAGGTTTGATTACAATGTTGAATTAAATTTGTACCGAAGTTGATATACTTTTTAAGGATTCGGCATTCTGCACCCTTAAATTATAGGATTTTGGCATTTTTATCCTAACTTAAAAGTTTTGTCACTTTGCACTCTGAATATGTAATGTATTTGACACAAGTGTGTATTTTGGTGAGAAAATTCATTGATAGAAGGCTATATTAATCTTTTTTCAAATATTTTGTTGACACTTAGCACCCTGAAAATATAAATTTTGGCACTTTTCATCCCGATTTAAATATTTTTGCACTCAAATTTAATTTAATTAGCATATACAAACTTCATTTTTCTATAATTTCAGGGTGCAAAGTGCGAAAAGCCCTTTTATGTTTTGGAAAAGTTGAAACTCTATTTGGATTAGTTTTCGATGTTAGGATTTAAAGGTAAAATAAATGATAAGTGTCAAATCAATATTTTTAATATAGAAAAAGTAAGTTTGTATATGCTAATTATCTTTAATAAATTTGAGGTAACTTAACTTGAAATAGTTTCTGCTCAATTCCACTAAACCGCGAAACCTACTAAAAACCTAATCAAGTATCCTCGGGTGGTAACAGTTGTGCCGTTATATAACCCCAGTGGGCCGAACATAGTATATTTTTCATGAGTGAATAGCATTTTTGGTCCCCCTTATGGGTCAAATTTTGCACTTTGTCCCTCTTAATTGTTTTATAGCAGATTGATCCATCTTATCAATGTCATGTATCACATTCGTCCCTTTTATAACACATTCTTCCCTCTTAAATTTTTTGTAGCAAATTCGTCATTCTTATCAATGTAGTGTAACACATTAGTCCCTCTTACAAAGTACATCAACTTTTGTCCACTTTAGTATTTTGTAAGAGGGACTAATGTGTAACACTACATTGATAAGAGGGATGAATTTGCTTTAAAAAATTTAAGAAGGACGAATTTGTTATAAGAGGGACGAATGTACGTAATATACTACATTGATAAGATGGACCAATCTGCTACAAAAAAATTAAAGAGACGAAAGTGCAAAAGTTAATCCATAAAGAGGATCAAAAGCGCGATTTACTCTATTTTTCATTTTATTTTATTTTATTTTTTATAATTAAACACTAAGTTTGAATCTAGCTGTAGCTTGATGCGGATATTAATAATTATTACTAAGTGGAAAGGGTCCCCGCGGCCCAGAAAAACGCGACACAGCCAATTGGGGACACAAATTCACGCGGTATACGGTATACTCAAAAGAAACCACCATTTGTCATTTTCAAGATAAACCTCCCCCCTGTCTTTCTCCCTTTCAATGAATTAATAATTGTATTTCTACCATTTCAACGTGCTTATAAATTTCATCAAATCAACACATATTCTCCAAATAAAAATATGAAAACTAGAACCTGTATGGATTTAATTTGTATTCTATATTCAACTTTTTGAAATTTAGAATCTCAAAAAAATACTCAAGATTGGTATGAATTGAAAAGAGGATATACATATGTTCAGTAATTCATTTTAAAAATTGAACTATGTAAAACAGTAATTGTGCGACATCAGTAATTGCGAAACACTACTCTAAGTAAAAAATGTTAAAAGATTAACTCTTGAACCTTTTTTTTTCCGGAAAATTATAAATTAAGTCAGAACAGGCTAAACGGGACCAATGTGTAAGATTTCGAAGAAATATGTGAACCGATTGTTAATTCTCACTTATTGAATTTACAAATGTACGTGTGTGTCGATATTTTTTTATTTTAAATTTGAGTTTCTAATAAAAATGTAGTCATTTCAATGTTTTTCAAATTTAAAAATAGGAAAGTATATAATTGTATCTCATCAAATGTGTAAAATTGACATACTCTTTTCCTAGAAGTATTAATATTATGTAAAGTAACCTAACATCGGCATATATAAGGATATATTATGGTCATTATGACTGTGCAACATTTTGTTGTGCATGTACAAAATTATCATGATTGTTTGTACAGTTGCACAAATAATATTAACGATTTATATCTATTTATTTTTAAATTTAAAGGCTCAAATTGACATATCTAATAAAGACCACCTATCATGGAATCTTATTTTAGAATGGACAACCTAACATATGATAGACTAAGTCCACTAACTAATTAATTATCTAACTAGTGATCCCCAGTGTTATTGAAACCGGACCGGACCGGCCGGTCAACCCGGTTTAACCGCTAACCGGACTCTAGTCCGGTCCGATCCACCCCTCAAAACCAGAAGCCTTTTGAACCAGTTTGAACCGGTGAAAACCGGTCAAAAACCGGTGAAACCGGCGAACCGGCAGACCGCCTGAACCGGCGGTTCATTACTTTAAAAAAAAAAATTTTTTAAAAGCACAATTATTTTTCCATTTATGCTCTAAAAAGAAAGAAATAATCTTTCTCACACTTTTAATCTTCTAATCTAACTAATATTAGCTTGTGAAGAGTAAAAATTATACTACATATATCATTAAAAAGAAAGAATGATTGGTTAAAGAAATGTAGGAACAAAAAGAAGAAAAAGTGAAGAGCTGAGCAAAAAATTAAAGCTAAGAGAGGGAAAAAAAAAAGAAGGGAGGAAGGAGAAGTGAACGGCTGCTGGCTGCTGTGCAAAGATGATTTTTTTAGGGTTTTATATTTACATTATATAAGATCTTATTTTAAATTGTGCCAAGGCCCATTTTATGAACAAACCACATAGTTAATCTTTGATAGGCAATATTATTTTCGGCCTTGCTAACCGCAGTTCCGCTTTGGCGGAACTGCGGACAGTTCTCCATACACGGACTGACATGTGGCAAATTTGTAACTTGTTACCGGAAGAAAAAATACACTCAAGCAAAAATGAAATGACTTTTATACCCTGCCCAGTTAATTTATCCCCATCTTCTTCTTCAATCTTTCATTTCTTTTTCTCTCTCTTTCTTTCTCTCTCTCTTCTTTTTGCTGCTATGATCGGTGGCCATGTTACAGTTTCTTGTTGAATGATTTCGTTAATATATTTAAGTGGGTGAGCTTCGTGCTTTTGTGTGACTATTAGTAGCTGTACTTGGCATCAAAGCATTCAAACTCATCAAAAGATCAGCAACAAGAATTTGAAAATTATATATGAGGCTTACATATATATTAGAGTCCCATAGTTGAAGAAAATTAAATTGGGCTCTCTCTCTTCTTTTTGCTGCTATGGATCGGTGTTTCTTTTGTGTTTATGTTCTTTACTCTTTTTTTAAGGTATTTTTGGGCATTGAAAAATTGTACAAGATAACAGATCTGTGAACCTGGACATTGAAGATATTGAAGAAGTATGGAGAATGAAGAAGTCTAGACAGATCTATAAACCCTTGGCTTCAATTTTGGTTATAAATCCAACACAGATCTGGACCCGAACAACCCGGAAGGAGAAGAACCATTGGAAGAAGAAGCTGAAGCGGAATCAGAAGAACAACGAATAAGTCTGGTCGGACCACTCGTCCGAGCGGCGGCGGCGGCAGCGCTATTCGACGATTTGAAGATACGTGTGTGTTCACTGCGACTAGACGAACAAAGCCCCTAAGCTAATTCTGGTGAACAGTCACCGAAAAATGGTGGTCCTGCGTGGAGGTGGTGGCGGAAGGAAGAAGAAAGTCCTTTTTTTTTTCTTAAGAAATTCTTTTTTTTAAATATATAATTATATAGTTGATAAATGATAATAGAGATTTTTTAACATTTTTAGAAAATAAAAAGTGAAATTAGAATAATCTTGTATACAAATATTGAATTTATAATGAAAATGTATATTTGCAAGCTAAATATGTTTAGTTTGAATTCAGTTTAAATTAATATCTATGGAAAAATATAACAAATTTTAATGTTGAACTATGATTTGTTCTACGTATGGCACAAAATTAACAAAAATATAATATGATTTTTTATAAAAATTTGTGGAACACATAATAAAAATCTATGTTTTTATAGTAATATTACTAATATATGTAAATATGATTTTTTAACATTTTTAGAAAATGAGAAGTGAAATTAGAATAATCTTGTATACAAATATTGAATTGATAATGAAAATCATAGTTCATATAAAAATTGATAAATAAAACAAATTTTAATGTTTTTAATATATATTAATAACAAGGAAGGGCAAATATGTAAATGAAATAAATGAGATTTTATGATTTTATTATGTATTATTAATATACAGGGGTAATTATGTAAAAGCACAAAATGTGACCTGCTAACAGTGACCGGGTTAGCAGGTCACCAAAATAATAATAAAATAATTTTTGTGAGTGGAACTATGGGCAGTTTTCCACAAGTGGAACTGCCCCTAGCCACTCCCTATTATTTTTATACTTAATAACTTTTATTTAATGTAAGAATTAAATATTTTGAAATTATCCAGTTAATTAAAATAGAAATATTATAGGAGATTTTTTATTTAATTTTTTTTTATATAAGTGTCTATTTTAGGATTTTATTTATATAATTATTTATACAATATATTTACTACATTATGATGACGTCGTACCGGTTCAAACGGTTCAACCAGTGGTTCACCCGATTAAACCGATAGAACCAGTAACCAATAAGCTTACCGGTTCTATGTCCGATCCGGTTATGAAAACACTGGTGATCCCTCATTCTTAATATACATGTTTTTCGGCCGGTGATTAATTGTTTCATTAGCACCAATTAAAACTATTGATACCAATTTGCATGTAGGCACGCCGTAAATTTAGTTGTATATCCGAAGGGAAAAATAAAACAATAAATCATTAAATCTTCAAAAACAACATTATTATTATTATTATTATTATTATTATTATTATTATTATTATTCTTATTATTCTTATTATTATTATTATTATTATTATTATTATTATTACTACTACTACTAATACTCCTATTTTATAAAGGTTACTACCCCCGCTTTTTATTTTTCATTTTGAAGGATTACACATGAATTAAGAAATTAATAAATAACCATTTTTTAAGTAAAAAATAAAAAATAATTTTTTAATCAAATAATCAAAAACATTAATTAATACCCCTTCCGTCCCATTTTTCTTTATCCCTTGCTATCGTTGACCAATCAACTTATCTAAATTTATATAAATTATAATAAATAATTTAATTAATATATTTCACTAATAAGCTGATAATATCAAATGACTTAATATATATATTAATATTTAAAATATTTAATATACCATAAAAACATGATAAGTCACTTAAAAGATTGATAAGTTTATTCCGGTACTGTAGCTAATGGAGTAAAAATAATGAATTGAGGGATTATTAGTTAGAGCATCAACAAGAAAAGTAAACTTATAAAAAAAATTAATATTATGTTGAACTCCTAAAATGATAAATAAAAGTAAACAATAATTTTTTTCAAAACAACAAATAAAAAAACCAAGGTAATATTTTTAATATTAAATACTAACTAGTATTTAAAAACGCATAATGTGGAAATCGAAATGCAATATTGGCAACGAGATGAGATCTGCAAACATTCGCTGGCATTAATTTCCTGGAAAATGACTAGCCCAATGGTATTCCACCTTTGCGTTTACACGAGTTGTTAACAGTAGATAATGATTTGACTTCATTATTCTATCTCAATTTTTTAATATAATTAAAAATTAGGGTTGACAATGGACTACATATCAATTTAAATTCGGATTGGGTCGACTAATTAGATTATTTATTCAAATTGAGGACTTATTGGATTTGATTAGGAAGATCGTGGGCGAATATGAATTTAAGGTGATCAGATTCGTTTGAAATTTATACCCATAGATTTGTAACATTAATAATATTCTAGTCAGTTTATAATTTGTTTGTACCCAAAAAATCACCCTCGATGAATCGAGGAATGACGGCTTGATGACAGCCAAAAATGGCAATAGGGCTGAACCCAATTAATCCAAACGAATGGGATCGGATCGGATCCAATTTGGTCCGGAAATGGAGCCGACCGAAACCATAAACGGGTCATAAACCCAATTTAAAATCCGACCCAATTTTCGCGATTAATTAATTTTTGGTCAAACATAAATTAATTAATTATGGGCCAAAGTCAATTAATTAATAAAGCCAAGTTATTGGTTAAGCATAAACGAGCCCAATCAGCCCAATGGATTATGTTGGCTATTATGGATTAATTAATTAATTAAGTTAGTTAATTAATTGGGCCAAGCCTAAATAATCGGCCCACATGATAATTAAGGTCATTAAGTAATTAATTGATTAATTAATTACAATTAGCACATAAAATCAAGTAGCCCAATCAGCCACTCGACCCAAGGCCAACCACAACCCGATCAGCCAAGGCCAACCACGGCCCAGTCACAATAATCGGCCAATTATATTTTTCGGCCCAATATTTATTTAATTAACGTTGAAGATAATTAATTAGGAGATAAGGATAAAGCTATATTAGTTGGCTTAAATAACAAACTCCTTTATTATTTCCTAATTAGTTATCATATTAAACTGAAATTCAAATTGGCAAAACACATGTTTTCTCTCCTACAACTACCATTGAAATCAATTTTCAGCAAAATAAAGAAGGAAAACCACCTCCAAAGTAGTGGGAAGGTGGAGATAGTGGGTGAGATAGGCCATCAATTGAGCAGTTTTCGGCCATCAGCTTATCAATTTCCAGCCATCAGCCTATAAATACAAACAGGACAGCCATACGCGAGACACACACACAACTCAATCAACAAATCAGTCTACACTGAATCGGCTCAACGCCTCATCGGAAGTCCAGCGCACCGCTGCTTCTACCGTCAGCAAACACCTGCCAATTCCTTGACATCAACCGTCCCTCCTCAGCCACCAGCAAGTCATGACCGTCTGAAGTCCAGCGTCGCCGCTCAAAGTAAGCTGCACAGCTGCTTCCACCGTCATCAATGCTGTCTCGAGCGAAACCCCTTGATAGCAAGCAAATAGCACGCTGTTTCTGTCAAGTTAGTCCGTCTGCCAACTCCTTGATATCAGTCTGTCAATTTTCAGCCACCAGTAGGACATGACCGCCTGAAGTCCACGCCGCCGCTCAAAGTAAGCCGCACAGCTGCTTCCGCCGTCAGCAAAGCTGTCTCGAGCGAAACCACTCGATATCAACCAAGTAGCAAGCTGCTAACCGTCATGTAAGTGCCCACGTAATTACATGGCAAACTTATCAAGTAGCCATCTGCTTGATGAGCTTGTCGTCAAGTAGCCACCTGCTTGACGGCTATCGGTTGAGTAGCCATCTGCTCAATTGATGCCCTTTCCAGTGGCCACCCGCTGGTCAGGAGCCCGATTGGTGGTCATCCACCAAGGTTGGGCGACCCATTGATGGTGGTTTTTCTGTCATCAATGTTACTTTTTGTCAACAAACTGTACTATCATACATCATCAGCTTATCGGCGGGTTTACCTGCCGATCAAGGAGTCAATTTTCAGAACTTAATATACTTATCAACTGGTTTGGTAGATCAGGCCAATACAGGAGACCTTTATCGTTTTGCATATTTTTGTAACACTTGTATATCGGGGTACCTACTGATTTTCTTTTATTATTAATGGAAGTATATTGGTCAGTATCTCTTGATTTCATTTACTAAAGTATGCTTCACGTCAACTGATATTCATTGATATGTTGTTTTGTCAAGTTTTTGTCTTTTGTCAAGGTGAATGTTAAACTGATTGATCGTCAACTCGTTTGCTGATTTACAAATTCGTTGATATGTTGAGCAGGCCATCGATTGGCTATAAAACTTTGGCATTTTAGAGAGATTTTCATAAATTATTTAAGTACTGCGGCCAGGCAGGCATGGAAAAAAAACTAGGGGTAGTGTTTGCCTACTCTGTCACAATCGTTTAGAAGTCAGCCTTATCAGGACAGGTTACATCGATATCAATATGTCTTTATTAGGACACTTATATTATTATTAGACTGATATCAACATGTCCATTTTTAAATCGTTATGTTTGCACGCACAAACATTGGCACGCCCGTATTCATTTTACATCATATCGAGTCATTTTACATCATATCGAGCCATTGGCTCGTCGAGGTAATTGATGCCAGATTTACTACAAACAATATTTTGGCACGCCTCGATGCCAAGAAAACCTCGATGTCAACTGTATCGCAGACAATATTTTGGCACGTCTCGATGCCAAGTGTTCCTCGATGCCAGTTGTTGCTCAATGCTAAATTTATAGCAAACAATAATTTGGCACGCCCGGTGGGACTCGATGCCAAGCGCCTCGACGTCAAGGCGTAACAGAGTCAAAATTAATGCAAACAATAATTTGGCACGCCCAGTGGGACTTGAAAACTTTTCTATAATTTATTTGCCAAAAAAACGATTATCTGCCAAGTAACATTTTGGCTAGCTGACACTTGATAATCTTTTTGCCAAACAGTCAATCAGTTGATACTAAGTGGTTATTCTTTTGTTGTCATCAGATGATACCACATATACCGCGAAAGACTCGATCAACCTTGACGAGGACATGTTCTAACTTAATACATTCTCTGGAAAATCTATCAACGGTTCCGCTAACTATGGAAGGGACCGACAGGATTGAGGAACTGACAGCAGAGGTCCGCAGCTTCACCAGGGACCTTGAGGCCAAACAGGAGGAATGGTCTAATGTTGTCAGCAAGTTCGAAAACATGCTAGGCTCGGCCACTGCTGCTAGTCAGGCCAATACTGAAGCCAGCATCATTGTAAATAATTCCCTGATGCACTTGGACGTGAAGATGACATCATTAGCCGAGAGCATCAACACTCTCGCCAACGGCATACAGATGCAGGCCTGGACTGGGCCGCACAAAAATGCCACTGATAAAGGCAAAGGCCCCGCAATCCAGATAGGGGGAAGTCCATCGAGGGATGAGACGCCTTACAAACAAGGCAACGGACAAACTAATGTCCCGGATAGGAGAGGAAGTACCTCCAAAGCCAGAAACAACCATCCAGACTAGGGGGGCAGGTCCGAAGAGGACCGATCAGAGGCCGTCGGATACGGTCAGGAGGGACATCAGGCCAATTCATTGGCCTATGACAGGACTAATCATCGAGTTGCAGAAGGTCCAGAAGACCTCTTGACGGTAAATCAAGCTGAGGAGATGTTTGTCAGGAGACAGGGAAACAGGGCATCGAGGTATAATAAACCTCACCCGGAGTATATCGATCAAGTGCCGTTTCCAATGAATTACAGGCCGTCGAACTTTACTTTGTTCTCGGGGGAGGGATCACAATCTGCCACAGAGCATCTGGCTCGATTCTCTTTAGAATGTGGCAATATGACCAACGAGTTGAAATTGAAACTGTTCCCCAACTCCCTGATGGGTATGGCATTCCATTGGTACACCAATTTGAAGCCTGGATCGGTCCCTGACTGGCCATCCGTGGAAAAAGGTGTTCGTAATGAACCATTATCAGGCCCCGCTCGAAGTGTCCGTCATCGAGCTATCAAACATGAGACAACTGACAGGACAGACTGTCGAGGAGTCTATGAAGAAATTCGTCAGGGCCAGAGGTTTCTGCGCCATCCCGTTACCGGAGAAAGAATGCATCAAAATTGCCATCCATGGCATGCATGTTGAATTGAGAAAGATCATGATGGCTCAGTACTACGAAGACTTGTTCGAGTTGACCGATCATGCGGTCCGATATGAACGAGTGCTGAGAGATGGGAACAGCCGACAGCCCAGGGGAAATTACTATCAAGTGGGTATGGCTGATTCCAGCGAGGAACAGGTCAATCGACCGATTGAACAGCCAGGTATTGAGATCGGATTGGCTGAGGTGGTCTGCCCCAAGAACACTGTATGTCCAGCCCTCGCCAAACCGAAAGAACCTCAGCCTACGATCAAGGTGACAAACAATTTGGTACGAAGGGATACTGAGTACAAGACCGACAGGGAAAGACGCTATTCATTTGACGTCTAAAAAACATAGGCCATTTTTGATCAGTTGTTGGCTGACAAGATCCTAAGACTCAAAGGGGACCATGTGATACCATCACCAATGAAGATATCAGGTAAAACTTACTGTAAATATCATGATGTATGGACTCACTCGACAAACGAATGTCTAGTGTTCAGGTGGATGGTGCAGGATCACCTCGATAAGGGCATCTTGAGATTTGCCCCGGATTGGAAAATCACAAAGCCGATGACGGTTGACACCAATTCCTTCCAACAAAACGAGGTAGGGATAAACGTAATACGGTCACCGAATCACCGACAGGTGAGAAGTTGTACTCGGAGGAAGATCCATGCTCCGCAGCGATAAACGGGGAAATGGGACTGTGTGCAAGATGCCAAAATGAGTTGGCAACAGTTCCCTTGTTCATCAACCCTGGAATATATGGCCAGTACATGCCTTGGCCAAACGTAGCACCAGCAGGGTTGTACATGCCTTATCAAGTAATGCCGCAACTGCAGGTAATGCCCCAGACAACGCCGCAGCCGCAGGTGATACCACCACCTCGACCGATGGGACCATGTCCGGTTCCAGCTCCGATTGAATACACAGAATACGCAACATTAACGGCGGAGCAACGCCGAGAACAGGCTAAGGCCAGAATGCCTCGACAACAACGGGAAGGCACTAGTCGCAGCAGCAGAATCAGGGAGAGATCACCTGATAAAACACCAACTAGGCAGGTCAGATCGACCGCCAATCGCAGAGACAGGACACATGGTCCGTCGATCAAAACGACACCGCCAGGCCATTAAAGGCCGCGAACTGTTCATACCCCCGCGGATACACAGGTGGATCGATGGGTACCTGTCAGGCATCCGAAGTTCCCTGGAGACCGAAGGGTCGACCAAATGACCCGAACACAGTATAGGCGTTACTTACGCCAACGAAAAGAGTTGGAAATTGCCAAGGGGAAAGCCCCAATGAAAGAATCAGCGAAGAAATAACCATCGGTGGGACTAAAACTGAAACAGGGAACGAATGAGGCCAAGGGCTCGACACGAATGGACACCTCCAAACGGACCCGGGGAAAGCCAAATATGGCACAATTGATTTGGAGAAAGAGATTGAAGAAGATGACTTATTGGCTGACGAGGAAGACGAAAATGATCTCAAGGTAAAGTTTGCCGAGATCTTCGCCGACAGAGGCAATAAGGAAAACGAGGCCAAACCTGGCCAAGCTGTTGAGGCCAAATCTGGCCAGGAAATCGAGAAACAGGAGGTCGAAAAACAAACGACCGAGAAATAAATGAAAGAAGTGGAAACAAAGGCAGTAGAAGATGCTGCTACCAGCCAGCCGACAAACGGCTCGACGGTGATGGAATGCAACGCCGTCAATTCTGAACTTGTTGAGTTCGTCAACGAGGAACTGGAGTATTCCACTGATGGCTTTTGGGACGAGGGAATGCCAATGGTACAAATGGCAGAAGACTTAGAGCTATTATCGGTCGATGACGAGAAAGAGACCGATTTGGATAAGAAAATTGAAACTATATTCCAAAAGCCACCATCATTCATGGCCAGACACATCAGGCCATTATACGTATCAGGGCACATCGACGGAAAACCCATCGACAGAATGCTAGTCGACAACGGGGCAGTCGTTAACGTTATGCCAGCGTCGACGATGTACAAGCTGGGTAAGGTCAGCGAGGACCTGATGGAGACGAAAGTGATTGTTAGTAATTTCACAGGAGGAAAGGCTGACACATTAGGAATCTTGCCTGTCGAGGTAAAGATTGGAAAGATCAGCCTGAAGATCGTTTTCTTTGTGGTAGATGCTGCCACGTCATACAACACCTTGCTGGGAAGGGACTGGATTCATTCAGCCTTGTGTGTACCGTTCTCCTTGCATCAATGCTTGTTAATTTGGGGAGATGCCCCTGAACCCGAGATTATAATGGCCGACAATAGGCCATTCACTGTGAAAATCAATGCCATCGAGGTGGCATACTATCGAGACGATGTAGGACCTTACAGATTCATCAGGCAGGATAAATACGGATGACCGAAAGAAGTCACTTCAAGCAAGAAGTTGACGCAGCTTGAAATGGCTTGCTTAGCCAAAGAATTAAGTCGGCCTTGCAACGTCAAGGAAGAAGGGCTGTAACGACCCGAAACCGGCACCTGCCTGCTACGACATAAATAAATAATTCGATAATCTTAATAAATACAACAGAATGATTCTTCCAACTAACTTATTGCTTTCAAACTTTTTATTTAAAATCGAACTTTCACCTGATGATCTCTAGAAACTCTATGGTAGAAGGCCAACCGAAATCCCTTAGTTTCATGTGGTCCATCTTGCCCTTTGGTGAGATTCTGAAAGAGTAATAATTTGAAAGCGTAAGTTGTAAAAACAACTTAGTGAGGCCAGTGCAGGGGTGCAGTTGAATTTTATGCAAGAAATGATTTATAAATCCATGAACTGCCTATTTCATTGTAAAATCAATCCATAATAGTATAACAGTTGTAATAATGGCACAAACGAATTCACGTTCAATTACCCGTCAAAACGGGCTAAACAACTCCTACACCTCAAAAAGGATACAGAAAGATCATGATTGATCAATAGTTAGCACGCCGGTTAGATAAGGGCTGAGGCGCTACCCGTCCCTTTTTCAAGTGGCTGAGGCGCTACTCGTCCCTTTTAAAGTGGCCTTGACATGTCTTTGCCGAATAATTTGAATCACTCCCCAAGGGGCTCTAATCCCTGGTTTTGTGAGTCCGGTCAATGGCAGAGCTCTGGTAGTCCTGTATCCCCCAGCTACCCAGAATTATCCAGAGAATACCATAAACCGAGAGCAGATGAGCGCGCAAATAATCATGTACAAGTAATTGGTACTTAGGTGAGATAAAGTACTACACCTTGGTACCATCCATCAATATGAGGTGAGATAAAGTACTACACCCCATTATTCAACAATTATCAAATAATGCGAGAAATGTAGACAAGTATAGAATTATCAGTTCTACTACGAAGAAGTAGTACATGCTGCAAGCATCGCAGGCAGATATAGGGATATCAGCTCCATTATGAATATGCAGTACATACTGCGAGCATTGCAGACAATTATATCATAGATATAACAACTATAGTCAATTTAAATAAGAAATGCAAAAAAGTAAAGAATTATCAGTTCTACTATGAAGAAGTAGTACATGCTGCAAGCATTGCAGACAATTATAATTAGAGATATAATAACTGTAGTCATTTCAAATGAGAATACCTATATATAATATAATTTTCTTTAAAAACTCTTTCAGTTTTAAAAACGTTTTACTGAGGCGCTCACCGTTCTCAGGCTAGAGATGTCACTCAACGGTAGACTGTTGACATCATGGCCCGCTCTACAATTACCTTCTTGTGTGGTTCAATATAATCCAATCATTCACAGTCTTGATTCCAATTAACTGGAGAGTCATACATTGACTAGTCCAAAAGTACCTACATGGTATTCTAATTAGGGAAATTTACCTAGACACCCTCTGGGTTTAGGCCTAATTACAGGAACTTACCCCGTTGTTTGAAAAATTACCTAGACACCCCCTCTGGCAAAACAGTATTACAAGGTGACCCCTTACGGCGTCAATTTTTAACGGCAGAGGATGACGTCATCAATTTATTTTAATGTTTTTCCAATTTTACCCTCGGTCAAAATGTTGACTTTTTTTAGTTTACATATATGCCCTCAAGGGGTGTATTTGTGACTTATTTTATGTTAGAGGGGGTGTATTTGTAATATTTTTTTTATTTACAGGGGTGTATTTGTAATAATTCAAACATGGACAGTTTTTTGAAAAATTTGACCGTTGGAGGCTGGTCATGACCGTTGGGGGCATTTTTTTTCCTATAAATAGACTCCATTTGTGCACCATTTTGTGCATTAACCTTCACACAACGTTACTATGTCTTCACACACCTCAAAATCTAGTGTTGGGTACATTAAATATCGAAAATCGAAGTGTAGCCGTGAATGGTGTCACAAGAATACAACAATAATGGTGGCAAATTCGACTTCAAATCCGGGAAGACTTTTCTATTGTTGCCCCGACCATGGATGGACGGATTGGTGTGAACCCGTTGAAGGTGAGGGACAAAGCTTTGGGACAAAGCTTTGGAGCTAATGTTGGGGAAGAAGAAGCCACTAGTACACCAACACCAACACAAAGTCGAAATCATCCAACAAGTGAAGTCAATGGCAATGGCAAAAACGAAGATGGCATGAACTTAATTCGAAAGTTGTTGATCATAAACTTAACCCTTTTCGGGTTATACTTAATGTGCCAAGTAATAGGAATGTTTTCTAGAGTGTAAAACATGTGTAATATAATGCAAAATGTTATGTATTTTCCCATCAATGTAATATTCCACCCTAATGTAATGCAATGCATATGTGTTCAATCCAATGCAACTATTTTACACCAATAACAATCCACCAATCCACCAAAACTTGCAAAATACGAATCAAAATACAAATCAACTATTTTTCAATACTAATTTAGATCAAATCTGGATACAAAAATAGCAATCCACCAACACTTGCAATACAAAAAATTAGTTCACCAAAAACACCAAAATATCAACCTAAAAATGCCAATATTTGCATTTTTTCATCATACCAACTTTCCAGCACATGAAAACATGCAAATATTTGCATTTTTTCATCAAACTATCACAAAAAACTTATCAATCATTCCAGTAGATCATAACAAAATATATCAACACCACCCAAGTATCATAAATCCAAAAACACCAAAATATCAACCTAAGCATGCCAATATTTGCATTTCATCAAAAACATCACAAAAAACATCACAAAAAAAACCTATCAATCCTTGCTGGATTTCCTGCCCCCTTTTGCAGAAGTACTAGTCTTTGAAGGAGCTGAGCATGATACAGTAGCAATACAACTTCTAGTCCTTGGAGGAGCTGAAGATGATACATTTAGAGCAGTAGAACTTCTTGTCTGTCTGGGGGCAGCACTAGTTGATGCCTCAGTTTGCCTTTTCTTTCCAGTACCCTGTGAAGGGTCTTTTGATGCATTTTTCCTCTTCTTTCCAGTACCCTAATCATAATAATTGAAGTATGAAGTAAGGATTATCATTCCAATATTAAAAAAAAAAATTGATTCAAATGTACCTGCTGGGAAACTGGAGTTGCATTTACAGTTGCATCACCAGTAGAATTTGCATTGCCAGCATTTACAGTTGCATCCTGTAAACAAAAAAAGTGAAAAGGCAAATATTTAGCCATCATTATGCAATATATGACAATTAAAATCAATTAGAAACACAAAGTCCATTACATGCAAAAAATAATCACAAGCAAAATAGAATTTCAGTCAAGTCTGTCATTGTTACTGTCCCATGACTTAAAACTCTATGTTCTCTTTACTTTTAGCTTTTATTCATAACATTCATACTGTAAAAGTGTCTACTGTCAAGATTAATTTACTGTAAAAAAAAAAAAAAAAAGGAATGCAGAAATCAATGTCTCTTTCTAAAAGTGTTTGATAAAAAAAACAATTTTCTTTACTTTTTTGGAAAAGTAATATATGACAATTAAAATCAATTAGAAACACAAAGTCCATTACATGCAAAAAATAATCACAAGCAAAATAGAATTTCAGTCAAGTCTGTCATTGTTACTGTCCCTGTAATATTTAGCCATCATTCTGCAATATATGACAATTAAAATCAATTAGAAACACAAAGTCCATTACATGCAAAAAATAATCACAAGCAAAATAGAATTTCAGTCAAGTCTGTCATTGTTACTGTCCCATGACTTAAAACTCTATGTTCTCTTTACTTTTAGCTTTTATTCATAACATTCATACTGTAAAGTGTCTACTGTCAAGATTAATTTACTGTAAAAATAAAAATAAAAAAAGTCCATTATTTAATCACAAAGTCCATTACATGTAAAAAATAATCACAAGCAAAATAGAATTTCAGTCAAGTCTGTCATTGTTATTGTCCCATGACTTAAAACTCTATGTTCTCTTTACTTTTAGCTTTTATTCATAACATTCATACTGTAAAAGTGTCTACTGTCAAGATTAATTTACTGTAAAAATAAAAATAAAAAAAGGAATGCAGAAATCAATGTCTCTTTCTAAAAGTGTTTGATAAAAAAAACAATTTTCTTAGCTTTTTTGGAAAACTTTAATGGTACTAATATCTGGTGTAGGCCTAATATTGTTATATTGATGATCAATGAATAAATCAAAATTTAGGATAATTAAAATGTGACAATTAAGCAATTGGCACTATTAAGCATACATGTACTGTAAAAAACAAACCCCACCACATATGTTGGAGAAGAAAATATCCCAAACAAGGTGATATACATTAATAAGACTGAACTGAAATAAATTATATGAAGTACAAGACATCTCAAAATTCAAAAGAATTAACTCTAAATTTCAACAAATAATACATGTCATAGAAAATGTATGTGTCTCCTGTCCTTTCGATGATAACAGAGGATCTAAAATAAAAATATGTGAATACCAGCAATGATAGTACTTAACCTTTCTTGTAGCATTCAGTTTTAAGGTTTTATTACTCTTTCCTATACAAACAAACATATGTTGTAGTTTAAAGACATTAAAACCCCAAAAAAATCTTCTTGTGGTTCACATGAAAACAGGGGAGAAACAAACAAGGTGAAGATAACCCATATTTGGAGAAGAATCGATGAACAAAAATGAAAAAAAACAAAAATTTTTGAAAACCCTAAAAATCGTACTGCCGCGAACTGCGAAAGAGGGAGAAAATCGTACCTGGGTTCTTTCATTTGTGCACCGCGAACCGGAGAGCCACCACCAATATGCAATTTTAATGGAAGAGGAGTGGAGAATTTTGGATGGGTGAGGAGTGGAAGAGAACGATCGGAAGGGAAGCTAGAGAGATAGAGGTGTGTTGGAGAAGTTTTGGTTATGAGCGGGAAATAGATATGAGGGTATATTAGACTTTTCTTAATTGATTATATTAAATTTTTTTTAAGAAAATACAGGGGCATTTAAGTCATTTTACAATTTCCGTTAAAGTTGACTAACTGCGGTTAAGTCAAGGGGGTGTCTTTGTAATTTTTCAAACAACGGGGTAAGTTCCTGTAATTAGGCCTAAAGCCAGGGGGTGTCTAGGTAAATTTCCCTTCTAATTATATAAATAACAATTCTACGACCACATACTCTTAAAATTTCCTACTTCGTTCTATTTCTTATTTGTCGCCGTGCCTTTTTATATAACTTGCCTCTTCAGAATAATTCATCAAGTTTGATTAAAGAAAACAGCCGTAGCATTGTTGTACTTTAAATACATATACAATTTTTAAAATCAATTTCTATAGTTATGATTTTGAATTTACCAAAGCAATCATCTAACGGACATACGTACATAAATAAATTCCCATTAAGTTAAATATACTCAGATAAAGATAACATTAGTTTTAATTGAGTAGTTCATTAAATTACTTACTCAACTAATTATTATAAAGCTAATATATATCTACATCCAACATTAACTAATTAACATAATTAATTTGAATAATTATAATTAGTAGTTATTTTAAATAATTTAATTAATGTAAACTAGTCTATGTCTAATTTCTCATTGTCCAATTCATTTTCAGTCCACTTAAGGATCTTAATTTCAGTTTTGGTCCAAGTCATTTGGTCTAATTAATTTCAAGTCCAATCTGTTTTCAATTTTGGTCCAAATCATTTTAGTCTAATATATTTAACCCCAATTCTATTACAAAGCCCACAATTTAAACAATCCAAACAAGAAAGGCCCAAAAGACAAAGGCCTATAATACTAAGCCCAATTAAATTACCTGAAATTGGGTTGACCCAAACCAACTAGCCCACTTAACTCTAACCACCAACCCCAACCCAAATAAATCACAATCAAGGCCAACCTTAACCCTAATTCATCTTCTCCTTCCTCTTCAAACCCTAACCGTCGCCGCCACAACCACCGGAAAACCACCATCAGCCCCAAATCAATTATATATAACCTAAAACCGAGCCCAACCGTACCCATTCCTTAGTTGCTTCTTCTTCCTCCTTCTCCGTAACTCCCACCACCGCCGCCGCTGTCAACAATCCACCACAACCACCGTACCACCTTCACAAGCTACCACACTCAACACACCACCCCACCGGTGCTCTCTCTCTCTCTCTCTCTCACACACACACACACACACACACACAATTTAGTTTCTCCTTTCTCTTGCCACCATTCACAGCCAGCCATAAACACCCCACCGCCACTCCCTTTCTCGCACTCTCACTCGTTTTCCACTGTGTGTAAATCGCACACAGTGGGGGTGTGCTAAACTCCTAATCCGGTTTGTGTACGTGTGAATGTGTGAACAATTGGGTGTGCAATAACTAAAGCATCCATAACTTGACAATGAAGGAAAAGAAGACAAGTGCCAATTTAGTAATAAGAGTCGGGAGGCTCTAAGGTGACTCTCCATCATATGGAGTCACCAACAGTTTGGCTTGGGCTGTACGTGGTGTACGTACCCAGGCATCACTCGAAATGTCTAAAATACCCCCAAATTAAAAACACTCTTTTCTTATTTCCCTCCCCCGAATTCTCCCCCAATTCTTTCTCTCTATGCACTCAACGATCGTCTTCTACCTCCATTTCCCTTTCCCAGTCTTCCACAGTTCCATATTAGAATTTCTTTCCCTTCCATATAAAAATTCGGACCGAGCATTGATAGCAACCTCTTGTATGAGCGAAACATTGATGAGCAACCTCTCTAGGGTTTGAAGATTTTGAGCATTTTCACTTATTTGGGTCATTATGTTGTGCTTGATTTCTGTTTCTTCAATTTAAAGTAAAGGTTTCCCATTTCCAGGTTAGAACATATTATTTATTGGTTTAATATTTGCAGTCATTGTAGAGCAGTGTTTGGTTGTGAATTTTCTGAATACATATAATATTTGGTTTAATATTTGGAGTAATTGTAGAGTAGTGTTTGGTTGTGAATATTCTGAATACATATAATATTTGGTTGTGTTTTTTAACTTATGGAGTTTAATATTTTGCGTGTATGTTTTAAATTTAAATAGTTTAATACTTGGAGATATTGTAGTATTGTTGGCCCTGTTGATATATTTTGTGGAGAAATTGTAATTTGGGTTGATATTCTATTTTTCTAATCAGTTGTGCTTTAAATTCATAGATTTTTCCCATGGGATAAGTAGACTTGCATTTATACAAGGAATTGGTATGTGGTCATAAATTATTGATAACTTTTTGAATACTAAATCTCTCCATTACAGGTGTATTTTAATTTTAGAATTGCATTGTGAAGATGGAGTTCCATGTTGTTGTACACATTTGAATGACTTAAAGGATGGAAATGGGCATAGTCAGGATGAAGCTCCATATTCAATTGATTCTTTTATACTAATTTTGAAAGATGAGTTGATAAGCAGTTTAGTATTTGATAGCGTTGACGATGCTGAAAAGTTTTACAAGGCTTATGCCAAATCTGAAGGCTTTGACGTTCGAAGACGTAGTTTGCAAAAGAATGGAGAAATAATAAAAAACAGGGTATGGGTTTGTAATCGAAACGGGTTCCGCAGCTCAAAATAAGAACCTCTTGTAAGAGAAGCTAAAACTTTGAGCAGGTGTGGATGCAAAGCTATTTTCCGTGTTGTGCTGGACAAAAATTCTGAAAAATATGTGGTTTCTACTTTTGTTAGTCAGCACAATCACGAGCTACATGGATGTATGAAGAGGTAAATTATTTATTAACATTGAATTTATTTACATAATCTAAGTTTTTGATTAATTGTTAGTTGATTTGTATTTTTGATCAGCTATTTGTCTTCCTCGGACAAGGCTACTCTCAGCTTGATGACGAACATTGGATTTAAGCCATCCCAAGTGATACATTATTTGGAGCAATTGGCTGGAGGTCCTGGGAAACTTTCTTTTAGAAGAAGGACTGCATACAATTGGATAAATAAGCTACGAGCTGAAAGAATTAGAAAAGGCGATTTGAACACAGTTATTAAAAAGTTCAAGGATCGGAAAGATGATAGGCTATTTTACAAATATTGTGTGGATGATGAAGGCATACTTACTAGGCTTTTCTGGGCAGATGGTTCATCGAGGTTTGAGTATGAAGCTTTCGGTGATGTCTTGGTTTTTGATAGTACATACAAGACAAATGCCTATATGTATCCGCTTGTGATATTTTCTGGGGTAAATAACCATGGTTGTACATGCATATTTGGTGCATCCATTATTCAAGATGAAACGATTGAAACGTATCAATGGGTCTTGCAAACCTTTTTAGAGGCGATGGGAGGAAAAATTCCTGAAGCTGTTCTAACTGATCAAGATGGAGCTATGCGTGCTGCTGTTGTTTCTGAATTTCCTGGTACAAGACATAGGATATGCAGCTGGCATTTATGTCGTAATGTTCGAAAAAATATTAGAGATTCGGCTTTTTGCAACGAGTTTTGTTCGTTGGTTGATCGCAAGTGCTCCGTAGAAGAGTTCGAATCTGCTTGGTCTAATATGGTTGAGAAGCATGACTTATCCAATCACAAATGGATGGTTGCTACTTATGAAATCAGAGATAGGTGGGCAGCAGCTTATTTTCGTAAGCAGTTTATGAGCATGATGACTACCACACAACGAGCTGAATCAATAAATGCCCTGATTAAGTTAAGTGTTGACCGCAAAATGACCATTTCTGATTTTATCAGTCATTATGAGCTTACGCTTGAACGTCTTAGGAGTGATTTCATAATCATGCAGAAGGAATCTGAGGTAGATAATAGGAGAGTAAGAGATAGTCCATTGAAGTGCTTTGATGAGCAAGCTCTTAGATTATACAACTTGAAGATGTACTTCATTGTCCGAAAGGAGATAAGGGATGAACAAGGTGTTTTGTGTGAAAGCCGGAGCAAAGACATGGATGGAAATGATGTCTTTGTATTTAGTGAGGAGAAGGAAAATGACGTTTCAAATTACACTGTGATAGTTGATCCAAGTATTTCAAAGTTTGAATGTGATTGCTTCAAGCTTGAGTCAGAAGGTGTACCATGTAGACACATTATATCAACGTTTAAGAACCTTAGATTGAAGAAATTCCCAGACGGCATTGTTAAACGTAGATGGTCAAAAGAGATGGGGACTGTTTTGTGAATGAAAATTCCCGAGCCTAAAAGTGTAAATGACATACAGCAACAAAGATTTGGTCTATTAAGTAAAGAAGCTCTCCTCATGTCTGTCGTGTCATCTCAATCTGAAAAAGTATTTTCCAGCTCCATGAAGCGCATGAGGGACGTAGCGGATAGGGCCAAGGACGAATTAATGATGCAATCCCAATGTGGTAGTGTTCCGTCCGAAAATTTGCGAAAGGATGACACATGCACATCTGCTGCAGGACTTGACGACCCACCTATTGAGAAGATTGTTGATCCTTGCCGTAACAAAACTAGGGGAGCAACTGGTGGAAGGAAACAAAAGTGTCGGATTTGTGGGTATGCCCTTGAATGCATTTCCTAGAAACTATTTCATACAACGTATTTTTCCAACCACTATACTTATCATTTTTTGGACCTTTTGTAGTGTTCCTGGGCACAAATCTACTACTTGTGAGGTAGAAAACCCAGCACTGGAGATGCAAAAAAGAAAAATAATGAGAAGAACAAACAGAAGAATAAGAAGAAGAAGGTATCTTCACCCCCAACAGAGAAAAGCACTAGTGTTGATGTTTCAAATGAATTTGCAGATTTCACTTCAGAAGAAAACAGACCACCTTCAATGCAATTCAACAGTTTTCAGGATTTGGGGTCGTATGGTACATTCTATAAATTTGACTCAATCTCTAATATCACCATAGGTTGCTTCTTGTGTTTAATGTACTACCAATCCCAGGTTTGGCTCCAATGTATCCCCAGGTAGTGTGTCCTGATGCAATTAGGATGAATAGCTTTGGTGGGCAAAATGTATTTGGACCAAACATAACTTTGTTGTGGCAACAAGAAACTGTAAGTTTTATTTATTTATGGGATAATATGCATAATTTGTAGATAAGTGCTAATTTATACTACAATCCTTTTCTGGTAGGGGGCCACATCCAGAAGTGTTCCGTTTATGCAACCGATGTTCCCGTTTTCTCCAAATTAGACTATTTATAAGATGTCCTGAGCTTAGATGAATTGAACAATGAAAATTTTGAATCCACTATTGTAAAGGAAGAATCATGTGTTGGTTGTAGGATGAGTATATGGTCTCTGTATAATTTTAAAATCTTGAAGATTACTTGTATCATGTAAACAAGAATGATAGTCATTCCTTTCAATAAAAATGTTCAAGTGTTTAAATGATCTCTGTTCCCTTTTTCATATTTGCTCTTGGATTGATGTTTTATTTAGCCCTTCAAGTTTATGTGATTTTTGTGATTTTCGAAAGAATGATCGACTCTGCGGGGGGGACAAATGGTATTATGGAGTGTATTAGAAGGAAACTCATGAAGTTGAACAAAAATGGAATGTGCTCAAGAATGAACAGTTGTAATTTCGATTGTTAGTCAAAATATTAGATAAACGTATTTGCGTATTTAGAACTAGTTTTCCTTGCCGAATTATGTCCCTTCCTTTCTGTTTTAATTCATTCAATTCATTAATGTGTAGAAATTAGATGTTTCATCAATAATACATCTTTATAGGTCTCTTAATACAAAATCAGTTCATAATAACTTTACCCCTATTAAATTTCACAGCTTATTATGAAAAATTTAGTAACAATCAGGGACATTGAATTACACTTAACACAAAAACTCAAAATAAATCATCACATTTCATAATAATAGCCACAAAACATAGTGATGATAGTTCCCCTAGTTACAGCAGTCAACATAAAGCATTCATATAAACATAAACCATTCAAAAAAACATAAACCTAACCCATATCAGGAATTCAAAAGTAACAGCAAGATAGTTCATACAAAATATTTCCGAAAATACTTAGTACTGAATTATAAACATATCCACAGGTTATAACATCCCACACCATCCCCTACGCGGTCCTCCTCCTCTTATTACCGTTGTCATCGCTGTCCCCCTCGGTCTCCCTAGCTCGGCGAAGTGGCAGCACCTGATTTGGTAACACTTTCATCTCATCCAATGGAAACTTATAAGCAAAGATAACACTGAATTCCCACCAGTATCGCTCGCCTTCGTGACGGTAGATACGTGCCCAATCGCGATGGAGCGAGCTCTATACCATATGTAAAGTAAAAATCAGAGCAAATAATTGCAAAAATAGTCTACCTTTTGACATTTGAAATTCTTATACCTCTACAAGAGTATCCCAAGTGTCGTCCTCACTAACCAGCACGTTCTTGTTTTGATCCCATCTAACAAAGCCACAGTTTTTTGCCTTTTCCCAAAGGCAAAACCGACGGTGCATGGAAGTAAATTTGAAATACAATTGATCGATGGTGAATTTCTTCGATGTCATAGCCTCGAGTTTTGGAATTATCCTTTGAAACGCCTCTATATTATCCTCCCAGTAATGGATTTTTCCTTGGAAAGCCTCATCAACCAAGATGTCAATGAATGCTGCTGTCTCTTCGTCTGTCCATTCGATCTTCATGTTGTTTCTGTATTTGACACAAAAATTAATTGTTAACTCACAATGGATGATAAAATAGTGATATAGATACATGCATGATGAATAAGCACATAAAAATTATAGCTAAAATGTGGAGGAGAAACATGAGCTAATGCATTACACCTCCAGCCCAAGGAAGACAATTATGCACAAGTATTTTGGGCTTCAGAGAACAAATTTTTATCATGAACTGGTGTATGGTGTATTAGACATTTTTGTCAGTGTATGAGCATAAGGGCTCAACAACCAACAAAATACTACTCATAAGATTATTCATACTGGTACGAGGACCAACTTTCGTGGCAGCAGAAATTGGTAAAAGGTCTCCTTGCATAGCCATTTGCTTCACTAACCCAAACCTCCCTAAAAGGATATCTAAAGTTTATGATATAAAGACATGAGCATCACATATTTATGTAAATCCACCTGCTACTTGATATTTTGCAGTCATGAAAAGTAATTACAATAATATTAGAATGTGAGGCAAAACTCAGAACTAGTATTCTTGATTTATTTCATCACCTTAAGGCAAACAAAATTACATTTCCTATGTATAGTACATATCCCAGAAACTATAACATTGTATATGGTCAACCCAGGATGAAATATGAATATACCATTCAGATAAAGACACACATTGTAACTACAATTTAAATTAAAAGAAATAAATGTCAGGGCTTGCCTGGAATAGCTCATAGTTGAGCCTTTTATTCATTACTATATCAATAATTAACCATAGAAGTATTTGAAAAGGTTAAATGAACAACACAACTAATGCATGTAATAAATTGAACCTATACTCCAGATTTCCAAAAACAAAAGCAAATCCAAAATTTAGATAATCAATCAACTCTTCCCAATTTATAAACAAAAGTAAATCCAGATTTAAATAATCTAGATAATATATCAGTTTAACTTAGTAGAAAAATTATACTTCAATAAAATCCCTTGAAACCCTTTGACATTTTTTGAGAGAAAACAGAACACACCCCAACAATTTCAGACAATCCATGATTTTCGTGACTTTTATAGAATAATACCCTAAGAAATTTAACAATAACCATAATCATAAAATAAAATGTTACCATTTACACAGTATTATATCTTAAATCTACCTCCTTAGGCATCTGAAATTTACCTGGTGCTCATCTTCTATCCTTGTCGTTTGTACTGCTAGGATGGAGATGGAGATGGAGATGGAGATAAAAAAAAGTGCGATGTACAAGTGATTTGCTTTGGAACTCGAACACTATTTATTTATTATTCAGTAGGGAAACGAAGAGGCGTTTTCAAGTTCTTGTGTGATGATTATTATTTTTGCAGATGTATCTGAAGACTGAAGGCCGAAGGGACGTGATCCTTGGAGATAGTGAATCTAGATTCATGAACTATTTAGGGACGTTTTATAATACTTTAGGAATTGGATCTTCTATATTATACGATCGTGTATTTTTATCTGCATGTAATAAGAGCTTGCTTATTGGAACAATTCCTATTTTAGATATTTGTAGCACCCCACCTAAAATCATCAGCAAATTTGTATTTTGGGAATTACAATTTATTGACATTATTATTCATTACACTTAAATAAATTTTAAGTATAGGATAATCAATTAATAAATTATTACTTCATCCATCCCATTTATTTTGCTCAATTTGCTACACTACTCGGTCAAGTTTTTCAATCTTAATTGTGACCTATCATATTAAATTATTCACATTTGTGGTATGTTAAACCTTATAAATATTAATATATATTGTGTTATAAAATATTATCAACTAAATAATTTTTATTAATATATTAGGTAAGTTATTATTATAATTTTTACAACTTTAGTCAAAGTCAATTTTGATCAAAATTGAAACACCTCACGACTTATTTAGTTACGAAGGTTTTACGTGACGACGTGTGTGTGCCTGAATTGTGACGAAAATTAGAAAATTGAAATATTATCAGTGAACTGCTTTTCATAAACATACTATGCACAAGAACTGTAAAAATAATTATCATTGTTTGATATATAGCGACAAGGGCGGACCTCGACGGCTTTTGGATTGATAGGCCAAATTCGTTAATTTGTCTATAAATGACATGTTATATAAAACATAATATAACAATGAACATTACTTATGATTAATAGTATTAACTTAGTTTACAATATATTTGTTATTTATAAAAATTATGAAATTTAGTACTTATGAACTAAACTTGTTATATTTGAAGGGAATATATTGCTTTTCTAGTCCGGATTATATAAAGGGTTGGTTAAACCTTTACAATGGGATGTAGTGGTTGGATGGTAGTGCTATTAAAAGGTCTTCACGAGGTTTGGAGGTCAAACCCTTGAAGAACAATTTTGTATTGTTCTTTCATTTTTTTTGACTTTCTCAATATTATATTACATAAAAAATCCTTCAATAATATTTTCAATGTTTTCAATAGTAATTTTTTTCTCTTCGTAATAATATCTCGATAGTATGTGTTTTATAATTTTCTCCTTAATAAAAACAATATGAACTATCATTGTTTCTGTTGTTCGATTTTATTTTTTTCTTTATTCGAATTATTCATTAACTTTTTACAGAGTGGAGTGATCCCTCAATTGGTTTTTTTTCCCACTTTAATCCCGACTATGAATTATTTGTTTCACTGTAGTCCTTTTCAAGTGATCCAAGAAGATTCCGAGCACATTTGATATGCTCAATAGGGCAATTTTGCCATTTCAAGTGTTTGATTAACAGGGATATATTCGTCTTTCTAATTCATAGTAGGGACTAAAATGAAGCAAACAATTTATAGTAGGGACTAAAGTGGGAAAAAAAATATAAGAGGGACCACTATGTAAAATATTGATGATAAGAGGGACCAAAAGTGGTATTTACCGTATTATATCATTAAGTACCCACAAGTTTTAATAAACGTTTATATTAATTGGTAATAACAGGGTATTTAATAGTTGGATTCCATATTAGCTCTCTTCAACCCTTGTGCACAAACGGAGACCGCGTTCAAGGGCAAAAAAAACTTCAAATCTAGTTCGAACTTATTCCTCGCAACCTCATTCCATTTTATATCAAATAGTAATTCATTCATAACAGCCAAATATATTGGAGATATGGATCTGCCCAAATGGATGGCAACGGGGATGCGTTTTAAGTGTTTGATTAGCTGGGGATTCGGCCAAGAATTTGTAAGTATACATTTCAAGGTGGACATTAATATAGAGGTCAATTTTACAAAATTTATATGCATTTTTTATCGATGTGAGCAAAATTGGATGTTGATTGTCAAGCTTACCAATTTAGGGCACAAAACTCAGTTCCTATATTTGATGAGCCTTTTTTTTGAACTTTTAAAAAACTTGTCCCACTTCAGTTGCATTTCAAATGGGGTAACTTTATCTATATGTATGTACCAAATTTAGGCTACAATTTACCTATTCTGCTTGAATGGAATTTTGGTCTCGGTTTCGTAAATGTCATATTCAGTAGGGATCTTTAAATTATGAAAAATCCCAATTCGTGGAAACATCTTTATCCATATGTATGTTCTAAATTTCATCAATTGGAATGGATAGTGCTGGAATTGTCCATATTTATCAACTCGTGTGATTGTAATTGGGATACTCATTTTAAAGGATATTGTCACTCTTCCATTTATGAGAGTGTGATTGCAACTTAATGTTAACTATGTTTCAGTGGTCCATGTTTAGTAGTGTGTGTGATTGTGATTGTGATTGTGCTGTAATTGTCCATATTTATCAATTTGTGTTATTGCGAGGGGTTGTAGGTACTTCCAAAAAGGTTTACAAGGCTAGAATGTATCGATTTCCGTGGACTCATCCCACCTACTGCCACTATCAATGTCTGTGGTAATAAATACAGGTGTAATGTTAAAGAGGAGGATGGTGATTTGCTCATATTATGTGGTGAAGGAATAGAATTTATGTCACGGGACCTAAATTTGGAAAATATGGACACCGTATTTTTCGAATATGTGGCTTTTAGACAATTTAACTGTACCATTTGTTCTGGCATAGACAGACTTGAGAAATTGCCACCAGGAATCACAGACCGAACCCCCTTCATATTCTTTGTGGACGATGGGTCGTTTGGGAAAAAGGGCATGGTATGCAATTCAATTTCTATATCAAGACTATTGTATTCTTATTTAAAATGTAAGCATATTTTAGGAGGATGAATTACAGCATTACTCCAAAATTGTTTGATTGCAGCAATTGCCAAACCATCTCATGTCACTCACCCGATTACTAGAACCAGCTTTTGTGATAATTCATACCCGTTTAGGTGTTTGGAAAATCCAGATTACCACAAACAGACATGGACCAGTTCTATCAGGAGATTGTTGGGAGTCGTTCAGGGAGGAACACAGAATACGCCGTTGTGAATGCATCCTGCTAGAGCTTTTCAACGCATCCGATTTTGCCGCGACCTTATACAGCAGCACGGATTGTGAGCCAAGTTTCATCTTAGATGGAAATATTTATAAACCGGGCAAAGTTGTTGATGATATGGCTGTAGCCAAGTTACACTGTGGATGTTCCATACCTACTATATTCATGAATACGTAGTTAAACGTGGATTTGTACATGTAGGTGAAGACTTTGAAGGGGGATTAGAATGTTATTGCGCTTCACATTTAGACTATAGTACTAATGGAAGCAACGAAGCTGTCCCACCCCCAACAACGCAAGATAATACCCCGGCTTATGGGATCGTTGTTGCACCGCCAAATCCATGTGTGGTTCTCGATGCATGGAGGAAGAAAATTCTGCCCCATATGATGCCTAGTGCACGTTCAAGAACACCATCCAGACTGGTATATGTTTCTTAGTACTCAAATACCTGATCAAATTAACCTAATGAACAAGTCATATTATTGTAGCTCAACAGACATGTTTTTTTGTAGTATATTCCGAAGAATGTATGGGCGAAACATCAGTTGGATGAAAAGACCAAATGTTTTGTAACTATCCTAGGGTTGCAAGATGCGCTATGGGAGGTTGACGTGCAGAGGTATGAAGCCACTAAGGGCTACAAGGACATGCGTGTTGCGTTGGCGAGAGGATGGGACAACGTTGCTAGGCAGCTAAGGATAGACCAGACAGTGGAATTTCAGATTTTAAGGCGAGATTTGGTGGATAGTCAATCCATGTACATGTCCATCGTCTTTATATAAGTACTAGTTTGCCTCGGGTATTAAGTTAAACATGATGTGGTCCATACTTGAATTTTCGTTGGGGAATAGTCCTAGAACTTGCATACCACTATTTTGAGGATATTGCTTTCGTCTACTAACTAGTACAGTTGTAGGACAATCTACAATTTCATAAAAATAACTTCGTATTATTACTTTAAATACATATGATATCTCATTGTGTTTCATAGTGAATTAAAAACAAATAGCTGGAGAATATTTATATACAGCTTAATAATTCCGATCGTTATTAAAGTCCAGGTTAAAATTTAATATTTAAAGTTGTGAGGAAATAAAGCTATAATATGGCATTGATAAGAGCAAGTGTTAAGAATATAATTACTATAGTGATATATATGTATAATAAATAAATATGTAAACATAAAGGTTTCTTAACCTATCTGGTTTAGATATTTAGAGAATGGACGGGACGGGAGAATCAGGTTCGAACTATTTGTGCATCTGTATGTGTTTTAATTATCAAAAATAAAATATATATTATAATTTACCTGTGATGAGATTCATTTTCGAGGACTATATGCATTTTAAAATAATCAAGTTACAAAAAGCAATTACACTCAAGTTGTGATGAGATTCGAAATTGGGACCAAGTAGAGAACTTCAATCACGTCCAAAAATACTATGCAATGTGAATAAAGTATGAGTTCGCATTCCGATAATATATGAATAGAGCTAATATAATTTCTAGAATCAACCCGCATCATAAATAGCCTTCAAGATCTACATTATTGACAGCCTATCTTTGTCCCATTGGAGTCTTACGGCATGCTTCAATCCTCTTCCACGTTACGTAGAAGAAATGCGCCATGTACTATGATCTCTGGATATACATAGTAGATACTAATATGAAAATATATTCCTTTGTATGAAAATATATTCCTTTGTATGTATGTATTGCTAATCTAAGTATTGCTCATGTCAATTAAAGCGGTTCCACTAGTCCTTTTATTATGGGGTATACCTAAAAGTAGGTTATTTATTATGTACCTTAATACGTGTGAAAACATATAAAATTACAAATAATTTTGAACCGAAGTAGTATTATCAAATTAAGTATTTAATTTCAAAATTAAGTTTTGACGATAGGGCAACAATTAGGATACACACGTGAAGCCAAAAGTTACGTCTTATGAGTGTACCATTATTAGTGTACTAAATTTGTGTACTAAGAATAAGTATTATTGCGTAGGCATAAATTGTTAAAATTAGCAGAGATAATTTACCAAAATTTAAATCATGTTAGAGTTTTTGTAAAAATGTAAATTAAAATTTATTAAGTCAATTAAAGACCCCCTTTCCACGAATAGCTCTCATTCCCCTAAATCCCTAATTGGTAGATTCTAAAAACGATTCAATTCCTCTCAGATTTCCCTCTCGAACTAGGGTTATGTTACCAAATCCAGTACCTCTATCTTATGTGAAATCAGCTTAGATATCACACACTTTGCTAAATAGTTGTGATTTGCACTAGGGTAATCTTCAGAAGCCTACTAATCGAGCAAGTTACCGACAGAATCAACACGATTCGAGGTGACTGGTCTCAATAATTGTTAATTCAGACGTATTATGCCATATGATAAGTTTAATGAGTTTTATGTGGTGTTTATGGAGTCTATTCGTGAAAAGTATGAAGTATTTATGGTCTAAATTTTTAGGACCTTCATGTACTCCGTATTATATATGCTGGAATAACATACATATATATGTGTACCAAGGTCCAGTCTGTTGCTCAACACACAATGTATTTGTTAAAATTGAAATTTATTTATTGTATAACTTGGTTGTAGTTTTACATTGATGATAATTAATTGTTCATGGTGTTTGGATTTTCAGCTTATTAACCGTTTGGGTTAGGCTGTTTGTGCAAAATGAAAAGAGCATCAATGGCTTTGGGAATGCGGTTCTTCGTAAGGATTGAAGATAGCTTTGAGTACATGTTTGTAAGTTCTTAACAGTTTAATAGAGTATAATCTAATTGATTTAGTATATTAAAATCTTTTACTAATACAGTATATTATTGGTTGTGTGATATGGTTAGAGCCACATGTGGAGTTTTTGAGATGTGTTATTATTCACATTTTCTTTTAGTTTGAGAGTTCAGATGTACTCAAACGTGACTTCATGACACATACTCAAATGGTCCATTTTCCCTAATTAATTTATTGGTACCATTAATTATTATATGCGTTTTATTCTTTGCATATCCGTGTGAGGAAATATATAATGATTGAATACCACAAAATATTTGATAATTGCAGAAAATTCCACAAGTTCTTGTAGATCACGCTGCGAACGAGCTAAAGCCAAACAACAAAGTAAAATTGAGGTCCCATAACTGGACATATGATTGCAGAATCTATATGAGAAGGGGGACTTCTTATATAGGTGGGGATGCAATTCAGACAATGGCAACAGACTTCAGCTTCCTAATTGATGAATTAGTTTTCTTTGAGTACATGGGGAATGCACAATTTCAAATATTTGTTATCGACAATTTCAAGTTCCTGGAGAAGCGTGGGGACAATAATTTTGACAGTCCAAGGCGTTTCTGTGTGAATAAGAACTCGTATAACAGTGGTGTATTGGTAAGATACAAGACACATAATTCTTGTATTAATAGGTTGTGCTTATATGACATGCAATTAAATGCTCATACCCATATTTATTCAAGTGCAGTTTTTTCCTCTTCGTGTTTGCTGGTTTCTGGGCCCCTATGGAACAAGCTTTGTAAATATTCAAACCCGCCTTGGTACGTGGAATGTAGAGCTCATTAAAGATGAAAGCCAAGCCAAATTGACAGGACAATGTTGGAGGTCTTTTGCTAAAGCACACGACGTAAACAGTTCTTGCTTAATCCAGATGGACTATATCGTAACGAGTAAAATGCTTACAGCAACCATTTACCAGGAGTCATCTTCCGAGTCACGTAAGGTGATTGATGGGAAACTGTTCAGACAAGGTGACGTGTTTAAACAAATTTTATGCTTGTTCTCAATTATTGTAAAAATAAGTGAACTGCAAATATGAAAGGCTAATATCATTTATGTATTGCATAGTTCATCAAGGATCTGAACAATATAAGTGCCTGTGCAAGTCAGTGGAGCCTAGTCAGATGATGGGGGTTAGACAACATCCTCAACAGCCTCAATCACTCAATAATGTCCCAATTCGTGTAATAAATATATCTGATGATGATGATAATGATGAGCCAATACATGATGACACAGGTGATGATCTTACCAATATCAGTCATGGCAAAAAATTGGATCACAAGGCACCAATTAATAGTGGAGAGGGTCAGTTAGCAGACCACCAGGCCTACGGTGCACAACTCAATCCACCACTTGAGAGTTGGGTGACTGTGATCCTTAAACACAATGTGGTTATACCCTCAAGAACATTTATTCCAATGCTGGTACGAATTTGAGTTTCGTAATTAATTTGGCTTACTTAGGGATCTTTTAACTTGCTTCTAGCCTCAGATAATTAAGGCAAAAAATTACAACTGGATTTTTGCAGTACTTTCCTACCCACATATGGAGAAAACATCACTTGGATGACATGAAAATAGCAGAAGTAAAAGTGCAAGGATACGCTGGAAGGACTTGGATGATTAAGGTGCAGAGCTACAAACGTGCAAAAAGCCCGAATACAAGTGCTGTTGTATTAAATAAAGGGTGGGGCTTACTTGCAACAGATATAAACCTAAGGGTGGGCCAATATATTGAATATCAAATTCTAAGGGTCCAGAGTGAAACAATGTACATGGCCTTGTTACCTAAATAGGTCATATTTTAAATCAAGGATTTCCAAAGTCCTGAAATGTAAATGTTTCATGAAGATATTGTTTGTTAATTTAAGTGGTGGACAATTTTTTTGTTAGGTACTGATTTGGCAGCATATTAAAAGGAATTTTGTTCTTGATTTGTTATTGACTGCCTAGGATAGTTATTAACGATGAGGCCAAAATTGAAAATTTGTGTTCATGTATTTAACGTGTATGAACCGAGCATTATTTTTTAGTATAAAAGCTAATGTATAAAGAAAAATGTTTTAATTTTGGAGTGGGAGGATAGTTATATAAAAATGATATTTCCATGTAATGCAACAAACATTTCTTATTTAATATGGCATTAAACAAGCATTTGTAGACAATAACAAAATTATACATCTGTTGTATCCCAGCTCAAAAAGACAAGAGTAAGAAAAGAACACAAAAATACGGAAGATTATTGTCATTTTTGAGCATAAACATGAATCTTGTTACTATTGAAAAAGGAATCTCAAAATATTACACTTCACATCACTCCGCCCCAACCATTATGATTTTCGTACATAGCCAGGTCAAACCAGAACATGGGGTCATTCATATTTGCATCAACCATAGGCTGGACTCTAGGAGCAACTATAATATTTGGCGGGTTCGCTACTTCAAGCGGAACGTCTAATCCTGGCACCGTCTCTTGGATTGCACCGATAGCTCCAACATTTTTACCTCGATACTGGAGGGATATATTCTCCACTGGATTCCCAAAAATAATGCATAGATTGTCCCACTCAGGCTCTCCCTCGTTCATGTATGCTTCGCCCAATCTATATTCCTATAATTAAAATAATTAGTATAACAACTTGAACAGTAAGCTTAAAAAAAATAAGTAAAAATTGGATTGCAGAAATTTAACTCGAAGAATCGCATCCCATTGTGAAGCATCACCAATCAGAACACGATTTGCATTCCGGTCGAACCCCGTTCCCAACATTGATAATATACCCGAAAACGTATGGTACCTCTCTTGCAATTTGCGAAACTTGGAGACCGCCTCCCTAATGCCGAAATTGGTTTCGAATTGGACATTAACTTCATCTATTGCCCGCTTAAGGACAATTTTTTTGTTTTCACCCTCCATATTTTCGTGTGCTAACATTTCTTGTACAAGCTTGTGGATGAACAAGTCATCCATTTCCTTATTCCAATATTTGTTGTAAAATAACTTAGATTGAGGGGGTGGGTTTCTTGAAGTCATTTTGTGTATTGCCAAGATGGAATGGTGTAAATGGTTTTTAAATATAAGTTGGTTTGGATAGCACATATATAAATAGTAGAAAATGATGATTTTAAGTTGAAATCTTCAAAGAGATTTTGTTCCTGTCAAAATCTATGTAAAACACAATCCAAAATATTCTGAAATGGTCATTCTCTAATAAATAATGCAGGTGTTGCACTCTACTTTTTACAATACACGTGAACTTTCACAAAAAAAAAATTGACAAATCAAATACTACACACTACATTCCAAAGTTTGTTGGGCCAAATGAACACTAGAAGGTACATAACCTATATTATATGATTTGAATGCAACAAGTATTTCGTAAAATTACAAGGAAATAAGAATACAATGGATCATAAGTTATGTGGTCATACAAAAAATTAGAAATGTACATTTACGTGTTTACTAAGTGTTCGAACTAAATAATGGAAGACGACCTCAAAACTATTATCTGTCATTCGCTATACAAGAACATGTTTCAAATATTAAAATATAGACCGGTCGTAGTTTCATAGCTTATAGGTTATGGCTGAAATCCATTGACGGTACATAAAATTAATATGTTGTTTAATTTATGTTCTTGTATAGGGTATAACAGATAATAGCTTTGAGGTCTTCTTCAATTATTTTTCGCGATCGCTTAGTAGACACATAAAGTTACGTCACTAACCATTCGTATCACAACATAGCCGACCCTTATTGTATTCATCCATTCCTTTAACCATTAAATAAGTGCTGACTGCCGTCGACGCCTATAGACTAGAGATATACATTCTAATACCCAATTTTGGCCTATATCATGTACTTAAATGCAAAAAATTATGTCTCTAATCGTTAGTAGCGGCACAATTCCATTCCGTATGTGCCCGAATACAAGTGCTTTTGAATGGTGGTATGACGAATCTCAATAATCTGTATGATTAGGTATAATACTTGTTAAAATTGGTAACGAGTTCCCCTAAAAAGGTTAAAATTGTTATGACATTAATAGTGTAGATTGAGTAGAAATATATAAAGTAAATATAAACTTAAATGGTCCATACCTTATTTTAACATAATGAAGATGCAAAAATATTAGCAGCAGCTTCTCTACCTATTATCAACTCATTATATCTTTATTTGTGACTAGTGTAAAATCTATGACATCCTTCACTGTATATATAGTGGAGCAATTTAAGAAGGACAAATGCAAAATGATCAAGGGAAGCAATGGCCATGTCCACGTTAGTGGTTATTGACAATTTCTGGTCCATCATCACGTGGTATGTTGCTGGACAATTAATGGTGTATTCAAACAACCACTAAATTATATTGTGGGAAGGATAGGGACTGTTTTGGTAATATATGTTAGGTACTGGAATTTATTTGACTGATAATTGACAAGGGCACATAATTAAACCATATATGACAGTCCAGGCAATCACGTGCAATTGGCATTTTCTTGATTGAGTGTATGTTCATTCACATGCAATTTTATATTATCGTATGTATTTTGTGTAATTATTTTTCAAACATTAAATATAAATTTCTATTTTAACTCTCACAAAGGTGAGGAGTCAAAATACCCAATTAATACCAGTCGATAGATGAAATCGAGGGCGAATAAGGAGTAATCTCGACCGTTGATAGTGTCAATCCATTTAAATTTAATTTTTGACCCCGTCTGATAGTAGTGAAATTTAAATAGTGTACCAGCTATTTCACTACTATCAGACAGGGTCAAAAATTAAATTTAAATGGATGGACACTATCAACGGTCGGGATTACTCCTTATTCGCCCTCGATTTCATCTATCGACTGGTATTAATTGGGTATTTTGACTCCTCACCTTTGTGAGAGTTAAAATAGAAATTTATATTTAATGTCTGAAAAATAATTACACAAAAAGCATGTCCTTAATCCTTACTCTATATATTAACTCAAGTATATGTTTGAAAAATATATTTAATTGGGTATTTTGACTCATCACATTCAATTATAAACTATACCAAAATGCTGAATGATTTGGTATGCAGGTTTGACATAAAAGCATGTACTTTTTCGGAATATGCATATACTTGAGTACAAAATCCCGTATATTTACAAATTATAACATGTTATAAAACGTGTCCTTAATCCTTAAAATCTCCTCTTTCAGCTCATCCAACAAATAAAAATCCGCACCTGCATCCAATTTTGCGACGGTGATGTGCTCGAACTCTTCCGTCAACAAAATGATTAATTTTTCCTTAATCTCCAATCTTAAACACCATATGTTACACAATTCTCCATTTCTTTCCAAGTTCATCATCAACCTTGATTTTCTTCAAACAATCAAAAATTATCAAATTAAATACCACATGATAATAATTTAACTGAGTATATATTCAACAATGCTGAAAGTTACCACAATGAAGTATTATAATACCTGAGCTTAACATGACCATTGACAAATGGTCTAAACTTCCGAGGAGCACTACATACGTAAACAGAAATATGTCACACAAATATTAAATTCGGCCCCCACATAGTTATTAGCTGGAAATAATATTATAGCAGAAATATAATTTTCAAATCACAATTGAAACTATGATAGATATATTTACGTACGGATTATGGGGCGTGACCCCGGCATCGTGTGATGATCGCAAATAGTGTAAAGCTATGTTGAACTTTTGAAAAATACAAAGACCCGGATCTAGTGTCCTAAAGTAACGAACAAATTCCCCGTTGATGTACTCAGATACGAGGGCTAAAAGCAAATCGTCAAATTGACACCTTAGGCTTCTATTATACGAGCAACGATAACATAAGGAAGAACCGTTATTAATATTCGGATTATTCACATGACCATCAACGCAACACCCAGGAATTTGACAAATGTTTGTAGTCCGTGACGTAGCGGCTTCAGCATTCATATTGAAGGAAAACACCAACATAAAAATCTTAGAGGCAAGGGAATTTCATAATGCGTAATTCCCTTTAAGTGCATGTCCTATAAATAGAGATGCCACAATTGAAAATTGCACCCTAAACCATCAAAATGCAGAATAAGGAACTTTGTTCCCACTATTTTTCACTTTAGTCCTATATTTCTGTAAATGATCGGTTGTAGCTTAAAATTACTCCAATACGATTTTAAATGCCAATATTCATATAAATATAAAAGCAAACGGTTATTAAGCTGTTATGTGAGTAAAATGCAAGATCAAGAAATGTTTGCTGTACAAATTCCATAATTAACTTGAAGGCATAAAGGAAGCATACACGTGTAGAGCATTCCTTTAGCCTATGATATAGAAAAATAGGCCCCCGGGTATATTATGTGATCATGTGACACACCTTACGTGGTAATACCACATGAATTTGGAATAAATACTATATGATGTGAGAGTTATACTAAATATATGGGGTTAATACTATATTATGTGATCATGTACCAAATAGTTGTGATACACATTGTGTGGTAATACCACCTAACCCTAGAATTTTTCATATATATAAATTCCACTAAGATTGTCACATGTAGTAATACATATACATGGAAATTGCATATATATGCCAAGAGACCCGTGACTTTCCTTTCCATATATATGATAAAGCCTGTCATGCCATAAATTCATTTTTGACCATGGCCCTAATCACCTCACTCACACACGGTATTCCAGAAGAAGTCCAATGTCCTCACTTGCAGCCTTTCACAGTGTCTGTCCACCACAAGCTTCCAACATACTTCCATCACACATGTACAGTAGTAGATAATTTTAAGAACATGTATTGCAACAATATCGTAGGATTAATTTGTTATTAATTATACAAAATGCATATTAAATGTGCATGTAAATTTATACCCTATCAATCGGAGATATGTAATAATATTGCTTAATTTTCAATTAATAAAGTGAAAAACCAAAATGGGCATGCTTAATATACCTCAAGTGTAGGACAATTAATGAGTATTATAAGCTGAGATTTGACTTAAAATCTATAAAATATAATCGGGCTCTATAGTTTTACGATCGGACGCTTTTCACAAATTATCTAATTTATCAATCTGCAAGCTGGCAAAATAACATAATCATTCATTGAACATACATCACTAATATCATCAAATTACAAACTTAAAAATAATAAGGAAAAAGACATCATTTTTTAGAATTTCCTTCGTTCAATTTTAAATTTCCCATAATTTTGAACAAATCAGTCATATTCTTATTCAAATTTATAGCTTCATCCCGCTCAACCAGTATGTGATCTCTTTCCGTTCGTAGCATTTCGATCTCCCGATGTAGGGATTCAAATTCATTGCTACTTGGTTCGTTTTCTTGTGTTGTCGACGATGAAGCATAACTACTCGTACAAGTCGAGTTGTGTGACAAATACGCTACATATGCCCTGTTTGCGTCTTCCCAACTCGGGAATGACTTGTAACACGCATGACTATACCCTCATACTTGTTCATGAGCATTTTCCCAGTCGTCGTATATCCCCGGATTACGGCCAACAAATACCACGTAATGTTTTGCCTAGAATTCAAGTTACAACATAATATTAATCGGAGATGAATAACTATCCATTAATATATAAAAAATTGTTAAATAAAATAGACAAAGCAATAAAATGTTGAATACCATGTGGGAGAGGAATGAAAAACTGTAATTGCTTCTTTACCTCCGGATGGTTACTATGAATAGATAACAGTTAGCTGAAATGCAATATATAGGTAGCATTCTTATGAAAACGTACGATATTTATAAGCTACAAAAATAATTGTTGGTCCAAAATATAAGTCCATATAGAAAAAAAAATTTTTGTGTATTAGATGGTTATGACCAAATTCACACGTTACAATCCAATCCAAGCTCCAGTAAATGTCCCTGTCCTGCACAAATTCAACCATACATTATGGCCCTTGCACTTTTACACAAGTTGACAAAATTCCCACTACACAAGTACAGTATTAGAGGAGCCATTTTTATACAAGTTGAAGTCTGTATTCGGATGGTGTAGTAGTAAGGGCAAGTCCAATTTGCATATATAAAATTTGAGACCTCAAAATTGATGAACCCATTTACTTCCAATTGAACCCAAATTTATCCCCTCAAAATTGCCGAACCCATTTTCAACATCCAATCATAAAGTAACACGTATACGATGTGGGAAAGAAATCTGATAAGAAATTTGAACGCAAACATCTTATCTGAAATCTCAGTTAGCTGAATATAAATTGACACGAAGATAAAAATATTATCACAAAACTTTTCATAATATAATATCCAATTTCGATTCAAATGGATAAAAGAGTATATCAAAGATAGAAATATATAAAATATAGATCGGCACTTGAAAAAAATAATTAAGACACCATCAATGAGTTTTAATTGTCTACAATTAATAATTATTAAAAAATTACAAATATTTTGAGTTTTTTTTTATATTTTCTTTGGTCCAAGATTAATTTTTATTGTATTTAATATTGCATAGGATGTAAATTAAGTGGGATACTATTATTTTTGTAGGGTTAAAAGTGAAAAGTCATCCAATCGGAGTTTATAATACTTAATTTTGTGAATAACAATGAAATTAGGTATTTTATTTAGTAAAGCTAAACTGTGCAAAGTAAACGTGCATAATATTATTTTTATTAACATCTTTATACTAAAATGACAATTAACAATTCAGTAGACTTGAGAAATCGTGAATTATACAGGGATGACCTTATTAGCTTCTGGAAAAGATTAAAATGGATGAAACAATATATTTATGTTATTTAAGTTGCACACATTTATCACTAATCGCCATTAGCGATAACTTAAAAATATATTTAGTTACTATTGCACTTGTCACTATTTTTATTGTGACAAAACTAATATTTTTGTTACTAAATATATGCAGAATATGATAATTTCAACAATGTCACATAATATTTTATCACTAAAATTAATTTTTCTTGTAGTGTGTCTCTAAAAGGGTGTCACTAAATATATGCATAAACTGAAAATGCATCTTGTAGTGGTAGTTTTTTTTTTATATATTATGTATTTTTCGTAATCGTTCAATGTTGTTCTAGCTATATTTATATTTATTTCCAAAGATGTGAGTTTGCAAATTTATTGTGTCATCTTGTACTATAATTTATGAAATAATTAAGATTGATATTTTTTTTTATAGAATTAATTTAAACATTAAATATTTTTAAAGAAGAAATAATGCGTGGAAATTGCAAATAATAATTTTGATAGAAACAAACATCATATCATAAATTTACAACACAAAATATGTCACATAAAATAATTGTATTAGACAATTTTAGTTATTAATTAAGAAAAGAAAAAGAAAAGAACGAGAGAAAAGAAAAAAAAATAAAAAAGAAAGAAAAATTCTGGACCACATGGTCCAGGAGTCCAGGTCCGTCGAAGAATTTTCCCCTCCCAAATAACCCATACCAAACTGGTCACTAAATCGTCTCAAACAAAACAAGATCCCATTAGGCAAACAAGGGGCCATTAGGGTTTGTTGTCTCTCCATTAAACTGAAAATTGCGGTTCCTCTTCACGATCCCGGCGAAGTAGGTGATTTCTATCAATTTAGTTCAGATGTATGGAGGCAATCTCGCTGTGGGTATGCGATTTTTCACGAGGGTGAACCAAATGTGTCTGACGAAAATTGTAAGTGCCCTAGTACTTCAGACTTCATGTTAATAACTAGATTATAGAAACACCGACATCTTTTTTCGTTCGTGTGGTTTATTCTACCAACTATAGCTATATTTTATATTCGTACGTACTGTATTAGCACAGTGTATGTATAGGGGTGGTTAATGTTTCATCAAAACCTGGCAAAACATTTTCGTATATGGAATTTTTCTAAACGGCAGAGTGGAAGAATCAAATGTTATGTGAAGTCAGCATTAGGAACAAAAAATTTCAGAGGACAGATAATAGTGGAGAAAAAATAAGGAAGATTTACATTTATGTATATTGTATGGTACACTAACTAATTTCCTAAATGCATAATGCTTCTATTTCAGGTAATGTATATGACTGTTTATTATATGCATAAAAATTGTTTGGTCTGCAACTGCACATAGAAGAAGAAGTTTGAAAGTGATGTGTCATATTTATATTTAAAAGGACCAACATTATTGTATTGTATACCATGTACTTGGTTGATAATTATGAGTGAGATTAAATTGCATGTTTAAGTTATCTTTTTAAGTATGAATTGCTCACGTTAATGGGAATGCCAAATTACACAGATATATAAGGACACATATGTGTCTGAACATTTAATTACGTACCTAATTTGTAATGATGTGGCAAAAGGAAGAATCTTATTAGCACAGTTTAATACATGTTTGCATGATGATTATCCTATTTGGGATCCATTTGTTTCATATGGCATTCCTGCATGATAGGATTGTAAAAATGATTTGGGTAATATCATGCATAGTTGCATGGTATTGTGATTGGTAGATATCTGCATGGTATTCAAATTAGTTTAAGCCTCAATTACTTAGATAATGTTTTCTTCAATGTATACTTAGATAATGTTTTCTTCAATTTATATGCTAAAATAAATTCAATGTGGTCTTATTAATTTTGTTCGAATTAGGAAATTCCTGGAGATTTCAGAGAATTTTCTATTCATGATTTGAGGAATGGACAAAATGCAACTGTTAAGGCATGCAGGAAGCTATATAGATGTAAGGTTCTCTATCGTCGAACTGTGGTGTACATCGCTGGGGACGGAATTCTACAACTTGCAAAAGACTTTAAGCTGGAGGACGATGATGTGCTGTTTTTTGAGTACCTTGGCAGTGTTGAATTTTCGTGTGTTGTATGCTGCGGTAACACATTAATGGAGAAGAAAATAGGAAAACTGCGTAATGGTGAGCCGGTCAAGTTCTTTGTAGAGTCCATTTCACATTATGACTTGGTAATTGATTATCTTTAAATCTTAATGATTATTTAGTATCCACTAATAAAACTTAGAAAATCAGGAATTGTGAGTGACGACATTATTAATTCGAATGCAGGAATTTCCAGAGGAAATGTTTTTAAATGTGAGTATGGATTTGAACAAGTTCTTCAGAGTTCAAACAAGAAATGGATCATGGAGTATACATTTTAAATTTGGCAAAAATTGGGGCAGACTGGGAGGTCAATGTTGGTATTCATTCTACTATGCCCACGATCTGCGTACTCCATCAATTATTCAAATGGATTATCATGGAAGTGGGGATTTCACAGCAACAGTTTACAAAATCCATTCAAGATGTGAACAACAATGCAATCTAAACGGAAAGCTCTTTGTGAAAGGTGATGAACCAAAACCACATGGATGCGTATTACTTTACCAATAAAAATCTCATATTTATTTACAAATGGTTTATCCCTTTATGTAGTTGAAGAAGGAACCGATGTTTTCAAGTGCCTGTGTAATGGTGAGAGACCTCATCGTGTAGTATCTAAACTTAGGAAAATTCGGTATGATGAGGCTGATGAAGAAGAGGTGAATGATCAGCCTCCAGTTCCACAAAATGTATTGGATTACTGGACAATAACCACAAGGAAACATATGGTTCCTCATTATTGTACAAAGACACTTCCACGAATGGTAAAGCAAATGTTATGGTCTATATCGTATGTATTCATTGTTTTATGTCTAACAATGTTAGTAATAACATGTTTTTCTCCATATGTCACCAATTGTTGCAGTACTTTCCAGTGGACAAGTGGAAAAAACATCACCTGTATAGGAAGACTGTTGCAGTGTTCAGGGTTCCACATGACGATGATATAAGGTGGGAAGTCAAGATTCGTCCTTACAAAACAGGGTACAAAACAACACGTGTAGCACTGACTGACGGTTGGACCAAACTTGCATTAGATCTTCGGTTCAGAATTGGTGAAACCCTTAAATTCCATCTTCTCGTGCCCCCTGTCCATGAGCCCAGCAATGACTCCAAAGTGTACATGTCCGTTCAATGGTAATTAAGAGATGAGTGTGGTTTCCTAATTCCGTATGCTTTTTATTATGCGTGCTTCGCAATATACTGGTTTAAATTATGTTTTGTGCTGTATATGATTAAGTTGGACAACTGTTCAGGAACTAAAACATTCAGTTGTATTTAATGGATGGTATTTTTAGCATCTTAAAACACAAAATGAACAAAGGTGTAATTGGTTATTTTGTTAGATAATATTACGCCATCTTTAATTACTGGGTTAAATGATTTTAAAATAAATAATATTTGAATTGCAACTATGTACTATATTTGAATTGCTTAGACTCTTGTTTACCTGTAGTTTAATATTTTCTAATCATCAAAACTCAAAAGTCAGCCCCATGAGGTTTTAGCATAATACAAGGAACCCCCTGTAGTTTACTATTTTCTACCAGGTTTCCAAAAATCAATTTACCACCTGTATGCATGCAAACTATTTTATTTAACATAGGGGGATAAATTGCCACATTTATCATAACACAATGGGTAAAAAATCACATTATCATAATAAAAGTGGATTAAGTGCCGCCTAAAAAAATTGGGTTTGGTACCAAAATTGCAATGAAAACCTATCCTATGGTACCAAATTTGCATTTTCATATTCAATGGTACAAAAAGTGCAAGTCAACCTATCCTATGGTACCAAAAAAGCAATTTTCCCTGTAACAATTGTCTATAAGTAACCCCATGAAATTAAGAGTCAAAATATATGGTCAACAATAACATGTCCATTGGTCATTTTTTAAAATATGACCGTTGCCTATAAAGTAACCCCATAAAGTTATTGTAATCTTCCAAATATATTGCATGTTGTACATCAAACTAAACATAGCTAAATTCAATTCAAAACCGAGCCTTTAACATGTAAAACACATCCCGACTCACTATTATTCGGGCTTGGATCAAATTTAAGCGGGCCGAGCCATCGAACTTCAACTAGAAATGCTCAGTTGTATTGGTTCCTATCAATAGTTAATCAATTATGAAATAGCCATATTTTAAATAAAATAAAAATTAGGGGTGTTCAATAAAATCGTCAAACCGCCCCAACTGATCGGCCCAACCCAAACCGACCGCAATATGCGGGTTGAACGATGAATGGGTTGGTCTTGGGCTTTGTGAACAAAAACCCGCAAATTATGATCGGGTTCGGGTTTATATTTTAAAAAACCGCATAAATCGCACCCAACCGCATGTATATAAAATAACAAATTGTGTTTTATTATTTAATATAATTTAAGCACATACAAACTTTTAATTTACCGTCTCAACCCCAAAACTTAAGGGCATCTCCAATCCTAGGCCATCAAAGTGGGTAATCAAATACTCATTTGATGACTGCTACAGTGTTTTGGGGTCCCTGCAAATGTTTTATATTCCAATGCACAGCCATCAAAATGGAACATCAATTTTTTTCATTATTTAAAATTAAGTCAAATTGATATTAAAACAAAATTAAACCCATTTAAAAATGCAATCAAATATAAAAACGAGACTAAAGTGTATATTACAAATATTATATCTTGCTAACTTTTTATATTATATCATATGATAAAATTTAAAAATGTCACGCGTCGATTTGAATTCAAATATTAAGGTATATGATCAGATTTCGTATCCATATAATATAATATATTTATATTATATCAAGATAGATAAGATTTTCCGATGCCACGTGTCGATTTTTAAGTAGCCATCAAGATATCTGATAATATTTCTTATCCATATAATATATGAATCTTTGTAACTTTCTTTTTTCCTTTGATTTTAATTTCCTGTAATTTTTATTTATTTATCTAGATATGTTGCAAGTATAATTTTGTGATGAAAATGATGTTTAATTTATACACAAAATTTTGCAACGGCTCTTTTTCAAAAAAAAAAAAAAAGTTACCATTTTCGATCTTCTAGCCGTTGGGAGTGTGAAATTTTTCCTACCAAAATTTGGGGCCAAGAGGAATTGGCCCTATTTTTGATGGCAAGAGCTTCTGGACATCAATATGATGGCTCAAATAGGGCCTCCATTGGAGAGGAGTTTTTTTTATTTCAGCCATCAAATTGGAAGTTAATGGGTTTGATGACCCATATGGAGTGTCCATTGGAGATGCCCTAATTTGTCCCCTAAAATTAGTCGACACAGTTTATTAACAATCCAAGTTAAATTCTATCGATTGACAACTACCAATATCAACTTTAATAATTAAAGTATTTTTAATAATTTTTGTTTATTGTTTGAAAAAGTCTTGTTCGATTTTGTATTTGAGTAAGAATTATTGATTTTTATATAGCAAATATAGACTTTAAATAGGTTAACAAATTAAAGCTAAAAATTATGAAAAAGTAGTATTGTTCATATGATTATGAAACATTCAAGAATTTTATTCTTAGATAAAACTACAATAACGAAATAGTAAGTGATGATAAATTAAAGTAGAGCCTAAAAAAAAACTTCATTAAATTAGGAAAAGCAAAAACCGCCCCAACCCGAAGGGACCGCAAAGTGCAATCTCTAGACTTATTGGGTTGGGTTTGGTCTTGAGTATTAAAAACCCGCAAATAATGGGTCGGGTTTGGGCGAGTATAAAACCGCACCGCGAACACCCCTAATAAAAAAGGGATATTACAAGGGGTGATATAATTTCCTTATCAAGTTTAATTTCACCAACAAGAATAAATCACAAATTAAAACAAATAAGAAAAAAATTACATGTATATATGGCAAATCATTCAGCCGAAACAAGAAGCCCCCAATGTACAATTTTTCATGTCCCAAGAATGTGTCAAGTCTATGCTAAACAATCATCATTACAACAGGCCTAACCATATTAGCGGGTAAATCCAATGCCAATTTCCCTCCAATATCATTTTCTTTGCTTTTCCTATATTCTCCCATTTCTACAGCTCGTTAATTAGGGAATCTCTGCATATAGATCATTTTCACCAATAATTCAACAAAAACACACATGCAGTTAAATATATCTCCATTAAAGACTCTCCAACTACTCCTCAACGTGAAGTAAAGGAACCATGTAAGTAAATGCTGAACTCACTGATTTTTATGTTACCTCCTTTTGTTTATCAAAATAAATGCACAGAGTAATTAAATGATGGGGGTTTCTCATAAGCATTAAGCACACAGCACAAAGAAACCTCCAATTTTATTACAAAAATAAGTCTCCTGGACTGAACCGAGAATGGATACAATCAAAGAATTATTATACACATAAGTATTATTTAATGAAATAGATACTCCACTAAACCATGGGCACACAAATAATTTCTACAAGGTTTGATACCATTTAATGAAAGTTTTTCAACATCAAGATTTGTCTCACCTGTAAAATGCCTATCTTTTACACATAAATTTTTTTAATTTCATTATTTCAAGCCATGTTAACTTCTTAGCAATTTTATTTAATTATTGGATGAGGTTGATGGGAAGTATAATATCAAGTTTTTTTGCCAACTCCCAAAATGCTGTAATAATATTACTAGTAATTCATTTTTTAAGTTGTAATTATGTCATTTTACTGATGTCATTACTGATGACATTTTAGGGGTACTGATGATAAAAAATGTGAAGCAAAAAGGAAACTGGAATTCTGCCTAGGCAAATCAAGTGAGGCTGATGAATTCAATCCTTCTAAGTTGTCCAAAGGTAAAGGCATATCAACACCAATCATCAAAATAGTCAAAGGGAAGGAGGACGTATCAACTTTAAAAGATGAGTTGAGGAATTTTTTTGATATAACTGACAGAACAAATGATGATGCATTACTCTTAGATGTAGACAGTCTCATAGATGATCCATCCCCTGCTATGAAAGAACTTTTAACAACACACAACACCAAGCTTATGAAGGAGTTCTCCGAGTATTTGGAGCCCAAGGAGGTATGAATTTTAAGTATGATTTTTATTACACATTACATGTTATTGTATGTCAATTAACATACAGTTTCTACCTGCAGTTTATGATATTTGATTGTATCTTTAATCTCTTCAGGGAATTAAGTTAGAACATAGAACATCCCTCAACAAACTTCTTCAAGTTAATAGTAATCTGAATGTGGCACAAAAAGCGTGTATTGAGGAGATGGGATTTGGTTCATTATGCAAGATAAAAATTGATTCAATAGATAAGATCATGTTGAAATGGATAATGGATAATTATAACTATGATGATCATGTCATTAATGTGCACCATGGTTATTTTCAAATCAACGAAGAAGCTATCAGGGATGCCCTTGGGATACCTAAAACAGAGGTACCTATTAGGTTCAACGTCGACTCGTCATGTGGATGGTTAAAATATGGGAGTTTTTTTACCCTGGTTAAAGGGAGAATAGAAATCGGAGCACTGTCAGATAAACTAAAGAAGTGCACAACTTGTGGAGATGAATTCAAAGTTATGTATTTGGCTTTACTTTTAGCCACAGTGTTGTTTCCAGGGTCCCAACAAAACATGCCTCAGCATTACCTAAATTTGCTGCTAGATTTGGAAAAGATTAAGGATTACAACTGGGCAGGATTAGTTCTTGAGAAACATGAGGAGGGAGTTACTCAATGGAAGAGTGGTCAGACTTATGTCAGTGGATGTGTGCTTGTATTGCAGGTAATTAACCTACATGATTATAACAGTAATTATTCTTAATGTTATTTAACAATCAATTCCAAATGTTGTGGAGGTCCGTACAATTTCTTAATACTATAACTTGTTTGTTTGCTAAAAACAGATTCTATTCTTAGCTTATGTGATCCCAGTTGGAACAAATTATCATATCAGGTTGGAAAAAGAATGCCCCTATATAGAATACCTAAGCAAGCAAAGGGTCAATATGCTTACATTGGATATGCGTAAGATGGGAGGCTACTGGAGTCCCAAGGTAATTATTGTATTTCATAATTGTGTGGTAAATATACATATAATGTATGGTATGCTGTAACAATCCATATTTTTTATTTTTAAGGTTGTTCAAATCAACACTTGTTATACACAATCATCTAGTTCAAGGTTATTTGATGTTCATACGAAAAAGGGTGATGAGATACCTCATCATAAAAATGAGGAAGAACAAGCGAAGGATGAGGAACTTGCAAATGAGAATGAGCCTAGTGATGGGGGGCTGGACACTAATTCATATATTGGAGTCAGACAACACCGGCCATCACATATTGACAACAACTTCCTATATGAACAGTTCAATCTATTGTTTGGCAAGGTAAACGAATTGGACGAGAAGGTCTCTAGAATCATCAGCAGTAACAATGAGATTGCACTTGGAAATATATCTAGTAGACCAAACATTGCAGACCTTATTCCAAAGATATATCAATCCATCACAGATCTCCCTAACACAATTAACAGCCACTTATATGCATCCATAAAGGAAGCCCTTCAAAAGAGCCTAAAACATGGAGGATTGCCATCTTCTCCAAGTTCAGGTGTAGAAACACCAGAATCAAAGGTCTGTAGTTCAAAAGGACAGACAAAGACCATAAGCCACAATGAATCTGACAAGATAGCAGATGTTGGAATGTGTAATAGTCCAGCCAATCCAGAGTCGTCTCCAGATGCTATTTGTTCTTTCTTATTTGAAGATGGGTTGAACTTGAGGTATACCTTAATTTTTGATTAATTCAGAAAATACTAATTTTTCAATAACACATTTTAAACAATTTTAACATAAATGCTTTTACAGACAAGTTGTGGTTGACTATGGGAATTGGCACTGCACCAGGGACAACATCATGTGTTTAAAACCTCAATAGTATATCAATGGAACAGTAAGCTCTCAACTTAAACAAGGCTCCTTAAACCCTAAAAGGCCAAATATTATTATTGTGATCTTAATTGAATCTTTATAGGTGATGGACTGTGTCGCATACTATTGCACAGCCAGAAATAGGGAGGAGAATCCCAGACAAACTTGTTGGTATTTTCCACCTATATTCAGTGTATGTTACCAACTTTCTATCCAACCAGTACTTTTTTTGGCATTCTATATGTTTACATGTCTATGGTTTTATTATTTATATTATAAATTTTAATAAATTTGGGATTTTTTGGTATTGCAGCAAATGTGTTTGATCCCACGCATGACAGATACTCATATTTTGAAGGCTTTCTTTACTTCGGAAGAGAACTTTGTGTCGAGAATGGAGTTTCTACAAAAAATATTCATACCTATCAATGATTGTCACCAACATTGGTTCATTATCATTATAGACTTGGATGAGTTCCACATTTCCATTTGTGACACTGCACCATCCTGTGACATGGAGGCATTGAGGAAGCTGATTGCATTAAGAGTGGTAAATTAATGACACTGCACCCTATTACATTATTAATTAATGTCCTTTTTTGAATATGCTCTCTAACAACTTTTGCATCAACTAGGTTAAGCGTTTGGAAGTTTTGTTGCAAAAATGGCCAGAAATTACTTACAAGAGCCAAAACATTGCTGACAATTGGTTATGGTTCAAGCCCAACTGGGTGCCAGTGCAGCCAAACGGGTAATGTTAACATATTTCTCAATTTATTTACCCTATAACTACCAAACAATTTAATCTGAAAATTTATTGTGAAAAACAACGATCACAATATAGGTATGACTGTGGGCTTTACGTTTGTATGATTATGATGTTCGATATGGGGATGAGAAGGCAGCTAACCGAGGTAAATTATCACCACATTCACAATCATTTGTTGAATGATTTATTTATCTTCCTGCTAATTGCTGAATCTGTTGCTTAACCATTAACCATTATTGCAGGCGGAATCAGTTATAGCTCGACGGAGATTGGCTGTACAACTCTATGAGGCCAAGATCAATAGATTTGCATGGAATGTTTAGACAATATGAATGTCCAGTTATTTTGAAGGAATTGTACTAGGAATGAACCTATATTTTTGGTCCTAAATAACGCGTTGGTACTTATTCTATTTTTGTTCAAGTACCAACGAGTTATTGGATATGCTGGCATTTCTTAAGACTGCCAATTCTATCAACCTGAACCTGCTAAATCATATCATCAACAATCAACTCTGTATCTTTTTGAATCTATGTAAATATAAGTGATCTATTATGTATTAATCAGTTCTATTGTGCTTATCAAGGGAATATAAGATATAACTTGTATTTTAATTGAATGATATACTACATACAGAGAAGGGAATGTGGTAACAAATTACCTGATGGAATAATTCATGAAGTTCACTGATTTTATTTCCCAAATTGATGAAGTTAGGCAAGCTCAGGGCCAAGGTCCAAGGATAATCCCTAGTATAACAAAATAATCATACAATAAACATAAATTAGATAATTAACATTAATATATTTACTCAATTTTAGTAAATGGGAGCATACTCGTTACAAGATTTGCCTTATTCCATATTCTTTAGTTAAGAAACAAATATGTTCAACAACCTTGACATTGTATTCGAATTTCATTGTTAATATAGTGTCTTACAGAAAATGACTCAATTTGGAGTCGTCTTTACAAGACTATGGATATATCATAATTTATCTTAAAATTGGATAGTCTTATCACGAATAAGGTAAGAACATAATGCTACGTAACATATCTAAATAAAATAACAACCTTTAATGATAGAATTTCATAAATGTATCAACTAAGCACAAATAGTTCAATCTACTAAGCAATTATAATTACAAAACTTCAAATCCATCAACAGAACTATAAATAGTGGAATCATTGTTCAGTGGAATTTCTCAAAATAATTTCTGAGATGCATTTCTACACAAAATCAATGAATTCAACATATAATTTCATGAACATTTCCAACTGACCAATCAAAATATTAACATCACAAATTAGCAGTAAAAGATTTCATTCACATTAAATAGTTCATTTTTTTTCTTCATATTTCTTAAAAAAATTAGAATATTACAGCATTCTAAACAAAATCACATAAGATGTGATCAAATTTCATAAACATGTCCAACTACAAAATGAAAATTACAAGACTTCAAACACATTAAAATTTCATAATCTTCAAATTCCATCATAACCATCATTTCTATTCAAAATAGCGGAGTTGCCTGATTCATATAGACAAATGTGCAACATCAGCAAAAATAATTTGCATCTACAAGCTATATATAACTGACACAATCACTAACAGAACATGATGGATACATTCCAAAAATAAGTCATATTAAATAAATAATCTAAATATACATGGTATGAAAGCATTGTAATACTGAATATCAAAATGTTGCTCTAGTTTAACATATAATCCCACAAATTATGATACACCATAAATAAACTGTTTCAATCAATTACAGGGGTGGGAGTGGGTGGGAATCTCTTAAAACAGTTATCCTTGTTCAGTGTTTTAATCAGTTACACAATTGTACAAAAATAATACATGAACAATCCAAACTAATGGGAAATTCTTCATCATAATTCAAATTATGTATGAACTATAACTGTGACATCAGAACTAAAAAGTTTCATGGCAAAAACTTTCGATAATAAATGGAAAATAAAAATGTAAAATGCAATACAATAGCCCCTTCAAACAAATTGTTATGACATTCAACAAAGTTACTAACCTATATGGATATGCTGCGGGAAATAACTTATTTTCATAGGATTCAATGAATCTACAGAGAGCAGGTCTAGCATCATCAATTGTATTTACATTAAGCCAATTAAGAAAAAACAAAGTCATGATTAATCATTATGCTATACCATCTCAAAAAAACTTGGTTAAGGGTAAAATTCTGGTAAACTATCACCTAATATGCAGCAAAAAGAATCCATTCTTTATCATAAATATTCCCTTTGTATTTGAATATTCCATACTCCCTCAACTTAAATGTAAAATCAGTCCTTCAGGGAAAATGACATCTAAAAAACACAAGAATGTCTACCATTGATCCTTGAGGTCCCCCTTCAGTAATTCATATATTATAGTACTCTTTACAAATATTCCTATATTATAATACTCTCAAATTAACTTATTTTTGTATAGATGTGACAAATAAATAACAACAACAATTGCACAATAAAAAGCTGGAAGACAACTGAATCAAGGCTCAACAAATGAGCACATCAATTATTTGGAAAAATGCTTAAGAGGAGAACCTCAAAATTAAAAGAGGGCTCACGTTAATATCACCATCTCTGAGGAACTGACAGTGAATCTGAATTCTCAATCCATTACTTGGGCAGAGGCAGCGGATATTCAGCTCTATAAGTCTAACTCAATTAACCTCCCGTTCTTCATCGACATATACACCAAAAAGGGATTGAAGTTAGTTGTGGGCAAAAGAGCATGATGAACACAATAGCAGAAAAAACCCCTCCATAATCTCATCTTTTAAAGCCCAAGTTATATTACTTTGGAGCAAGTGCTTAAATTTTAAATTAACAAAAATGTGTTTATATTGGGAAATATTTTTTAGTGAAGAATTGGATTAGAAATATCACAATATAGCCTTAGAGTTGTGAAAGGTCAAATATAAAGGTCAAGTAATATTCTCCTCAGGATGGTATACCTCATCTGCAAATAGAAATGTGAGACGGCCTACCAAATCATCCCTTGCTTCCTGTACAGTCGGAATATATTGCAATTGATGGATGCCCAGATGTAAGCATAAATCATGAGTAAAGAATACCTGATTTTGAGTTATAACAAATTCAGATTTCAAAATGTCAGGTTAATCTAGAAATATTGTTCATAGGAGAAAATAGCAAAACATTATAATTCATTCTTTTCAATTTTTAATCAAACCTGCAATAATTGATTTCAAAGAACCCAGATACCTTCAACAAATATTATAAAAATTATAGGGGAAAATAAAAAAAATGACAAGGGCAAACCCGAACTATGAGATGACCCTAAACGTTTGACGGAGAACACGACTTCTCTATGAATGGATGAGATAGTGGAGAAGATGAATCTTCATAGATTTTCCTAAACGTTTGACGGAGAACACGACTTCTCTGTGAATGGATGAGGTTGTGGAGAAGATGAATCTTCATAGATTTTCCAGAGAGAACGATGAGTTTTGTGGAGAAGTGAGAGAGAATGGAGTTTTCAAATGATAAGGGCAAATCGAAAAATTAAGAAATTGTAAGGGCCATTTTGGTCATAATATTATGTACATCATTTTGGCTGGGTACATACGCCCGTACAAGGCATACACCGTTTTACACTAAAAAAGTGGTGACTCTCGTACATGACAGAGTCATAATAAAACGTCCCATAAGAGTCACCCAATTCCCTTAATTAAACTGCCTCGTGTAAGACTTAGTTTGGGTGATGTCTATTTTGTGTTCAATTTGTGTAATAAAATGTTGAGAGAGTTTTCTACCGTATTATATATCTATATACATATATATAATATAGATAAGTACACAACTATAATTAATGTCAACTACTAATTTCATATTAGGCCCATAGTTTTATTTTAACATTCATATTACCCTCACCTATTAATAATCTATTCAATTGGCCCCAGATGAATTTAATGAGTCCTATATTATTTCAACTAAAATACTAAAGTCTTTATACGTCTCATTCCAAACCTAATAAATTAAGTTTCCTATTTAAATTAAAATTTTATTACGAATTCATTTTTGCGTTTATATAAAATTACGGGGTATTACAAGGGCCGCATGAACAAAACTATCAGTCTGATGAACTGTCCTGATGACGAGGGACCATCGGCCTATAAGGCCGAAAAACTGGAAATCGATGAGATCGTTCTTATCGGGCCAGAGCAAGAAGCATGTGCCGATTTGATTCGAAAATTTCGGGCCTACGTGGCCGAATGTTATACATGCGATCTCATTTTCGAGGAAGAAACGCCAGTATCAGATGGCGATGAAATTTAGCTGGAGGAGCTGGAAAGGCGCCAGCCAAGCTCGATGACATCAAAATTCAAGTTCAGGACCCTATCATCGAGGTTGAGCTAGGCAGCGAGGATGATCACAGGCCAACTTACATCAGCGCATTGCTCGATGATGGCCAGAAGGATCGATTGATTCAAGTGTTGAAGGAATACAAGGTCTGTTTTGCCTGTAATTACGATGAGATGCCAGGATTGAGCAGGGAACTGGTAGAACACCGTATTCCAATACTTGAACAGTACTTACCCCGGAAACAGCCCCTGAGAAGAATGTCTGTCGAGGTATGCAAACTGATCAGGGAGGAGATTGAAAAATTGTTGAAGGTCAGTTTCATTGAGGTGGCCCGATATCCGGAGTGGGTAGCCAATGTTGTACTCGTAATGAAGAAAAACGGGAAGATCAGGATATGGATTGATTTCAGAGATCTGAATCTTGCATCTCCTAAAGATGAATACACGATGCCAATGGCGGACATGTTAATCGATCCTGCCGCTGGTAATATGTTCCTGACAGCCGTCGACGGAAGTGCAGGTTATAATCAGATTTTTGTGGATATTGACGACGTACCTAAGTTGGCTTTTCAATGTCCCGGGGGAATATGCACCTTCCAATGGAAAGTGATGCCATTTGGACTAAAAAACGCTGGGGCCACTTATCAACGAGCCATGAACTGGATTTTCAGTGAGTACATCGATGACTTCGTTAAAATTTACATCGATGATATCATAATTAAATCGGCTAGTTACGATGAACATCTAATACATTTGGCGAAGTCATTTGCCAAAATGAGAAAACATAAACTAAGCTTAATCCCTTGAAGTGTGTTTTGTAGTTGCGTTAGCCAATTTTCTTGGCTTTTTAGTACATCGCAAGAGGATTGAAATTGACAAAAATAAGTCCAAAGCTATTCTGACAGCCAGACCTCCATCGACGAAGAAGGAATTACAACAATTCCTGGGCAAGGTCAACTTTTTGAGGAGGTTCATTTCCAACTTGGCTGGAAAAACGAAGGTCTTCTCGCCTTTGTTAAAGCAGAAGGACAAAGAGGAATTTTGCTGGTAAACGGAGCATGAGCAGGCGTTTCAGGAGATCAAAGATAAGCTGACAACGCCGCCTGTGATAATGCCGCCTGTCAAGGGGTAACCCTTGAAATTATATATATCTGCCACGGAGGACACCGTCGGCGGATTTCTGGCGCAAGACGACGAGGACGGATTTGAACGAGCAATCTATTACTTGAGCAGGCACTTGACAGAAACAGAGCAGAGGTACTCGCCGATAGAAAATGTATGCCTTGCATTGTTTTTCTCTTGCAAAAAATTACGTCATTATATGTTGCCTGTGAGAGTGTTAGTTATTTCTAGTATTGATGTGATAAAGTATATGATAGCTAAGCCTGTGATGAGGGGACGGATCGGTCGATGGGCCATCTAGTTGATGGAATATCAATTGCAATACGTACCGCAAAAAGCAGTCAAAGGCCAAGTATTGGCTGATTTTCTGGTTGACCATCCATGTATCGACATTGATCAGACCGTTCTTAAGGAACTGGACTTGATGTCAGTAGAGATCAAGCCATGGACGTTGGCTTTCGATGGGTCTAGAACCGACAGGCTGTGTGGAGCAGGTATCGTTTTGATTTCCCCATCAAATGTAAAGACTAAGTTATCGATTCAATTTGACTTTGAGTGTACAAATAATCAGGCCGAATGCGAAGCCTTGATTATCGGACTAGAAATGCTCAGGGAGCTCGACAATAAATCTGTTGTCATTATCGGGGACTCGCAGTTAGTCATCAGGCAGATACAGGGTACGTATAAATGCCGAAACCCAACACTTGATAAATACTACCTAACTGCGATGTCTTTGTTGTCGGAATTTGTTGATGTCACATGTTATCATGTGACAAGAGGAAATAACAGCGAGGCCAACAACTTGGCCCAATTGGCGACTGGTATCGATCTACCTGATGACATCGAGGAATCTCATTACGTCGTCAGGAGATGACACTGTCCGTCATTCATGTATCGGGATAATATTCTGACTGTTTTGAGTGTATTTTAGGATCCCGATGACTGGAGAGAGCTGATCAGAAAATATCTGGCTAATCCATAAAGCATCTCGAGAGACAAGGCTCATGGCCGTCAATTATGTCTTGATGGGAGAACAGTTGTTCAGAAAAGGCCACGACGGTGTACTCCTGTTATGCGTCGATCAGCAGGAAGCCATGAGAATTATGATGGAAGCTAATGAGGGGATTTGTGGGGCTCATCAGAATGGCCACAAGTTGGCATGGCTATTGCGCCGATATGGTTATTACTGGCAAAAAATGGTGGGAGACTGTGTACAATTGGCAAAAGGATGCGAGAAGTGCCAACGGTTTGGGGTAATCCAAAGGATCCCCATCGAGGAGATGAATGTGATAATCAAGCCATGACGATACATCATTGTGGCCACCTATTACTTTACAAAGTGGGTAGAAAGCAAACCACTCAAACAGGCCAATCAGGCCGAAGTGATGAAGTTCATCAAGGACTTAATCATTCATAGGTTTGGCCTGCCACAAACCATTGTCACTGACAGGGGACTGATGTTTGTTGGTCAGGAAATCAAAGAATTTGCCAGATCGATGGGTTTTGAGTTGGTCCATTCAACACTGTATTATGCACAAGGGAATGGCCAAGCAGAAGCTTCTAATCGAGTCCTTAAGGACATTATTGCGAGAATGATCGAGGAAAACCCAAGAGCTTGGCACTTGATGCTGTCAGAGGCATTGTGGGCTTATCGGACTAGCAAACGGACAAGTACTGGAACCACTCCATACAAACTAACTTATGGACAGGATGCCGTCTTACCGATGGAGATCAACGTCCGATCACTTCGGGTGATGCAGCAAAATGAGTTGACGCCCGAAGAATATACTGAAAGTATGCTCCAGCAGCTCGATGAACTGGACAAAATTAGGGTTGCCACGTTAGACAAATCGAGGCACAAAAGAGGCTTGTCGCCCGATGCTACGATAAAAAGATACGCAGGAAACAGTTTGATGTTGGGGATATGGTCTGGAGAACAGTCTTGCCACTTCATCAACGCGAGAAAAAGTATGGCAAGTGGAGTGCAACGTGGCAAGGACCATATGAAGTCTTCTCGGTAACTCGAGGAGGAGGTTACATTTTGAAAAAAACCAGATGGGAATCTCTGTAGAGACCCCATCAATGGAAGATACTTGAAAATGTTCAGACCAATTGGGAATCAATGTGTCTATAACATCAACGAGCTTTGGAGTTGGAGATCGAGCGGTGCCAAGAGTACTTTAGTGGGCTGATACCTTTGTAAATATAAGCCAATGTCTTGAAGAGTTGGCTAATCATGGCTAACTTTAAATACAAAGGCATGCTTAATTAATGCCAATCGAGCCATAAAAGAGGGAAATTTAAAAACTAAGTCTTATCTGATAAAATTTTATCATCAGATAAAATTTATCAGATACGACTTACGGGGGGCATTGTTTGTACCCAAAAAATCACCCTCGATGAATCGAGGAATGACGGCTCGATGACAGCCAAAAATGGCAATAGGGCCGAACCCAATTAATCCAAACGAATGGGATCAGATCGTATCCAATTTGGTCCGGGAATGGAGCCGACCAAAACCATAAACGGGTCACAAATCCAATTTAAAATCCGACCCAATTTTCGCGATTAATTAATTTTTTGTCAAACATAAATTAATTAATTATGGGCCAAAGTCAATTAATTAATAAAGCCAAGTTATTGGTTAAGCATAAACGAGCCCAATCAGCTAAATGGATTATGTTGGCTATTATGGATTAATTAATTAATTAATTAAGTTAGTTAATTAATTGGGCCAAGTCTAAATAATCGGCCCACATGATAAATAAGGCCATTAATTAATTAATTGATCAACTAATTACAATTAGCACATAAAATCAAGTAGCCCAATGAGCCACTCGACCCAAGGCCAACCACGACCCGATCAGCCAAGGCCGACCACGGCCCAGTCACAATAATCGGCCAATTATATTTTTCGGCCCCAATATTTATTTAATTAATGTTGAAGATAATTGATTAGGAGATAAGGATAAAGCTATATTAGTTGGCTTAAATAACAAACTCCTTAATTATCTCCTAATTAGTTATCATATTAAACTGAAATTCAAATTGACAAAACACACGTTTTCTCTCCTACAACTGCCATTGAAATCAGTTTTCAGCAAAATAAAGAAGGAAAACCACCTCCAAAGTAGTGGAAAGGTGGAGATAGTGGAGGAATTCAAGAGTAGTGGAGATAGTGGTTGAGATAGGCCATCAATTGAGCAGTTTTCGGCCATCAGCTTATCAATTTCCAGCCATCAGCCTATAAATACAAACAGGACAACCATACGCGAGACACACACACAACTCAATCAACAAATCAGTCTACACTGAATCGGCTCAACGCCTCATCGGAAGTCCAGCGCACCGCTGCTTCTACCGTCAGCAAACACCTACCAATACCTTGACATCAACCGTCCCTCCTCAGCCACCAGCAAGTCATGACCGCCTGAAGTCCAGCGCCGCCGCTCAAAGTAAGCTGCACAGCTGCTTCCGTCGTTAGCAATGCTGTCTCGAGCGAGACCCCATGATAGCAAGCAAATAGCACGCTATTTCTGTCAAGTTAGTCAGTCTGCCAACTCCTTGATATCAGTCTGTCAATCCTCAACCACCAGCAGGACATGACCGCCTGAAGTCCAGCGCCGCCGCTCAAAGTAAGCCGCACAACTGCTTCCGCCGTCAGCAAAGCTGTCTCGAGCGAAACCACTCAATATCACCCAAGTAGCAAGCTGCTAACCGTCATGTAAGTGCCCACGTAATTACATGGCAAACTTATCAAGTAGCCATCTGCTTGATGAGCTCGTCGTCAAGTAGCCACCTGCTTGACGGCTATCGGTTGAGTAGCCATCTGCTCAATTGATGCCCTTTCCAGTGGCCACCCGCTGGTCAGGATTCCGATTGGTGGTCATCCATCAAGGTTGGGCGACCCATTGATGGTGGTTTTTCTATCATCAATGTTACTTTTTTTCATCAAACTGTACTATCATACATCATCAGCTCACCGGCGGGTTTACCTGCCGATCAAGGAGTCAATTTTCAGAACTTAATATACTTATCAACTCGCTTGGCAGATCAGGCCAATACAGGAGACCTTTATGGTTTTGCATATTTTTGTAACACTTGTATATCGGGGAACCTACTGATTTTCTTTTATTATTATTGGAAGTATTTTGGTCCGTATCTCTTGATTTCGTTTACTAAAGTATGTTTCGCGTCAACTGATATTCATTGATATGTTGTTTTGTCAAGTTTATGTCTTTTGTCAAGGTGAATGTTAAACAGATTGATCGTCAACTCGTTTGCTGATTTACAAATTCGTTGATATGTTGAGCAGGCCATCGATTGGCTATAAAACTTTGGCATTTTAGAGAGACTTTCATAAATTATTTAAGTCTTGCGGCCAGGCAGGCATGGAAAAGAACTAGAGGTAGTGTTTGCCTACTCGGTCACAATCGTTTAGAAGTCAGCCTTATCAGGACAGGTTACATCGATATCAATATGTCTTTATCAGGACACTTATATTATTATTACACTGACATCAACATGTCCATTTTTAAATCGTTATGTTTGCACGCACAAACATTGGCACGCCCGCATTCATTTTACATCATATCGAGCCATTTCACATCGAGCCATTGGCTCGTCGAGGTAATTGATGCCAGATTTACAACAAACAATATTTTGGCACGCCTCGATGTCAACTGTATCGCAAACAATATTTTGGCACGTCTCGATGCCAAGTGTTCCTCGATGCCGGTTGTTGCTCGATGCTAAATTTATAGCAAACATAATTTAATTAAAAAGATACAAGTTAATAATCACTCATTCATAATCGGACCTGATGCATGCGACCTAAGTTCGACTCATTGACAACCCTAATAATAATATTATGTATAAGCCGCCCAAGATTAATAATATTAAATGTTTGAAATAGGGAAAATCAGTTATTGACCTTATATCATTAGAAAATATGATAAGAATGTATCAAAATTAATTAATGTTGTTATTTAAAATCATGTATGAAAATGAGATCATGCTTGAAAATATTAACTCATGTCATGTTAAACTACTGAGTAGTGGGAAAATGTTGTTAATATTACTTATATAAATAAATAAATGATATATAAGATATTGCTTATTTATTTTTCGTATTCAAAATTTAATGGATATATCCTATTGTATCAAATCTTCCGTATCTCCAATCAGATCATAAAAATCAATCCAATTCATATTAAAATTTGTATCACTGCCCAGTATAAATGTATTTTTTGCCCTGCTTGATTTGGTTTGGCCGAAAGATACTTGGGTTTTGTATTTTGAAAATATTTTTGAAATTTGTGCGAAACAATAATAGAACCATAATTTGAAAGTGATGGTGGGTTAAGTTAATAAATGTGGGTTGTGATCTGGATGTTCGAGTTTTGTGGGAAAAATGTAAATTTTCTTCTTGGAATTAGATTATAAGGAACATATATAGAGGACAAAACACTTTTGATAAGTCCAAAAAATATATTTGATGTCAAATTTTTTCAAAAATATATCTAATAGGGTTTTGGTATTTTGCACCCCGACTTAAAAATTTTAGTTCTACGCATTCTCAAATACAATTCATTTGACACTTTGCACCTAGTGTGTTTTAATTAAAAAAATTGTTAGTGGGAGGGTATAAAAGTAATTTTTTATATTTTTGGCACTTTGCATCCCGGAATTTAGATTTTAGCATTGCCCTCTACAACATAAAGGCACTCTGCACCCGACAAATATAATTATTTTGGTACATTCTACCCCGATTAAATTTTTTTGACAATTTGCACCTTAGAAATATTATTTTTGCCTTACACCGTAATAATTTCCTTGGAAAAATGCTCAGAATGTCGTCGATGAAGAGATAAATTATCATACTCAATGCACAACAATCAAGCATAGGAAAAAATATTTTTATTTCGAGATCATTTATATATATTTTTGCAAAATATATGTGTAAATTGTCCTTAAATAGACACTGATTTGCATTAGTTGTGATATTCAATACAAAATTATACAATAGATGCAAGTTTTTCTTTTGTTCCCAAAAATTTCTACACGAAATACTCTACAAATTTATTATTATTATCTACTAACATATCAAATTTAGGAATTACAAAAAAGAATAAAGACTTCTTACCTAATTACTAACATCTTAGCAACTTGGTTAAAATTAAAAATATGCCAAAATTTTAATTCGGGGTGGAAAGTTCAAAATATTTAGATTTTCAGGTTGCAAAGTGACAACAATCTATATGTTCAGGGTGTATAGTGCCAAAATCTCTATTTCTAGAGTGCAAATTGCCACGAAAAATTGAAAATAACTATTTTACCATCATTGCAACTAAATTTTCTCCTCAAAAAACATACTAGGATGCAAAGTACCAAATAAATTATATTTTACGTGTGCAAAGTGCCAAAAGTTCATATTTTCAGGGTGCAAAGTGCCAAACCCCCCTCCCCCCATTTAATACCATTATTCACACCCTCTTCACACAATTAGTTTTACCGTCAATTTTCGGACCCATTTTCTACTTAATGGTGACGTGCTGAATTCCGTCCGAAAATTGACGGCAAAACTAAATATGTTTAAAGGGTGTGAATCATGGTGCATGTGCAATGTATTTTTTCAAACATTTTTCAAATGTATTTTTTCGAATAAAGTTTGATATAAAAGTATTTTTCCGTATATACATGTATACAAGATATAAATATGCAAATAAATAAAAAAGGAAAAAACACTCAAATAAATTAGGATGACCGTATTACCGTGTATTTTAATGAAATCACTTTATTCTATTCTTTAAAAAAAATAACTTATATTTGGAACATATCACACAAGGATTCATAACTATCTCTGTTTAATATTTAATTTACTCCTAAGTTATTTAAGCAAAAATAAAAAAAGCATTTTACTCCATTGTAAAAATTTAAATGAGCGATTTACCTCATTCAATTAGAGAATATAGCTCACTCGTCGATATTGAGATTGGATATAAAAAATATTTTTGTAACATAAAGGATAAAATGCAACAATTGTCATTTGATACGTCAAATATTAAAAATCTGATCCAATCTTGTGTGAAAAATGGAATCCTCCAGCAATTTTCATTAAACTTTCATTGATCAGTACATGGTAATGACAACTTTTATAGTTGAATCTTAGCAATACAATTTTCTTTTTCACTACTTCCACATGTAGATCCTTCAATTTTTTTTTTTTTTTATTTAACCTCCTCTTCTTTAATAATTGTATCTTCGTTCATTAATTGATCCACGTCAATAGGATCTGATTGAGATCTACCACAATTCTCTAGGATGTTGGTATAATATTTTCGAGCTATTATCTGATTCGATATCTCATAACCCTCTCGTTCTGACATAGGAAACTTCATTTTCCTATAATATGTGGAAATGGCTGCCTTGAAGAGGTTCATTCTAGGTCTCCCTAGTATCTCGTTGTGGGAAGACGTAGCCATGACAACCAGAAATTTTATCATTCTCATAGCTCTTCTCGGGTAACTTTCAAGAGAGATAGGTAACATAACCTCTCCTGATACTTCACTATTTCTCTTAAAAAACCTGCTATTGCCATGTTCATCATCTTGACTTTGGGATTGTCAATGTTCAATTACTTGAAAGAATCATAAAAGATTATATATGCAGTGCTTCCAGTATTGATCAAGATATTCTTCATCCGACAGTTCGCAATAATTGCAGTAATCACCAGAGCATCATTCTAGGTTGGCAGTTGTCCTTTCTCCAAATCTCTATCATCAAAGGTGATAGACTGGAGGTTCTATTCTACTAGTTGAATCAGGTGCTCTGGTTGTGGCTGGTGTTCGAGAAATGCTTTCCCCGATTTCGCTGAAGTTTTTCCTGCATTCGCTAAATTTTCTCCGACTGGTCTTCCTCATATACCATTAATAAAGCATATTTGAGCAGATTGCCATCTTGTCTCGCTAGTTTTGATATGTCTTCCTCGGCCTTTGTTCATCTCTCTCTGTTGTTCCTGACTCTTTGTGAGAGGACATAGGTGGAGCACGCGTTCGTTGTTGTTCTACCAAGTATTGCACAATCGCTCATGCGGCAACTGTCAATACCAGCGCGTCAAGCATCTCTTGAGTCATTTGTATCGTGGGTGCTAGTAGTGGCTCATCGGGTTCTGCTTCAAGGTTTGGCACATGGAGCTCTGCTTTGATTTTTGGCGCATCAGACTCTTCTTCAACTTTTGATGCATCAGGCGCTACATCATTTTTAGGCGCATCATGCGCTGCTTCAGCTTTTGGCACATCAGGCACTGCTCCAATGTTTGACGCTTTCGCTTTTGGCGCCTCAGGCGCTGCTTCAGCTTTTGGCGCATCATGCACTACTTCAATTTTTGACACCTCAGGTGTTGCTTAAGCTTTTGGCGCATCAGGCGCTGCTTCAAGGTCAGGCATCTGAGTTTGTGCGCCTCCTCTCCAATCAGATTGCCTCATGCGCCTCCTCCAGTTGGATTGCTTATTGCGGCTCCTCCTATTGGATTGTTTTCAACGCCTTCTCCTAGTGGATTGCCGTCTGCGCCTCCTCCATTTGGCGGGTCGTGTCCTCCGGCTATCCTAGGTTTTCCCACTGGTTCTCTTCGTTCTCGTTCGTCATCTCAACGTTCCAATCAGAAGTTTCCCACGGACGGTACCAAAATGATGTTGCGTGAAAATGTAAGGGCATCTTCATGATTGTTTCTTCCTTCCTTGATATTTTTCAAATAGAGCTTCGATTTGCACGGGACGAACTTCTAGGAAATCCTTTATCTCTTATTTCCTCTCTTCCAGCTTGTCCACTTCTAGTGAAATATAGTAGCAATTTATAGGGGGAAAAAGAGAAAATAAAAGTAACTTCATTAATTTAGAAGACTTAAGAGTCATCCCCTTAATTTGGGGAGAAGAAGAGTTTTCTTCACAAACTAAATAAGGGCCAAACAGTCCTTTTAGTATATGATATAAGTGTCATTCTTTATTATTTATTTATTTATTGTTGGTCCCAAGTGGTCAGATGAGGTCTAGAGAGGGGGGGGGTGAATAGACCTCGGAAAATTTTTAGACTTAAAAACTTTTCAATCGTCTGTCAGCAGATTAAGCTTATGAAGAACAGTAAGCTGACTATGCTGATCGTGAACAAATCTTGAACAGCAGAGTGACCACTCATCTTATAGTAACTTAGCTGATTACAGCAAAACCAGTTTTTCAAGAGTATACTTGCAGCGGAGAATTTTAAAGTGTTTTTCACAAGTAGACTAAGTCTTTTAAAGATTTTATCCCCAGTTTAAAAACTCCTTCAAAATCTTTAAAACAATTCAAAGTGTTTACTTATGCAATTTTGAAATATGCAAGAAAACTTAAATGCAAGAATAACACAAAGAATTTTTATAGTGGTTATATGGATAAAAATCCTTTAGTCCACTCTTCCAGATCACTTAGATTCTGGGTTATACTATAAACACAAAGTTTACAATATTTCTCGACTTACACCTAAACAACAAATGAAAAGGCTGTAAGCTCACAATAGAAAATCACTCAGAAATCCTATCCTCTGAAGTTAGATCACTCACAAAGATGGATCTAAACTCCGCACAACACTCAGCTAATACAAATTCACTCAGAAGATGTTTTCTTTTTGCTTCAACTTGGCTTCTGTCAACAGATGACTTCACCAGACGAGTGAGCTGTTCGAGCTTCTTGAGACTTAGAAAAATTTCTGCTTCGGAAACAAAATCTCAGAAATGTTGTTGTGTTTCTCGCTCGTTGAAATCAGCTCTATTTATACTTGGATTTGAAAATATGACCGTTGAATGAAATCACAATTCAAATCCATAGCCTTAGCCCAATTTTCAGAACGGCTCCCTGCTACACTACTTTTTCTGCTGTACTTTCCTGTAGCTGCATTAAATGCACTCTGCTGATCCGAGAATAATCTTCAATCATTTGTCATTACTACCCTTCTCTTGCAGCATTTATTACACCAAGTGCATTTATTACCGTTGGACTATCTCATTGATCTCTTCTACTCTGCTGATCGAAGCAACCTATCTGATAGATACTCTGCTGATCAAACTCTGAACTAATCTGATTTGAGTCAGCTGATGGTCTACCCTTCTGATTGCTGTTTTAGCATAACATCAGTAGTCTTCTGGGCTTAGAATTTTGAACCCTTCTGATGTCTTCTTTACTTGGTCAAAATTCTTCTAAGGGAACTAAGCTTTCCATACTTAGCTGATTTTGACGTTTTGGAAATCATCAAAACTCTCCCTTATCTTCTTATCTTCTTTGCACTTCATCTTCATCTTCATCCAACAATTTCCCCCTTTTTGATGATGACAAAACTTCAGCTAAGTATCTGTACCTAAACTATAGTTTTGATCCTAAAAAATTTCTGAGATAGAAATAGTTTATTGGATTCAAACTTGAAATTTTATAGATTTTGAAAAGATTACAGATTACAAGTTCAAATAGATGAAATGTGCATAAAGAAAAAATTACAAGGATTTCAAGCATAAGTAACCTAGACTAAACTAGTCTTCTGTTTTGTCTTCTTGCTTGTCCTCTTCATCTTCTTCAGGTTTGGAAGTTTCTGCTTCTAACTCCTTGAAGAATTTTTGTTTTAATAGCTCCAACTTTTTCTGCTTTACATCAGGATTAAGCTGTTCTTCAGCTGAGTCCTTAGCAGCAGCAATTTCTTTATCAGACTTTGCTGTTTCCTTAGACTTTTGTTCAGCTTCAGCTTCATCAGCTTCATCTTCTTTTCCTGTATTTGACTTGTCTACTGGTCTGCTTGTGCCTTTATTTTCTTCATCAGCATTTTCATCCTTAGCAGATTCATCCAGTATTTCAGTGTCTTCAAATTCAGCAGTCTTCTCAAGAGATGTGCCATCTTGTCTATCTTCTTCTTCTTCACAAGGTATCCTATCTTCCCCCTTTTTGTCATCATCAGCAGGGTTGATTGGATATTGTGGTAAGACTGGTGGAACCTGAAGTGTATCACAGAGAAGTCTGATGTTTTCCTCCATTGCAGTAATTTGAGCTTCTTGTCTGAGTTGATTGGCCTCAAATGCATCCATTCTTTTAAGCACAACTTCTCCTTGGTCACCTAGCTGAATCTGAGTACCTAGTATCCAATCGGCAGATGCCTTGAAGTCTTTCATCAGATTTTCTAAGGTTTCATCCTCAGCTCTTATGGCCATTTCAACAGTTTCCTCAATTTGTCTCCAACGAGCAGCAGTACTTTGAGTTCGTGCTCTAATCACATCCATATCCAGTTTGATAGTTTCAACATTATGAGCAGTGTCTTCTATCAAAGTGGTAGGAATGGGAGCAGCTCTTTGGGTTGGTTGACTTAAGGCAGCCAACAGATTTGTAGTTATCTTCTCTTCTAATTCCTTCATTGAGTTTGAGATCATCTGTTGAATTGAGTTCAACAGAGATTGCTGTAAGTTCTGAGAAGTAGAAGTAACATCAGTTGGAACAGGAGGTAAGGCAAGGTTTGCTTCTTCAGTGATCTGATCTGCTGGACCGGGAGTAGTCTCTTTTTCCTTGGTCTCATCAGCTTGACTAGGAGTGCTTTCCTTCTCCTTAGTCTGATCAGCTGGTTCAGAATTGCCTTCCTTATCCTTGTTCTGATCAGCAGGTTCAGAAGAATTCTCCTTCTCCTTGTTCTGATCAGCTGGGTCAGAAATGTCCTCCTTCTTTTCCTTGTTTTGATCAGTGGGGTCAGAAGTACCTTCTGTTTCTTTGTTTTGATCAGCAGGGTCAGAGGTACCTTCTTTCTCTTTATTCTGATCAGCAGGTGGTGCTTGGACCTTCTTAACATTTGCAATAGTACGCATTTTACCTGCATTATCAACAGTAGACCTATGAGTAATCCATGTCAAATCATCAATTGGAACAAACGGGGAGATTGGATCCTCGGGCAGCTCTTCATAAAGTCTAATTGTAGGTCCATAAACAATCTGCTTCAGACTTGGAAGAGGGATCATAGAACTTGGTTATCCCTTCATCTTCCTAGTCCTTTTGGCCCAAGTTTCCATTGTTTGGGAAACTGCCAGCTTGATTGAACGTTCCTTAAGATCTTCATTTTCAGCATATTCCTCTG
>CM064879.1:45042748-45122442 GCA_003313485.2 Penstemon barbatus | reverse complement strand
CGTGTTGGGATTCGGTAAGATAAACAGCCCTAGGCACAGCGGAATATAAAAACTTTTAGGGCCTCTTAAGGAATCTTGCCAGGATATCCTCTAGTTGTATATATATGAATATAAATAAACGACAGTATAAGTTTTCTCGTTTATACCTGTCTCCTTGCAAATCCTCGGCTAGCAAAGCGAGCTCTGAATTCTGCTCCAGCAAAATCGATCCAGGCTTCTCAGGAGCGCCCCACGTGTTGCGCCTCTACGAGTTGATACACCACAATATCACGAAAATAATATATCTTGATCAGCTAGAACACAAGATATATTATAGACTAGGAATTAGGAACGATTTGGAACAAGGTCGAAAAACGAAAAATTCTTCCACAGGGAAGAATGGGTTCGGTCGACTATAGCTTGGGAGAGGGGAGAGAATTTTTGCTCTTGCTCAGTTTTTGCTTAAGGAGTTATGTGAAAAATAACTATAAGATACCTACTTATAGTTATCTCCCTAACCTAGTCCTATTAGGACTAGGTCTTCTCTCTCCTACATGGGCCATGACCCTCTTTAATTAGAAGACCAAGTCTCCTAATTAATTCATGGCCCAGTTAATTAATTTGACCAGGCCTAATTTAATCTCCCAATTAAATAGCCCAATTAATTAACTTAATCTCCCATTTAATTAAATCAGACTCTAAGCCCATTTAATTAAAATCCTTTTCTAATTAATTAAATCTAACTTAATTAATTAATTCACAAATTAAATTCCAATTTAATTTATGATCCTGATCCAATTCCAATTGGATCCCATTTTGTTCCAATTGGGTCGACCCAGTCGACCCACCCAATATAATCGACCCAGTCGACTCGGTCATTCTTATTTCCTCGCTTTCGCTACTTTGTGTATTGTGTATGCCCCCGTAGGTTCACCACATAATTGGCCGTGGGTTATAATTAAATATTATTTAATTATTCGAGTAAGACTTACTCTAAATCAATCGAACACTCTGTCGATTGACCATTCCAAAATTAGCACCCCTGCCAATTTGGGAATTCTCCCACACTCCACGGTCGATGTCCAGCCACAAGCCCATGGAGCCCAATCACTGGTGAATTAATTCAGTGAACCTTTTATCATTTATAATTTCCATATACGACATAATCTCTCCATCGATCAATCTCCCAGTCGAGACTTAAGGGTATGGTCTTTCATCGGATTCCCTTTTCTTTTGTCTTGACCTTATGTACTCTGGTCTCGAAATAAATTCTCTTTGACTTAATCTTTATGAGCTACTTACATAAAGTCGTCAGATACCTTGGCCAAGGATTTTACCAGAATTAATTTCTCACAGCAATCCATAGGAGAATTTCCCAACCTATCAAGTCGGGTCAATGGATCCTTTGTTGATGATATGAATCTGCATACGAGTTCCTCTATACCCAACATGAGTCCACAAAGACTTTCTGGCGATCCCCAGTCAGTCGGAACTCATATCAAAGTATAGACGTTCTCGCACCAGATAAACCCTATCATCTCAAGTAGTTAGGGATTGTTCCTCGTATACTATTATAAATATGAATAACTTCAACCCCGATATGCGACTACCGCTTCCATGGTGAGTTATTTTCTAATTGGGGTATTCAGTGCGCTTGCCATCCCAGCAAGCCACCCACTTATGTGTGTCGACTATCCCAGTCACGCTCGTGGACCCCAGCGTCCTCCAGTTCATCGGAGTACACACAACAGTGAGAGTCTAACCGAATCCAATGATGTCCTATCTCGATTGGATTCTACGACTCTTGAATATGTTCTAGATCACGGGCTTAGAGATCAGTCCACGGGTTGTCCCATAGCCCTGTGATCTAAGGACTTCTATCCTTATGCGTAGATAATTATTACATAAGATAAAGATGACCATTTAATAAAGTGCATTTATTAATCGAAATTGAATAGTTCCGCATTTATTACAATAAATACTAGCCATACAGCTGGCTTGCAGGACACTATTTCTATCAATCTCCCACTTGTCCTAAAGCCAGCCTTTTATGTTCTTGAGTCCCATCTTATGCAGATGTTTCTCAAATGCCTTTTGAGGCAGAGGCTTCGTTAGCGGGTCCGCCGTATTATCTTCTGAGTCGACATGTTCCATCTTAATGTCTCCTCTACCAATGATATCTCTTATCACATGGTATCGTCTCTGTACGTGCTTGGATTTCTGATGAGATCTCGGCTCCTTTGCTTGCGCTATTGCCCCATTGTTATCACAGAAGATAGTAATGGGCTCAGCGATGCTAGGTATCACATCCAATTCCTGGATGAAGTTTCTCATCCAAACACCTTCCTTTGCTGCATCACTCGCAACAATGTACTCTGCTTCGGTGGTTGAATCCGCGGTTGTTTCCTGCTTGGAGCTTTTCCAGCTAACCGCACCACCATTGAGGCAGAATACGTATCCTGATGTCGACTTTAAGTCGTCTACATCACATTGGAAGCTCGAGTCTGTATAGCCTTCCAATTTCAATTCTCCTCCACCGTATACCAAGAACAATTCCTTAGTCCTTCTCAGGTACTTCAGAATTGCCTTTATGGCTATCCAGTGCTGCTCACCTGGATCAGACTGGTAGCGACTTGTAATGCTTAAAGCGTACGCTACGTCTGGTCTCGTACATAACATACCATACATTATGCTTCCTATCGCGGATGCATATGGTACTCGAGACATATTGCTTCTCTCTTCTGGCGTCTTTGGGGCCATAGACTTAGAGAGTGCAATCCCATGTCTCATTGGAAGCAATCCTCTCTTGGATTCTTCCATACTAAATCTTTTCAAGATTTTGTCTATGTACTGGGATTGGGAGAGGCCCAGCAGTCCTTTTGATCTATCTCGGTAGATCCTTATACCTAGTACAAATGATGCTTCTCCCATATTCTTCATCGAGAATTGTGTAGATAACCATGCTTTAGTTTCGGACAATGCTTTCACATTGTTTCCAATGAGAAGAATGTCGTCAACGTAAAGCACCAAAAATTCAACTGTACTCCCACTGATCTTCTTGTACACGCAAGGTTCGAACATGTTTTTGATGAATCCAAAAGTTTGGATTGTCTCATCGAAACGAATGTTCCAACTTCGGGAAGCTTGCTTAAGTCCATAAATGGACCTCTGGAGTTTGCACACCTTGTGTTCATCTCCTTTGGATGCATATCCTTTTGGTTGCTCCATGTAGATCTCCTTATCAATGTCCCCATTGAGAAAGGCAGTCTCTACATCCATCTGCCATATCTCGTAGTTATACCACGCAGCTATGGCCAGCAAGATCCGAATGGATTTGGGCATTGCGACGGGCGAGAAGGTCTCCTCAAAGTCGATACCTGGTCTTTGAGTGTATCATTTTGCCACTAGTCGCGCCTTGTAGGTAATCACCTCTCCGTTCACTCCAAGCTTTCGCTTATAGATCCACTTGCAACCCACGGGAGCCACTCCCACTGGTGGATCTACCAAGGCCCATACCTTGTTTGAGTGCATGGAGTCCAATTCGGATTCCATGGCTTCGCGCCACTTTCCTGAGTCTATGTCTAGCATAGCCACTTCGTAAGTCCTTGGGTCGGTTAGAGACTGTCCAGTCTCATGCAGCAGACCGTAGTACCTCTCGGGTTCTCTACGTTGTCTTTCTGACCTACGAAGAATCGGTGTACCTTCTGGTGCACTTTCATGCTCATGTTCTCCCACTGCCTGTGGCGACGGGTCAGCTTGATCGACCTCTTCGGCCTTTTCAGCTTCAGTGACCTCATCCAGTTCTACGTTATTTTCCTTCTTGTCAAACAAGAAATCCTTCTCCAAGAAGTGAGCGTTCCTCGAGACAAACGTTGTTTGTCTTGTAGGATCGTAGAACTCGTATCCTATTGAGTTTTCCGGATACCCCACGAATTTGCACAAAGTGGATTTAGTTTCCAATTTATCTCCCACTAGCTTTTTAACGTAAGCGGGAGATCCCCATATGCGCATGAATGCGTATGAGGGTGCCTTGCCAAACCATAATTCGTATGGTGTCTTTTCTACGGATTTAGAAGGTACTATGTTTAGTATCTTCGTTGCCGTGAGGAGGGCATGTCCCCAAAATGAAAGAGGTAAGTCAGTGGCACTCATCATTGATCGAACCATGTCCATCAAGGTTCGATTCCTTCTCTCTGCTACTCCATTTAATTGGGGTGTTGCAGGAGGAGTCCACTGTGATAATATTCCATGCTCTACAAGATAATTTAGAAATTCGTTACTAAGAAATTCTCCACCTCGGTCAGAACGAAGAGCCTTTATCGTATGACCAAGTTGATTCTCTACTTCCATCTTGAATTCTTTGAATCGCTCAAAGGCTTCAGACTTGTGTTTCAACAAGAACACATATCCATAACGACTAAAGTCGTCAGTGAAAGTGATGAAGTAGTCATAGCCACCTCGGGCGCTTTTTCTTAGTGGTCCACATACGTCAGTATGTATTAAGTCCAATATTTGCTTGGCTCGCTCAGGGTTTCCCTTAAACGGCAACTTAGCCATTTTACCCTTTAAGCATGGTTCACATGTCGGCATTTCATCAATGCGATTGATTTCAATCGCGCCAGATGATGCTAACTTTTGAATCCTAGACTTAGATATATGTCCAAGTCGAGCGTGCCATAATTGGGCAGATATTTCATTATCTTGTTTCCTTTTGTTTTGTTGTACATGCATCACTAACTTAGGTGGCTCAATGGTATATAGTCCATCTTTTAATGTACCAGTGAAAAACATATTATCATTCATGAATAACGAAAAGGAACCTTTATAAATAGTAAAATTAAAACCTTCATTATCCAAAACAGGAATTGAAATAATGTTTTTCACCAAACCAGGTACATAAAGAACGTTCCTAATGACTAATTTATTACCACCTAAATCTAACTCCACTTCGCCTATGGCCTCGGCAGCAGCTCTAGCTCCATTGCCAAATCTCAGGATCCAATCCCCTGGCCTAAGTGGCCTTGTTGCTCCCATCACCTGTAAATCATTACAAAGATGAGAACCACAAGCAGTGTCTAGCACCCATGATGCACAGTTAATTGATAAATTAACTTCAACAAGGAATATACCTTTCGAGCTCTCCAAGAACTCTTTGCAGTTCCTCTTCCAGTGTCCAGGTTTCTTGCAGTAGAAACATTTCTGTTCACCAGACGAAGCTTTACGCTTCTTTCCCTTCCCTATGGGCCCAGATGGTGCTTTTCCTTTGCTTGAAGAAGCATTTCCCTTCCCCTTCCCTTTCTTTGTCCTTTTGGACTTGGATTGGGTCGAGGTAGCAACCATCACAGGCTTCTCTTTTCTCATGGAAGCCTCGGCAGTGGCGAGCATATTAGCCAACTCGTGAAGTTCAACATTCATCTTGTGCATGTTGTAATTCACTACGAATTGCTCGAATGATCTTGGAAACGACTGGAGGATTATATCCTGGCAGTAGGTCTTGTCCATCTTTACGTCAAGATGACCAAGCTTTTCAATAAGCCCAATCATTTTGATGCAGTGAGATCGAACATCAGCACCTTCAGCCATCCTCGTTTGTTGCAAAGTCTTAGCAGTTTCATACCGCTCATATCTACTTTGCACCCCAAATAGACCATTCAGGTGCGTGTAGATTTCAAAAGAGGACTTCATATGCTCGTGCTGCTTTTGAAGCTCATTCGTCATGGATGCCAACATGAGACAACGTGACTGCAAGTCATCGTCAAGCCATAAATCCACGGCTTCTTTCTCAGTATCATCGGCATCCTTAGCAAGTTCGGGAGGGGGCCCATCAAGGACAAAACCTCGCTTTTCAGAAGCGAGAATGATCTTAAGGTTCCTAACCCAGTCATGGAAGTTGGGTCAAGTTAATTTGTTTTGTTCAAGTATGATGGAAATCGGATTCTTAGACATTATATCTACAAAATGACGAGAGAAGAAATAAATACGCGAAAGATTAATTTAAAATGCACAATTTACAAACATGGTTTTTATTTGTAAATTACTCCCACTATTTTAATCAAAATCTTATGCCCCCACATAAGTTTCGGGAATTTAAAATATCCTAGCGGGCTTAAGGCCCAAATACAATCTCCTAGTACCCACGACTCGTTGGCCATACTATTTGATTCACTTGGTGGTCGAATACGTCGACGGTTAACCATCGCAGCTAACCCTTAAGTTCATTTAGCCTCGGTTTTCGATATGGACCCACGACTCGTGAGACATCCATACTTACTAGCGTTAAATCATGTCCAATACTCGTGGAGAGAAATAGTTCAATCCTAGACGCCCCACGACTCGTGAGACAGCGCCTAAAACCTTGCTATCCCCTCCCTTGGCACTAAACTCGTGCATCGAGGCAATAGACATATCATTTTCCTATAGCTCGACCCACGACTCGTGAGACATCGAGATATATTCGTACAATATGCCTAAGACCTAGTAATTGGATAGGCTCGGACCATAGACTCCATTCATATGCGTCCGTTATTCGATTTAATATTATAATTGAATTTTAAGTTCAATTGGAGGTTTTAAAGTTTTCTTGTGCGAGGTCTCATCAGATTATGCTTATCTTGTTTACGTGATCTATTCTAAGCATGCATGACATACATCAAAGAATAATAGTAAACATATATCACCTAGCAGGATATGATTGATCGATTGCCCATCCTATGCGATTCATCACGAGCCAAGTGATGAATCAATTGGTCAGTCTAGGGTGGAAATTAAATGTCCTAAACTATTACAATTTTCAAACCCATACATCATGGGCCTTCTTGTAATATCCAGCTTGATTGGGCCTCCATGTAATGAATTGGGCCTCCATGTCCTCCAAGGTAAATGGGCCTCCATGCGGATCTCCAAGTCTTCATGAGGTCTTCTTGGCTCCAAGCCTAATCTAAGCCTATCTTACATAATTTAAATGGTCCTATTCTATTACATTCGTTTGCGCAAGCAAGGGCACCAATCAGACCCATTTAATTACAACCCAAAAATAAATAAACCAAAAACTACACAGGGCTTAAGGGCAAAATCGATCAATCCACACATTCACTCAAGAACATGCATAAATTCACATAAGGGCATAAATGTAAATTTACCGGCTTCATTAATTTTAATTCGCAAAAATTCATCCAAGTTAATTAATTTTGAATTAACAAATTAATCTCTAAGATTAATTAGCTCTTACTTGAGCTCTAAGTAATCTACAATTCTTATCTTGATTAAATTGGTTAATTAAGGTAATCTAAATCTCTAAGATTCTTACCTTATCCAAAACTCTAAGTTTCCCAAAATTCTCAAATCTCCAAGATTCTCAAGATAATCCTATTTTGACTAGATTAGTTTAATTAAGATAGTGTTCACATCCAACAAGATAACTACCTTATCCAAAAAACTCTAAGTTTCCTAATCTTCCAAAATTCTCCAAGATTTTCAAGACTTTCAAAATAGGCAGAATTAGAGTCCAACCAAAAATCAACCAGACGAGGCCAATCGAAGACTGCCACGAGGACAACATACGCGCGGACACGAAGTCCGCGCGTGGCTGTTCGCGGCAGCCGCTGCTGCGCGTGACAGCGTGCGGCTACGCGCGGCTGCGCGTGACAGCACACGGCTGGCAGCCCGTAGGCTACTGCCGTGCGCTGCTCGCGCGGCCAGCGTGCTGTTCGCACGCTGCCGTGGGCAGCAGCACGCGGTGGCCGCCCAGCCGCGGTTGGATCCAAAAAAATTTTTTTTTTTTGTTTCTTCGATTACTTATGATTTAATTAAACAAACCCAGTCAATTAAATCCAAATCCAAAAGTAAAACTAACATGATAAAATTTTCGAATCCAAAATTAAACATTAACTCCAAGTTAATTAAACATACGTCCTAAAATATGCAAAGTTAAAGAACTAGCCACATAAATCAAACATATGATTTAATAAACACAGAATTTGCAAATTCATATATATACAAAGCCTAGAGTTGGCTTTGATACCACTGTTGGGATTCGGTAAGATAAACAGCCCTAGGCACAGCGGAATATAAAAACTTTTAGGGCCTCTTAAGGAATCTTGCCAGGATATTCTCTAGTTGTATATATATGAATATAAATAAACAACAGTATAAGTTTTCTCGTTTATACCTGTCTCCTTGCAAATCCTCGGCTAGCAAAGCGAGCTCTGAATTCTGCTCCAGCAAAATCGATCCAGGCTTCTCAGGAGCGCCCCACGTGTTGCGCCTCTACGAGTTGATACACCACAATATCACGAAAATAATATATCTTGATCAGCTAGAACACAAGATATATTATAGACTAGGAATTAGGAACGATTTGGAACAAGGTCGAAAAACGAAAAATTCTTCCACAGGGAAGAATGGGTTCGGTCGACTATAGCTTGGGAGAGGGGAGAGAATTTTTGCTCTTGCTCAGTTTTTGCTTAAGGAGTTATGTGAAAAATAACTATAAGATACCTACTTATAGTTATCTCCCTAACCTAGTCCTATTAGGACTAGGTCTTCTCTCTCCTACATGGGCCATGGCCCTCTTTAATTAGAAGACCAAGTCTCCTAATTAATTCATGGCCCAGTTAATTAATTTGACCAGGCCTAATTTAATCTCCCAATTAAATAGCCCAATTAATTAACCTAATATCCCATTTAATTAAATCAGACTCTAAGCCCATTTAATTAAAATCCTTTTCTAATTAATTAAATCTAACTTAATTAATTAATTCACAAATTAAATTCCAATTTAATTTATGATCCTGATCCAATTCCAATTGGATCCCATTTTGTTCCAATTGGGTCGACCCAGTCGACCCACCCAATATAATCGACCCAGTCGACTCGGTCATTCTTATTTCCTCGCTTTCGCTACTTTGTGTATTGTGTATGCCCCCGTAGGTTCACCACATAATTGGCCGTGGGTTATAATTAAATATTATTTAATTATTCGAGTAAGACTTACTCTAAATCAATCGAACACTCTATCGATTAACCATTCCAAAATTAGCACCCCTGCCAATTTGGGAATTCTCCCACACTCCACGGTCGATGTCCAGCCACAAGCCCATGGAGCCCGATCACTGGTGAATTAATTCAGTGAACCTTTTATCATTTATAATTTCCATATACGACATAATCTCTCCATCGATCAATCTCCCAGTCGAGACTTAAGGGTATGGTCTTTCATCGGATTCCCTTTTCTTATGTCTTGACCTTATGTACTCTGGTCTCGAAATAAATTCTCTTTGACTTAATCTTTATGAGCTACTTACATAAAGTCGTCAGATACCTTGGCCAAGGATTTTACCAGAATTAATTTCTCACAGCAATCCATAGGAGAATTTCCCAACCTATCAAGTCGGGTCAATGGATCCTTTGTTGATGATATGAATCTGCATGCGAGTTCCTCTATACCCAACATGAGTCCACAAAGACTTTCTGGCGATCCCCAGTCAGTCGGAACTCATATCAAAGTATAGACGTTCTCGCACCAGATAAACCCTATCATCTCAAGTAGTTAGGGATTGTTCCTCGTATACTATTATAAATATGGAATAACTTCAACCCCGATATGCGACTACCGCTTCCATGGTGAGTTATTTCCTAATTGGGGTATTCAGTGCGCTTGCCATCCCAGCAAGCCACCCACTTATGTGTGTCGACTATCCCAGTCACGCTCGTGGACCCCAGCGTCCTCCAGTTCATCGGAGTACACACAACAGTGAGAGTCTAACTGAATCTAATGATGTCCTATCTCGATTGGATTCTACGACTCTTGAATATGTTCTAGATCACGGCCTTAGAGATCAGTCCACGGGTTGTCCCATAGCCCTGTGATCTAAGGACTTCTATCCTTATGCGTAGATAATTATTACATAAGATAAAGATGACCATTTAATAAAGTGCATTTATTAATCGAAATTGAATAGTTCCGCATTTATTACAATAAATACTAGCCATACAGCTGGCTTGCAGGACACTATTTCTATCAGACAATACCTCTGCTATACACATTGCTAGCAAACCTATTTTCCATGAGCGCACCAAACACATAGAAATAGATTGCCATTTCATACGAGAACAGGTTGAGCATAAAAGAATAAAATTAATGCCTATACACACAGATCATCAGCTCGCAGATTTGTTTAGGAAAGCATTACACTTACCTCGTTTTTTGCAGCTTTTGTCCAAGATGAAGCTTCTCCACATTCATGCTCCGACCCAGCTCCATCTTGAAGGGGGAGTATTGGAGGATAATTCTTCATGGATTGAGACAATGAAGGACTGAAGTCGTGTATAGATGATTTAGGAATTAGGGATTTTCTTATGTTTTTGTTTGTTTTATTATTTATTATTTTATTTTTATTTTTCCAGCTTTATTTGGTTTGAGTAAAGGCGTTATTACGCTTTTGTAATTGTTCTCCCTGTTCACCGCCTTATGTACATATAAATAGGCTGGGGTTCAACAGTTGTAACACACAATTCATAATAATATTTTTCTTTCACAATTCAAAGGCTTTCTTCTTCTAAAAGTTCTTCTCCAAGAAATTACATACATATTTTTACATTCAATTACAGATTGAATCAATGGAGTTTTACAGAATATAATAGTCAATAATGTGGACTTTGATCAATTAACATTACAAATCGAGAATCAGTCGATGTGATTGTGAATAACCTCAGTGTATATAACTATATTGTCAGAAAGTTTGTATTAATGACGAATTAATCAATTTTCGAGCTAATTATCGATTTAATTTCAAATAACCTCAATGTACATAACCCTTAAGGTCAATAATGTTGAATTTGGTCAATTAACATTACAAGTCGAGAATCAATCAATGTGATCGCGAATAACCTTAATGTACATAACTATATAGTCAACAAGTTCGGATTAGTGACTAATTAATTAATTTCAAGTCAAATATCGATTTGATTTCGAATAACCTCAATGTGAATAACACTAAGGTCAACAATGTTTACTTTGGTCAATTAACGTTACAAATCGAGAATTGATCGATCTAATTTGCGAGTAACCTCAATGTACATAACTATATAGTCAACATGTTTGAATTAGTGACAAATTAATTAATTTCAGCCAAATATCGATTCAATATTAAATAACCTCAATTTAACTAGTTTTTCACTAAAATTCTTTGACTTAACATGTTTTTCACTAATTTAACCTATTTTTTCACAAATTCCATCTATTTAAATAATTATTGATTGATTTAACTCATTTTCCATCAATTTTGATTTGACTGGTTTAAACCATTTGTTGGAGGAATTTATTAACTCAACAGCAACAACTGAGTGCCAGATCAATTGACTCAATAAGTTAATAAGGATTGGTTTGATGATGAGTTTTGATGATAACAAAACAACAATGTCAGAAGACAGCAGAGAGGAAATCATCAGTCAAGTTATATAAACAAATAATTGAGGAAGCAAAATATCGTGCTCAACAGACGGGTATTGAGAAAGCAAGTATCAGACTCAGAGTTTGAAGCTGTTGATCAACGTAGTTTGACTAATCAGCTAAGTAAATAAGCTACCGTTGGGTTATTGGTAACGTCAGAACATTAAAGCAGCGGAATTTTAAATTTTAAAAACAACCCAAGCAGAATCTTTATTCATCTAGTCATAATGCTCTTAAAATTATGTGTAAGATTTCATTGTTATTGTATCATATACTCCATCAATAGTATATTTACCTGAATTTGTAATTTTGAGCCTATTTATTACAGTTTTGTCTATCTTGTGTTGCGCATATTTTATTATGGAACTTTTGTTGACGATTGATATTAATTTGATTTTGTAAAATATTTTATGATTTTCGACGTGTTTGTTGATTTATTTTGCTGATTATTATGCGTGATTTGTTGATACTTTTGTGAGATTTGTTGATTTTTGTATGGTATTTGGTGATTTAATTGATATAGGATTAAATCAGGGAAAATAAATAAATTCAAAAATAAAAATGTTATTTTTTGCATATTATTTTTGTAAATTTTTGACGGGAACAACCGATCGGAAATTTTTTCTTAAAATTTTTTATTTAAATTTCCGACAGGTTGACCCGTTGAAAATTTACAAAAAAAAAACAAAAAGGAAAAAATTTCCGACGGAACATCCCGTCGAAAATTAGTCAAATACTTGACCTAAGAGTAGTTTCTGACGGAACTAGCCGTTGGAAATCCCGTCGGAAGTTGTCCGTCAGAAAATTTCCGACGAACTTTCCAACGAACTTGGTCCACCGGAAATATCCCGTCAAAAAGTCCGTCGAAAATTCTCAAACGAGCATATTTTCGACAACTTTTCCAACGAACATTCCGTCGAAAGAATTTCCAAAAAATCCGTTGGAAATTCTCGTTTTTCTTGTAGTGTGAATTATAGTCTAGAATAGAGCTTAAGAAATTTTATCTTGCCTACCTAATCTCTAGATTCGAGGGTTAGAAAACTTAGAATATAAGTGGTAGTTTTGCCCAAGTCTGGGGATAAGGATGACTTTAATAAGAACAAAATGAAGCAAATTATTAAAAAGCTTTTAGTTAAATTCAAAAAAAATAACCTCACTTGTATGAGACCTGAAAAATCTCATCGCTTGAGACTTATACTTGTACTCCTCTAACTTGACTGCGATAACATGAACGACATGTAGGTGCATTGACTTAATTAATATGCACTCCTCTATGTTGACTGCTTCTTTAGAACATGTTATGAGTGCGAGTGGTGCTAAATATACTTGAGTTATGCTAAATAATGAATTATAAAAAAAAAAAAAAAAAAAAAAAGAGAGAAAAGCTAAGTGAAAGTTCAAACTTAAAGAATTTCATAACTTCGACTGAAAACATTGTTAGAACTTAGTGATGAGTTTGATGACTTGAGAAAATAGGCTTGACAATTTAAGAATTCATGCAATTAGGCTCAATGATTTTGAAGCTATAGTGATCTGGATGATTTCGACATTCTCGTATTATGTATACACACGCACACGCAGGAATTACATGATATAATGCATAACGTTTTGAAAGTGATGGTTATTAGTTTGACTTGGAATGCATGATTGTAAATGTTTGAGTTGTTGTGCTCTGTCATGTGTGTCCAATCTTTGTGGTCGTTTTCTTTTTGTCTTCTACTCCTTTCTTTTGCTTGGGACTAGCAAAATAGTAAGTTTGGGGTGTGTTAACTCTACAAAATAGAGTTAATTTCTATGTATTTTTGCAGGGAATGGTATTAGTTTCTAGTGTTCTTAGATCGTTTTCATTTGGTTTAGCTCGTTGGTGATTCACGTACTCATTTTTTTATTTTCTTGTGAATATTTTAGATTTTCTCTTGATTTTGTTGGAAGAGGAAACATAAGCCTCTTTGCTGGAGCGAAAAATCTCTCTGCTGGAGCTAAATCACAAAGCAGCCCTTCGCTGGGGCGAAAATAAATTTCTGCTGGAGCACAAGATTTCCGCGAATTTTTACTATTAGAGCCTTAATTTGACTTGGAAACTTATATCAAATTAGAGGAAGAGAGAAAAAAGGGATCTTGAAACACTTTTTGATAGGAGGGACGCCAAGAACAAGAAAATATCATTGATGAGCGTGGAAAACATCGGAGAACAAAATTCTTGAAGATTGGAAAATAGATCTACTTCTCTTTTCTCATCTTTTTCAATTTTCTATCTCTTTTGTGATCTTGTACTCATGACTTTGATTATTATTTATTTTATTTACGTTTTAACTATGAACTAAATTTACTTTTCTAGGATTGCAATGTAATTCTTTGTTTGAATTATTGTAGCTTATTTTTCCTTGTTTTATTTTATTGAGATTTATTGTTTACCAATTCTTATGCTTAAACTCAAATAGCCTGATCAAGTATTGTTTCGCAAATCTAATTGAATTGGGAGAGGAAATTAGGTTTTAAGTTAAAGATTGGGTAACCTTTGTACGAATTAGACCCACATTGAGTTGGGTAATTTGTTTAGCAATTAAGATAGGAATATACTTAATTGCCTTAGGTAGTTCTTGATTTAATTTGGCCCAACTTCATTGGCATAGGAATATAGCTCTTTGATTAGGTTAGATTAGTTTTACAATATTCTGGAAAGAATATTGTAGAAACTTAAGTGACCTAGACTAACAATGAACCTTAATTGAAATTGAATTGTTGGGAAAATAAAATCAATCAATTTGACATTGATGGAAGTTCTAATCCTAGGCTTTAATCATCATAGTTAATCTTGTCGATTTAGAGTTTTAGTTTTACTACCATTGTTGCTTAGTTATAATCTAATTTCAAAGATTTGTTTAATTTTGATAAGAAAAAAAGTAATCCTTTAGTAATTAGTTAATTTAGCTCATTAATTTCCTGTGGAGATAATACTCTACTTATCATTATATTACTTGTTGCGATTGCATATACTTGCATTTATAAATCCTTCATCAGTCAAGATTTTTGGATCATGGCCAGTTTCATTGTTTGATCCTTCAGGCTTAGGTTTAGCCCGAATATAAGATTCACTCTGTAACTCAATTGCATTCGGCTTCAGTTGCGGGATGACAATCTGAAAACCAGAAATATCATAGTTGTTATTCCAATTGATGTCTTCAACCCAAATACGTTGGCCATCAACTGCATTTGAATGAGTAATCATAAACACATCTGCTCGGGGTGGTTTGGTTCCACATTTTTTTGTCTGTGAAATTTTATTTTATTATAAAACACTACAAAAATCAATGAAAATAGCGACTGAATCAGTGATGGATTTTGCTTCAAAATTCGTCGCTAATCGAATTAGCGACGGATTTAGCAAAGGACTTAGTCCGTTGCTGAATTTTTAGCAACAGAAAATTAAATCGGTCACTAAAGTCAATAGTAGCGACGAAAATTGGATATGTCGCTGTATTTTAATTTAGCGCCGAAAATTATATTCGTGGCTAAAGTTAATAATTGCGACGAAAATCAAATCCGTCGCTATTATTAACATTAGCGACGGATATAATTTCCATCACTGTTCGAATGTTTAGCGACGGATTTTTGGTCCATCGCTAAATTATCATATTTCAACGACGGATAAAATCCGTTGCTAGAACGAATTTCGATTTTTTTAAAATAATTATTATTTTTTATTTTTTTTAAAATAACCTGTATTACCGCAATTAATCCAACAATTCAATACCACAATCACATACTTAAAATAAGGGTAAATATCACTTTTGGTCCCTCTTATCATTAACTTTTTACAGAGTGGTCCCTCTTATGTTTTTTTTCTCACTTTAGTCCCTACTATGAATTATTTATTTCACTTTAGTCCCTACTATGAATTATTTGTTGCACTTTACTACTTATCAGGTGGTTCTGATAACACGTGACATGCATATGAATATTTTTTTGGGCATTTTCGTCCGTTCGCTATTGAGACCATTTGAGATATTGTTTAATTGGTGAGCAATTTTGGTGTTTGAAGAAGATTTTGGGAGAAGATTTTAGTTTGGAACGAAATGGACGATTAAGTTGGACTGGAATGAAAGCCTAGTTTGGAAGAGATTAAATCTTTAGTTTTTTTTTCAAATGATTAGAAAGACAAAAATATCCATGTTAGTTTACTTGAAATGACGAAATTGCCCTTATAAGCATATCACATGTTATCGAAACCGCCTTGGAACACCTGAAAAGGACTAAAGTGAAACAAATAATACATAGTAGGGACTAAACTGGAAAAAAAAACATAAGAGGGACCACTCTGTAAAAGGTTAATGATAAGAGGGACCAAATGTGGTGTTTACCCTTAAAATAAATTAGTACTCAATAATAAGTATCATTTTCTTAATCATAATAACCTAATGATTCAGTTCAAAATTATCATAAAACTAAAGTAACACTACTAGAAAAATTGTTTTTAGCGACAGAATTTAGTGGCGGAAAGGAATTCCGTCGCTAATTATTACTAAATTAGTGATGGAAATAATATTCCGTCGCTAAAATACTCCGTCGCTAAATCGGACCAAAACAGCGATAGGGCATTTATTCATGGCTAAATTCCATCGCTAAAAATTTCAGTCCCTAGACCCCTCGCTATTTCCGTCGCTATGGAATTATTTAATAAAAAAAATTAAAAAGACAAATTAATTCAGCGACGGACATAAATTTCCGGTCGTTGAATTGGTATAAATTTAGTGACGAATATTTGTTTTCCATCGCTGATTTAAAAATTTTAGCTTCCGTCGCTGGTTTAAAATTTTTAGCGACTGAAATTTCTGTCGCTGAATTGCCATATATCTAGCGACGGAAATTTAAATCCGTCGCCAAGATGAATCAATTTTTTATTTAAATATTAAAAATGACTTTATTTGTTTCTAATATATTGCGATCAACCTCAATATACATATCCAATATATAAGCAACAATTTTAGCGCATATATAGTCAACAATTTGAATTTTAGAGACAAATTAGTTTCCCGATTGGATCTTCGATTGACAAAATTTCAAAATAATTTTCACTAAACTTTGATTTGGGGAGGGGTTAGTGGTCATGTATAAGTTAGTCCCCCGTTTAGATCTTCGATTGATGAAATTTCAAAATAATTTCTGCTAAACTTTGATTTACAGTGGGGTTATTGGTCATGTACTAGTTAGTCTCCCGTTTGGATCTTTGATTGCTGAAATTTCGAAATAATTTCCCTCCCCTAAACTTTGATTTACTGAGGGGTTAGTTGTCCTGTACAAGTTAGTCTCTCGCTTGGATCTTCGATTGACGAAATTTCGAAATAATTTTTCCTAAACTTTGATTTACGGAGAGGTTAGTGGTCATGTACTAGTTAGTCTCCCGTTTATATATTAAGTTATAACCAATTAATTAAAGGAGCCAGGAGTGTTTATATAATAAAAACATTCTTTTCTTTTGAGACATAAATATGACCACAAACACATTGCTTGGATTATCTGAACTGATCAATATTGGTTACGGCACATATAGCGGTTAGAGTTTTAAATTATGAGTAATTAAAATAGTATACATATCGAATAAACTAAAAGTAGCTGGATATCTTGTTTAAGACTAAATTGTAATTTCTATAACTGTAGCTCCACTGATACTGATAACTCTGTGAAAATAGAGTTATCGCGTGGACTTTTTAGGCTTAAATGAGTATTTTTCTTGAATAATTGTGAGTCGTTTGGGATTTTATTGCATATTTTACATTTTAGAGTCGATTCACGAATTTAATCAAGTTTTGAGAATAATCCTTGATTTCTTGTACTAATTCGATTTATTCCCTTGTAGGAGATGAAATGGGCCAATAAAGTTTGTAATCAATTGAGAATGAGCAATTTCAAATCTTGAAGGTGTAAAAGGATACAAAGGCATAAGATCAGGGGCTGAAAGTGCAATTAGAGCCCATGATTGTTGAAATTGTAGTGATATGCGGCATGACTATGTTCTGTACGTGACTAATGGGCGGCCCAGTTGAAGAAGTTTTGAAGATTGAAGAATCCTACTACACATAGGATTATGAAAGAGAGAAATAAAAAGGCAAAAGGAGAAGAAAAAAAAACACACACCATATTAGAAAAAAAGAAGACACGCAAGATCAAGGAGAAACAAGCGCATATCACACTTTTTGCTATTTTCCGTATTCCTTTATTAGAGAAGACTATGAACTCCTCTTTTATAGTTTATTTCGTTATTTTTAGCATGAACTAATTTGGTTTAGTCTAGGGTTTTTACGGATCCATGTTATGCGAATAATGTTTTAGTTCTTTTCTAGTTTTAATTTAGTGATTTTCGATTTTTATTATCGATATTCGTTTATCTAATTTTGTGCTAATTTACTGTCAAATTGACTGGCCACCTCTTTGATTGTTTACTTTTTTTGATTGAACCTGGGAAGGGAATATTAAGAATAGAAGAGGAATTAGGTAGTGGGTTGTTTGTTAGTATAGGAATATACCCGACACGCCCATATCCAAATTAGGTCATATGATTCATGCATGTTATTAATTCTACTAACTTAGGAATAAGAATAGTAAATTAATTGCATAGGTTCTTAGGTGATTCGGAAGACACTTAAGGATAGAAGTGAACCCTAGGATAGCGAATAAGAATCACTAGTTAAAATTAGGGAGTTAATGAACATTAGGAGCATAACATTGGTGAAGTTTGACTCTAGACCCTTGTCTTATTGATTGTCTTCTTAAGCACTTTAATCATCATCTTAGATTAATTATTTTTCTTAGTTTAGTAGTTAGTTAATAAACAAACCAACAATATTTTAGCCTAGTTGAATTAGAATAAGAATTAAGGTAGGGAATTTGGTACAATTTTAGTTTCAAGTCCTCGTGGGTTCGATACTCAACTTACTCTTTATTACTTTTGCGATACGTGCACTTGCGTTTATTTGCGTGTGTAAAATCCGCTACAAATTTTTGGCGCCGTTGACGGGGACTTTTATAATTGATAATTTACCAAGTTTCAACTTTTATTTTTGTTTTAATTCGATTTATTTTTATATTTCAAATTTTTCCTTGTAGGTACTCATACCTAGTTTATGTGCAGTGATAAAAAAAGCTGAATTAGTAGGTTTTGATCCAGAGATCGAGAGGAATTTCAGACAACGAAGAGCGCTAAACAAGAACCAAGGAAAAGTTGATCTAATGGAGAATCCACAGAATGAAAATCAGGTTAATCAACAGTTAGTAAATCAACAAATGGGTCCACACAATCCTGCCGAAATCGAAAGACCCATTAATGAATACATAACACCAAACTTGGGTGTTCTAGATTCAAGCATTGTCAGACCAGAGATTGAAGCAAATCACTTTGAAGTGAAACCGGTAATGCTGAATCTGATCAATTCCTCTGCTATATTTTCGGGATTGGCTATGGAAGATCCTCACGCCCATTTGAAGAGCTTTATGGAAATTTACGATTCATTCAAATTGAATGGGGTTACAGCTGAGCAACTACGAATGAAATTTTTCTGCTTTTCCTTAAGGGATCGAGCTCGAACATGGCTAAACTCAATGCCGCCCAACTCTATTACCTCCTGGATTGATTTGACTGAAAAGGTCCTGAGGAAATATTTCCCACCCGCTAAGAGTGCAAAAGTTCGAATGGAAATTCACTCATTCCAACAAATAGATGGTGAGTCACTCTACGATGCATGGGAAAGGTTCAAAGGGTTAATGACACAATGTCCACACCATGGAGTTCCTGGTTGGCAGCTGATACACATATTCTACACTGGAGTAGGGGGACAAATCAGGACAATTCTTGATGCAGCAGCAGGAGGGACATTTTTGGGAAAGACATATACAGATGCCTACGATGTGTTAGAGAGAATGACATACAACAATTACCAATGGGCATCAGAACGCTCATCAGTAAAACTTGCACCTGGAAAATTTGAGGTGGATCCAGTGACATCAGTGCAAGCACAATTAGACGCATTAACCAAGAAGGTGGATAAGTTCGTGATAAGTAAATCTGGAGCTAACTCATTTCAAGCTCAACAAGTAAATATGATCCATAACCCAGAGATTTACTGTATCATTTGTGGGGGAGAGCATATGTATGAAAACTGTCCTTCAAATCCCGAAACAGCATGTTACGTAGGAAATACTCGAAACAACCAAGGTTATAATCCCTACTCTAACAGCTATAATCCTGGGTGGCGAAACCATCCCAATTTTTCATGGAGCAATAATCAGAACGCTGGACAAGGATCAAACCATGCCACAACTCAGCAACAACATAATCCACCAGGATCTCAAAATCAACAAAAACAACCACCCATGGATAACAAGCCCTCATTAGATGAAACACTGAAGCAGTTCATAAACCATACAACTACACTCTTCAAACAGACAAAGGCATCTATTTGAGACTTAGAAACCCAAGCAACTGCAACAAATGCATCCATTCGGAACCTAGAAACCCAAATGGCTCAATTAGCTCAAGATAGGCAGCACCGACCTCCAGGTTCGCTCCCAAGTAACACTGAAAACCCCAGGACCAACCATAACGAACACTGCAAAACAATCACTCTGAGGAATGGTAGAGAACTCGAAGAGCCCATCAGAACACAAGATCGAGTTAAGGACTCCAAGGAAGCTCAAGACAAAACTGAGGACTCTGAACTAAAAGAAGAAAAGGATGTGGAAAAGGAGAGCGATAAGAAAGATGTAACTAATCTACCGGCAATCAAACCTCCACCACCATTTCCTCAAAGGTTCCAACAACAAAGGAAGAATGATCAATTCAGAAAATTCCTTGATATCCTGAAACAACTTCACATCAACATTCCATTAGTGGAAGCATTCGAGCAGATCCCAAATTACGTCAAATTCATGAAGGATGTACTGTCACGAAAGAAAAGATTAGGAGAATTCGAAACTGTAGCTCTCACCGAAGAATGCAGTGCAATTTTGCAGAATAAGCTCCCGCCCAAACTCAAGGATCCTGGCAGTTTTACCATTCCATGTAAAATTGGCGATAAGTACGTGGGACAAGCATTATGCGATTTAGGGGCCAGCATCAATCTCATGCCCAAATCCGTCTTTCAAAAATTGGGAATTGGGGAAGCAAGGCCAACTACGGTAACTCTTCAATTAGCAGATCGTTCCATTACATACCCCGAAGGAAAAATTGAAGACATTCTGGTAAAAGTAGATAAGTTTATCTTCCTTGTTGATTTTATTATGTTAGACTATGAAGCAGATTCGAATGTACCCATCATTTTGGGTAGGCCATTCTTAGCCACTGGAAAGCATTAATTGACGTACAGAAAGGTGAACTAACCATGAGGGTGCAGGACGAGAATATTACATTCAATGTGTTCCAAGCCATGAAACATCCCGACGACGAGGAAGAATGTTCATCAGTATGCATGATCGACTCATTGGTCGCTAAGACCTTTGAAACGTCTATGTACCGAGACCCGTTAGAAGCAGCCCTAGTGTTGGATCCTGAGGAGATAGATAATAAATTGTACAAAGCGTGGCATTCTTACAAGCAAATTCGCGAGTCAATAACCCAGTCAACAAGATTGAAGGATTGGAACTACCCACTTGCAAGCCTCATCGACCATCAATCGAAGAACCACTATCGCTGGACTTGAAGCCACTGCCAGCACATCTGCAATATGAATATTTGGGTGAATCATCTACACTGCCAGTAATCATCTCTGCATATCTCTCCGAAACCCAAAAAGAGAAATTACTGAGAGTCCTTCGAAGTCATATACGAGCCATTGGGTGGACTATTGCAGACATTAAGGGAATTAGTCCTGCATTTTGCATGCACAAGATCATACTCGATGATGAGAACAAGGGATCAGTCGAACATCAAAGGAGACTAAATCCAATCATGAAAGAGGTAGTCAAAAAAGAAATCATCAAGTGGTTGGATTCTGGAATTATCTTCCCTATTTCAGACAGTAGATGGGTTAGCCCGATTCAGTGTGTTCCGAAGAAAGGTGGCATGAAAGTAGTGAAAAATCAAAACAATGAATTAATCCCGTCAAGAACTGTCACAGGGTGGAGCGTGTGTATGGATTACCGAAAATTGAACAAAGCTACAAGAAAAGATCACTTCCCGCTACCATTCATAGATCAGATGTTAGATAGATTAGCAGGAAGGGCTTATTTTTGTTTTCTAGATGGATTTTCGGGATACAATAAGATTTTCATCGCACCAGCGGATCAAGAAAAGACTACTTTCACATGCCCCTATGGCACATTTGCTTTTAGACGGATGCCTTTTGGATTATGCAATGCACCCGCCACGTTTCAACGTTGCATGATGGCAATCTTCACGGACATGATAGAGAAATTTCTCGAAGTCTTCATGGATGACTTTTCTGTGTTTGGTGATTCGTATGATGAATATCTTGATAACTTAGCCAAGGTTTTGCGCAGGTGCGAAGAAACTAACTTAGTGCTAAACTGGGAAAAGTGTCACTTCATGGTACAAGAAGGAATAGTTCTGGGACACAAAGTATCTAGCAAGGGCATTGAAGTGGACAGAGCAAAGATAGAGACGATAGAGAAACTCCCTCCGCCTACGTCAGTCAAGGAAATTCGTAGTTTCCTAGGACATGCTGGATTCTATCGACGTTTTATTAAGGATTTCTCTAAAATCTCTAAACCTTTATGTAATTTGCTTGAAAAAGATGCTAAATTTATTTTTGATGATTTGTGTATGCAGGCTTTCCAAACATTGAAGGAAAAGTTGGTGAAAGCCCCAATAATAGTAGCTCCAGATTGGAATCTTCCATTTGAAGTGATGTGTGACGCGAGCGATGTCGCACTTGGAGCTGTTCTGGGACAGAAAAGGGAGAAGATCTTTCACTAAATATACTACGCCAACAAAACTCTCACTGATGCTCAAGTGAATTACACCGTGACGGAAAAAGAATTGTTGGCAGTAGTGTTTGCTTTTGACAAGTTCCGAGCATATCTGGTAGGAACAAAGGTGATAGTATATACAGACCACTCCGCAATCCGATATTTGATTGATAAGAAGGATGCTAAGACAAGGCTTATTCGATGGGTACTCTTGTTGCAAGAGTTTGATCTCGAGATAAAAGATAGGAAAGGAACCGAGAATCAAGTGGCTGATCACTTGTCAAGATTGGAGGGAGGAAACAAAGAGTCAAGCTCTGTGATGATCAATGAAGTCTTTCCAGACGAACAATTGTTTGCGGTAAATCAACCTACACTTCCATGGTATGCCGACTATGTCAACTATCTAGTAAGTGGCCTACTTCCTCCCGACATTAATTTCCAGCAAAAGAAGAGATTTCTAAATTATGTGAAGAACTTCATTTGGGATGAGCCATACTTGTTTAAGAAATGTGGGGATCAAATGATAAGGAGGTGTATTCCCGATGAAAATTTTGAGGAAATTCTGGGTAATTGTCACAATTCACCATACGGTGGGCATTTTAAAGGAGATCGTACAGCAGCTAAAATCCTACAATCTGGTTTTTTCTGGCCCACCTTACATAAAGATGCTCATGAGTTTGTGAAGCGTTGTGATCGATGCCAACGGGTTGGAAATTTAACGAAGCGTGATGAGATGCCACTGTCGACTATGTTGGAAGTAGAGCTTTTTGATGTTTGGGGGATTGACTTCACGGGACCATTCATTCCCTCATTTGGAAATCGGTACATCTTAGTTGCAGTTTATTACGTGTCTAAGTGGGTTGAGGCAGAAGCATTCCCAACTGATGATTCAAAGATGGTGATGCAATTCATTAAGAAGCACATTTTCACAAGATTCGGCACACCAAGAGCCATCATTAGTGATCAAGGATCCAACTTTTGCAATAAGTACTTCAACGCTCTCTTAGCAAAATATGGTGTGCGGCATAAAGTAGCAACTGCATACCATCCGCAGACGAATGGGCAAGCAGAGATCTCTAATCGAGAAATCAAGAAGATCTTAGAAAAAACAGTCAGTCCCACAAGAAAAGATTGGTCCAGGAAATTAGATGATGCTCTGTGGGCATACAGAACGGCTTTTAAGACACCAATTGGAATGTCACCGTATAGGTTAGTTTTCGGAAAAGCATGTCAATTACCATTAGAATTGGAGCATAAGGCTTTTTGGGCTGTTCGCAACTTGAACATGAGTTTGGAACTGTCGGAGAAGGAACGGTTGATGCAACTGAACGAACTCGATGAATTTCGATACATAGCCTATGAGAATGCCAAACTATACAAGGAAAGAACAAAGAAATGGCATGACAGGACTATTACCACTAAGTTGTTTGAACCGGGTCAGTTAGTACTCCTTTTCAACTCTCGTCTCAAACTTTTTCCTGGAAAACTAAAATCTCGATGGTCCGGACCGTTTGTTGTCATAAACTCATTCCCACATGGTGCCGTGGAGATAGCCGAAGCTGAGACCGGTAGACAATTCAAAGTCAATGGACAACGTCTCAAACATTACTTGGGTGGAGAAATTGTGAATGAAAAGACCTCGGTGGTCTTAGAATGAAATAACCTGAGTATCATGTCGAGCTAAGGACATAAAACTAAGCGCTTCTTGGGAGGCAACCCAAGCTTTTACTTGTTTTTGTTTTTGCGATTTTGTTTCATTTTGTTTTAGTTTTAGTGTGATATGTGGTGTTTTGTCGGGTTTTGCAGGCATATCGCGATGGAAGGTAACGAGGAGAGGAATATTTCATGGACTGGGGCATTTTGGAGAAGAAGAATGATTAAGCCATGGCTCAATTTTGAACAAAAAGAGTGCATAAATTCCAGAAGCTTGAAGCCATGGCACAACTTCAGTCAGGCCATGGCTCAATAAAATGCACAAATTCCAGTAGCCTTAAGCCATGGCACTACTTGAATAAGGGCATGGCTCCATTTCAAGTGCTACAAGACATCAATTTCCAGCAGCTTCAGGCCATGGCTCTAATTGGATCGAGCCATGGCCTAAAAAAAAAAAAAAAAAAAAATAATTCAGAAACGAACGGGACTGCCTTCTCTCCAACTTCACAAACCAACAAAACCTTCATCTCTCACAAACCACCACCGAAACCCCAACGCTGCCGCACCTCCCTCTACCCACGCAAAACCCAGCCGCGACCCTCAGATCTGCCCCCTGCCTCCGCCGAAAACCAGCACAGCGAACAGCCGCCGCCGCACCAGCCGCGACCACGACCTGAAACCCTAACCCCAGCCACATCCAGCAGCACTCAACCACCAATCCGCCATCCCTTCCCCACGATAACCACCCCCTTCGCGCCAAAACCCTAACGCCGCCACAGCAACCTCTATATCCGTTGGGCATCTCTCAAGGGTCGGTAACAATTGATTCTTGCCTTTCTTGGTTCAATTCTTGCATTTTGCTTTTGATTGATAGTTCGAGGGTGCATTGTGCTATTCTTGGATTTTGGTGTTTGATTATTTGCGAATTGTGGAGGAACGGGGTCTTGAAGTAGTATCGGTTATCGGATTGTTGCGTGATTGTGTGGGTAATTGAGATTGCTTGTATTTTCGTTTTGGTTTGATAATTGTGGATTGATATTTTTTGTGGAGTAATTCTTTCGGCGGAGTGCTTGTGTTGTTTAAATTATACCAAATGGCACCACGAAGTAGAACGGTCCAAAAGAAACCCCCCTGTGAACAAATTAGCACTAACAACCACCTCAACGAAAAAGCTTAGTGGTGCTAGGAATAAACAAGGGCGGACAGATGAGTTTGATAGCATTAGGTTTGTTAACCCGGAAGCTCAAAAGAAATTCTTTGACGAACATGAGATCACAAGGACATTTATCACGGAGAGGGGTGTAGAATGTACCCTCGAGAGTTTCCCCGAATTTTATCGGTTATTTAAAAAATGGGGATGGATGGAGTTCATTAAACAACCGACGGAGATTGAGGGCGAGATCGTACGCGAATTCTACGCAAATGTTTCCCAAACTCCGGACGCAAAGGAAATCCAAGTTCGGGGAAGGATAGTCAAGTTTGATAAGGCGACCATCAATGCTCTTTACGAGTTGCCGACTTATGCCCACGACACATTACACAGACCTCTCGGCAAACAAAGCCCGCCTAATCTACTCCCTCATGAAGGAACACACCGTTGACGTCGACGAATTACTCTACAAAGGCATTATACGAAATGCAACAAAGGAAGGAGCCCAAACATATTGGTTCCCCTCCCTTATCTTTCTCCTTTGCATTCAAGCCGGGGTGCAGAGAGGTGACGGTGTTGGAGTGGTGAAATTGAAAAATGCCTTCGATGATCCAACTTGGTGTAAGATTTTGGGCATCTCGTATTGGAACCCCAAGAGTGCATGAACTATTTCAAACCGCGGAGCGACATCATCGTTGAGACCCATCCCAAAAGCGAGAACAATGCCACAGCGACTTGACGCCATGGAGAAGCAAATTAACTTTTTATTTGCTTACATACAAACCGGCTTTCGGCGGATTGAGACACTCCAAGCAGCCGAGTTGCAAAGTCGAGGTGTCCAGATGCCACCAATGCCACCGTTCCCAACTATGGATGATTTCGAGAGGGGTCCCACCGATATTACTGATGATGCTGAGTCAGGTCCGGAGAATGATGCTTAGGATGGACATACATATGGGAGACCGCCAGTCACCGCCTCGTAGGGACGTACTCTTTTTACTGTTCTCTGTTATATTTTGTTGGTGGTTTTCTTACTGTCTGCATGTGCATTCTCTCGTATTTCCTGTTTGGTTAGTCTGGCATTTTCAACTCGTTTGTTTAGGTCACAGTGCGGACACTGTTTGTTCTAAGTTTGGGGGGGATCGCATTTATTTCATGCATGCTACATTTTGAGCACGAATACATAATCGAGAATTGAGGATGACGTTAGAGAATTATAGTTAGAATAGAGCTTAAGAAATCTTTCCTTGCCTACCTAGTCTCTAGATTCGAGGGTTAAAGTGCTAAGAGTCTAAGTGATAGTTTTGCCTAAGTTTGGGGGGAAGGATAACTTTAACAAGAACCAAATGAAGCAAATGATTGAAGAAAAAAAAATTATAAGTTTAATTCAAAGAAAACAACCTCACTTGTATGAGACCTGAAAAACCTCATCGCTTGAGACTTATACTTGCACTCCTCTAACTTGACTGCGATAAGATGAACGATATATGGGTGCTTTGATTTAACTATTCGGCACTCCTCTATTTTGACTGCTTCTTTAGAACGAGTTACGAGTGTGAGTGGTGCTAAATATTACTAAAGTTGTCAAAAAAAAAAAATAATTGCTAAGTGAAAATTCGAACTTAAAGGAGTCAATAACTTCGACTGAAAGCTTTGCTAGAACTTAGTGATTGGTATGATAACCCAAGAAAATAAAGAATTTGTTTGGCAAGCAAGGAATTCATGCAATTTGGCTCAATGATTTCGAAGCTATTGTGATCTAGGTGATTCCGACATTCTCGTATTATGTATACACACACACGCAGGAATTACATGATAAAGTGCATAACATTTTGAAAATATTGGTGTGGAGTTAACTTGAATGCATGATGATAAATGTTTAAAGGGGTTAGATTTGTGTTGAAAGTAGTGTCATTACTCGAGGACGAGCAACAATTTAAGTTTGGGGGTATGATAACTCTGTGAAAATAGAGTTATCGCGTGGACTTTTTAGGCTTAAATGAGTGTTTTTCTTGAATAATTGTGAGTCGTTTGGGATTTTATTGCATATTTCACATTTTAGAGTCGATTCACGAATTTAATCAAGTTTTGAGAATAATCCTTGATTTCTGGTACTAATTCGATTTATTCCCCTGTAGGAGATGGAATGGGCCAATAAAGTTTGTAATCAATTGAGAATGAGCAATTTCAAATCTTGAAGGTGTAAAAGGATACAAAGGCATAAGATCAGGGGCTGAAAGTGCAATTAGAGCCCATGATTGTTGAAATTGTAGTGATATGCGGCATGACTATGTTCTGTACGTGACTAATGGGCGGCCCAGTTGAAGAAGTTTTGAAGATTGAAGAATCCTACTACACATAGGATTATGAAAGAGAGAAATAAAAAGGTAAAAGGAGAAGAAAAAAAACACACACCATATTAGAAAAAAAGAAGACACGCAAGATCAAGGAGAAACAAGCGCATATCACACTTTTTGCTATTTTCCGTATTCCTTTATTAGAGAAGACTATGAACTCCTCTTTTATAGTTTATTTCGTTATTTTTAGCATGAACTAATTTCGTTTAGTCTAGGGTTTTTACGGATCCATGTTATGCGAATAATGTTTAAGTTCTTTTCTAGTTTTAATTTAGTGATTTTCGATTTTTATTATCGATATTCGTTTATCTAATTTTGTGCTAATTTACTGTCAAATTGACTGGCCACCTCTTTGATTGTTTATTTTTCTTGATTGAACCTGGAAAGGGAATATTAAGAATAGAAGAGGAATTAGGTAGTGGTTGTTTGTTAGTTTAGGAATATACCCGACACGCCCATATCCAAATTAGGTCATATGATTCATGCATGTTATTAATTCTACTAACTTAGGAATAAGAATAGTAAATTAATTGCATAGGTTCTTAGGTGATTCGGAAGACACTTAAGGATAGAAGTGAACCCTAGGATAGCGAATAAGAATCACTAGTTAAAATTAGGGAGTTAATGAACATTAGGAGCATGACATTGGTGAAGTTTGACTCTAGACCCTTGTCTCATTGATTGTCTTCTTAAGCACTTTAATCATCATCTTAGATTAATTATTTTTCTTAATTTAGTAGTTAGTTAATAAACAAACCAACAATATTTTAGCCTAGTTGAATTAGAATAAGAATTAAGGTAGGAAATTTGGTACAATTTTAGTTTCAAGTCCTCGTGGGTTCGATACTCAACTTACTCTTTATCACTTTTGCGATACGTGCACTTGCGTTTATTTGCGTGTGTAAAATCCGCAACAGATACCTAATTATATTAGGCCTAGAGAGAAAGTGACTAGTTCGTAATTAATTTGTTCACTTAATATTTTTTTTGGTAGAAAAGTTCATTTAATATATATACATGACATTTACAAATCTATTAATAATAATTTAATTTGATCTTAAACTATACATATATAGTTAATTGACATAAGTCAAAAACCCTAATTTCACTCAAAATCAAAATCTCTCCTTATTCTCCATCTCTTTCTCCTGCCGCCTACCTCTTCTTCTTTCTCCTACCCGCACGCCGCCACCACAGCTAGACCAGACCTGCCACGCCGTAGCTAAGCCCGAACCTGCGTGACTCCACCACTGCCTGCCAGACCGCGCCACCAAGGGCGGACCTACATAAGGACTAGTTGGGTCTATAGCCCTAACTCAGATCTAAAATATATATTTATTAGTAGTATTCATAAATTATAAACTGCAATTGTTCATTGGATAGGGCATTCAAAATTTGGGATGATGTCCAGAGTTCTATCCTTGGATGCCACTTTCTTGCCCTTTTTTTAGTTTTTTTCCTTTTGTGAGAAGTATTGTTAAAATAAAACTAATAGGAGTATTACTTTTAGTTATATAAAAAATTCATTTGCTCAATTGTTTGGTTATGCATGTTTATCAACATTGTCCTGAGTTCAAATTCAAGGAGTATCATTTCCTTTATTACTTATTTTATAGTCTTTTTTGTTTTATAGCAATTATTCTTTTAAACTATTTTATTTTCTCAATAATTGTTCTTTTTTAATTTCTTTTTCTCTCTTAACAATTGTTCTTTTAACTTCTTTTTCTTTCTGAATAATTGTTCTTTGATTTTTGTTATTTTCAAATATTTTTTTAATATTTTATTTCAATAATTAAGATAATTTGATTTTTTTATTATACGTTTTATTTAATATATTACTAAATAAACCCCCTCCCCCCAACCCCCCAAAAATATTTTGATCTAACTCCACACCTGGCTATGATGGACAAATTTCATAAAATTAAAAATCGATACGATTAATAGTGAATATAATTGTTGTCATAAGAAATTGTATTTCGATTATTTAATTTATCCTAGAATCTTATACTCCAAGTATAAAGTTCCATTTTTTACATATGTTTCGGTCAGTTGTATATTAGAAACTTTTCGAGATTTTTTAAATTTTTTTGAGAAATCTTAGGAGGAATTGTAAATGAAAAAATATATGTTAAAGTAGAAACTACTGTATGAGAGTTTTGGTTAACTCTAATAAATTTGATCTATGCTTAGCCCACACTGGTCTGTATTTCTGGATCCGCCCTTGCGCGCCGTCCCCGCCCACCGCCGCAGCCAACCTCAAATCCGCGTGACTCCACCACTGCCAGCCAGATCGTGCCGCCCCTGCCCACCGCCGCAGCCACTTTTCGCTGCTCTTTCCGCTTCCACTTTCATTTCAAGTTTGTAAATTCCTTCATCCACTTCCACTTTTCGCCGCAGCCACTTTTCGCTGCTCTTTCCGCTTCCACTTTTGTATTCCTTGATTTTTTGTTGTTTATTTATTAATGGTAGTCTAATTACTGCGTTTACCTCATATATTAGCTGGAGTTTAGTGAATTTAGATTTGGAAAATGTAGAATGAGAATTTGGCCGGGTTGTTTAAATAAATTCATGTGGAGGGGAGGAATTTGGGGAAGATGGTGTTGTTTTATTTATTTTAGATATTTGTAATTTTTCCGTAATGTTGGGTTTTGTTGATTATATTATATTAATTAATTTGTTTGTTTGATATCATATAAATATTAATTAATTTGGGGAAGATGGTGTTGTTTTATTTATCTTAGATGTTTGTTTTAGAATAAAACATTTTGTTTTCAAAATAGAATTTTGTTAGAACATTAAATTATAAAAATAGGTATAAAAAATGGAATAGGGAGATATATACTAATATGTAGCGTGGCGTATATAGGAAATTGAGTTTGATAATAATATTGGATTCTATTTTGGCAACTTGACTTTGAGCTTAGAGATTTACTCATAAATAAGGTTATGTTGTGATTGTGAACTGCTTATGCAATACTTTGTCAATGTTTTCAGAACCGGACCGGACAGTGAACCGGTGAGCCGACTGGTTACTGGTTTTACTGGTCGAACCGATCGAACCACTGGTCGGACCGGATGACGTCATAATAATATAATAAATATATTTAATTTTGAAGTATATGTAATGTGCGTAAAATTTATACATTATCCTATAATTGATTAAAAATATAAAATTTGTTATATTATACTAAAATTAAATCATATAATATTTATCTAACTTATATCATAACGGTAATATGGTACTAATTTGTTTGCTCATATAAATGATTATATTTCTTTATAAAAATTTAAAAGTGTAAGTTAAAAATATAACAATCTAATAAATTCATAAATTTTAAAATATGGTTATGTATAAAAGTCTAATATTCAAAGTCAAACTTGCATTTATAATGTGTAAAATATTTATTTGAGTTAATTATCTAATTTATAAATAAATTTGGCTACAAGTTTTTATAATTTATAAATTTTAATTTGTACTAAAAGTTCAACAAATGTGATGTAGTTCAAATGGTAAGGAAGTCATGTTTCACTTCAAAGGTTAGGTGTTCAAATCCCAACTTTTACAAGAATTTTTAACATTAAAAAAATTAAAAAAAAAAAAAAAGAAAATTCAAAACCGGGTTGTTTGGCTGTTTCGGACCGGTTCAACCCGGTTCAAATTGGGTTTTGAAACAAGTGGTTTTAGGGGGTAAACCTGACCGGACCAGCCTCCGGTTCGCGGTCCAATCGGTCGGACCGGCCGGTCCGGTCCGGTTTTAATAACATTGTACTTTGTTAGTGTAATTGGGGGTTAGCCCAATTGTGTTAAGTCCAATTAGTCTAAGCCCGTTACATTTTAGTGGATGAAATAAGGATAAGAAAAGAATGTGACTTCATCCCATAAAGGAAAGTTTTTAGCTATTTATAAAGCAAAGTTAATCTAATCTAATTTAATATATATATATATATATATATATATATATATATATATATATATATATATTATTTTAAGGGTGTGTTTTGACTCCAATTAGTTGTTTTGACCAAAATCCTAATATTTTAAAATTTTAAATTCTTTTTAATAAAAAAATCTTATTGTTCAATGAATTTAATAACTCCTATGTAAAGGATGACAAAATTAAGGGATCCTTAAATTTATCATTAAAACATGCTAGACTTTATAGAAAAATATCAATTTAATCAACTTAATTAAAAGTTAATAATATATCTATATCTATATGTAATTTCTTAGGTTGGATTTTTGAATTAATCTTTTAAAGTTCGCCTGGTTTGGCATTGGGTAATGATATTGTTCCTTTTTTTTTTTTTTTTTTGGTTTTAATTAAATATATTTGGTTTGTGTTTTAGTAGAGAGATTTTTAAAATGGATTGACGGATGTGTAAGTTTTGAAAAGGATATTTTAATTTGAAATATAATTGATTTGTTTTTGGAAATTCTATCCTACAAATTGAAATGATAAGAAAATTGTTGGTGAGATTTGAACCTTAAATTTAAGTCTTCTATTTCATTTCTCCAAACCTGGACATATCACAATCAGTACTTCTATTAATTAGTTTGATTTGCAACAAAACATTAATTAAATAGATCACCTCCATGTTTGTTGTGCCTTGGTCATCTGATTTAGTTATTCCAACTTCACATTTGTACCTTGCAATAGTCCTATGCATGCTGTATTTTATCTTCCAAATTATCATGTCCAATTAACTAAGATTATTTGTGTAATTATCAATTCTTATATTAATCTTTCACGGCATATTACTTAATTTTCTTGTAGATGTCAAGTAGAGGAGGTGGAAGACGATCGATAGCAGCACCTATGGACACATACATGCCTCCTTTAGATCATATTCCTAGTCCTTCACCTGGTCCCCGAGATCACAGTTCCGTTCTTGCAGATGATCAGACATCTAGTCGTCTTAGTTGTGCTCTCTGTTCTCCTAATACACTAGAGGGACATTCAGTCGATCGGAGTTCACCTGATACGAGGATCTACATAGAAACTCGAGGCAACGAGTATGAAATTTTATTTTTCTTTAGTAATTTATAAAGAATAAACATTTACCATATTTATTATCCTAGCTAATGTTTTACATTTTGGTTATAATTTATAGGTTTTACCCTAACTCAAATGCAGTCGTTAAGTTTTTAATGGAGAAAATATATGAAAGCTATGAAGGCGCATGGATTTGTTATTCTGAAGTCCCTCAGGATGTCAAGGGGATGTGGTTCAAAAGATTCAAGGTATAATTTTTTAATTTTATATGTATATTGATTTCTTCTAATAGGTTTTTATTTTACGGAGTTTCTTATAATGATTTGCAGGACAAATATCGTTGGAACCAAGAGAATGAAAAAGCTATCCGGCATATTTATAAAATGAAAGCTGGAAAAGAACTATCTGATAAGTTATATAAACATCGGGTAGAAAAAAATTTCAGAGACCTGACTGGATTGGGGTAGGTCATTGGGATTTGATGGTTCATAAATGGAATACTGACCCTAAATTTATAGCTAGTAGTAAAAAAAATTAGCAAAATTGGGTATCAGACTGTGATGGAATGGGCTTCCCACTTTATGCTGGTGGGAGTAAGTAACAATTATGTCACTCGAATGATATTGTAAGTTCTTCACATATTTTATATTTTCTTTTTCATATGTATGCTTTATAATTATTATTTTTTCACAGGCAAAAAAAAAAAATTGGAGCTAAACCATCCCGAGCTGATGTATTTATGATTACTCATTCAAAAGTATTTGTCGGCCAACGTGAATGGGTCAACAAACGTTCTGAGTTTACATACATTAGTTATTGTATACTAGCGGTTTTTTTTTTAATATGTTGTGACATTTAGTTATATGTATTACTTAATAAACTTGTCTTGTAGGAAAATTTTGTGGATGTCATTTCGATTCAAGATTGGATGTCATTTCGATTCAAGATTCCACAGAACTTAGTGTAGTTGATCCACAAACTGAGTTGAATATGACTTATAGTTTTATTATTTTATTTAGATTACGTAATTATTATTTATAGGTAAATAGTAATAAATTGTTATATTGTTTCTTATGTAGACGTGGATAACATCGTTGGACCACCAAACAAGAAGGGGAGGTGTTATGGTTTGGCTGCTGTAGGGGTGAGCCCATGTCTGGTACCCGACTTGGCGGGTAGTGAATTTTCACCAACAAAACCCGATCCGATCTGGTGGGTACCCAAAATTTTCGAGCATTTCGAGTTTTGGGTTTCGGTTACCAGAATTTTATAAGATTTTTTTTTAACATATATGTTCGTAAAATTGTAAATGAATGAATTCAAACATTATTTGTACATAATAACCTCAAAACAAAACAACACAAATGTCTCAAGCCTTCAAGATTCAAGTATTCAATAGTATTACAATCAAATCGAACTCCAAGTCTCAAAGCATGAAAATATCCCAATTGCATAAAAGTTATAACTTACAATAGACACAAAATCACAAATCACATTCAACATTTTAACTAATTGCTAAATAAATTATTGGGTCAATTTTTTTTTTAAATACCCGAACAGGTCCCAAAAAACCCGACCCAAACGCCCAGCCTTAGGCTGCTTAGGCCAAGTTTGTTAAAGGTGGTTTATGAAGAAGACTTTCACAAAATCAACAGCCCCCCGATGAGGTAATTAACGAGATTTCCACTCTAAAATCACAGTGTCAAACTTATGCGGAGCAAATAGAAAAATTACAAGAAGCCTCAGATATGCGAGAGAAGGCCTATGAGGAGAAAATTAACACAATGAGGGGAGACATGGATAACATGATGCAACAGTGGCAAATGATGATGGTGCGATGTAACATGTTTCACCAACAACCCCTGACCCCTTTAAATCCATCTCTCACGGGCCCATTTCAGACTTCAGTTGCCGGTTCCCAACCTTCATATTATATGTCATCCCCAATGTTTAGGTATATGGGGGGCACCCCTTCCAGATCAGTCGACCCAGACTCTGCCATAGGCCCAATCTTCGTCTCATGCTCAATTTTCACCTCATGCCCAGTCGACCTAGACTACGCAATTGAAGTCCAGAAGAAAACTGAAGTCCGAAATGCCCCCGTGAGAGATGGATTAAAGGGGCCACTGGCTGTTGGTGAAGCATGTTACCCGCGACATCATCATTTGCCACTATTGAATCATGTTATCCATGTATCGCCTTATTATGGTAATTTTCTCCTCCTAGGCATTCTCCCGCATATCTAACGCTTCTTGTAATTTTTCTATTTGCTCCTCATAAGTTTGAACACTTTGATTTTAGAGTAGAAATCTCGTTAATTAAATAATCGGGGGGCTGTTGATTTTGTAAAAGTCCTCTTTGTGAACCACCTTTAACAAACTTGGCCTCAGCAGCCAAACCATAACACTTCCTCTTTTTGTTTGGTGGCCCAACAACGTCTATCCACATCTACATAAGAAACAATATAACAATTGATTACTATTTAACTATAAATAATAATTACGTAATCTAAATAAAATAATAAAACTATAAGTCATTCATATTACCTTCAACTCATTTTATGAATCCACTACACCAAGTTTTGTGGAATCTTGATTCGTGACATCCACAAAATTTCCCTGCAAGACAGGTTTATTAATTAATTCAGATAACTAAATGTCACGACATACTAAAAAAGAAAAATACACTAGTATAAAGTAACTAACGTGTGTAAACTCAGAACGATCGTCGACCCATTAACGTTGGTCATCAACTACTTTTGAATGAGTAATCATAAATACATCTGCTCGGGATGGTTTAGCTCCAATTTTTTTTGTCTGTGAAAAAATAATAATTATAGAACATACAAATGAAAAAGAAAAATATAAAATATGTGAAGAACTTACAATATCATTCGACTGACATAGTTGTGACTTAATCCCACCAGCATAAAGTGGGAAGCCCATACCATCACAAATTGATGCCCGATTTTGCTTATTTTTTTTACTACTAGCTATAAATTTAGGGTCAGTCTTCCATATATGAACCATCAAATCCCAATAACCAACCCCAATCCAGTCAGGTCTCTGATTTTTTTTCTATCCGTTGTTTATATAACCTAACAGATAGTTCATTTCCGGCTTTCATTTTATAAATACGCCGGATATCTTTCTCGTTCTCTTGGAGCCGACGATATTTGTCCTGCAAGTCATTATAAGAAACTCCATAAAATAAAACCTATTAAAAAAATAATATACATATAGAATTAAAAAAATTATACCTTGAATTTGTTGAACCACATCTCTTTGACATGGCGAGGGACTTCAGAGTAACAAATCCATGCGCCTTCAAGGCTTTCACATATTTTCTCCATTAAAAACTTAACGACTGCAGATGAGTTAGGGTAAAACCTATAATATAACCAAAATGTAAAACTTTAGCTAGCATAATAAATCCGATAAATGTCTATTCTTTATAAATAATTAATGAAAATTAAAATTTCATACTCGTCGCCTCGAGGTTCTATGTAGATCCTCGTATCAGGTGAACTCGGACCGACTGAAGGTCCCTCTGCTATACTAGGAGAACAGGGAACATGACTAGATGTCCGATCATCTGCACGATCGATTTTTTAGAACATTTTATAGGATTAGAAGGCTTTTTCAACAGGCTTCTTTTCTTCAAATATCCCATAAATCAAGTAGGGGCTATCAATAGCTAGCTAACGCGCTAGCTTTTTCCCTTACTAGTAAAGAGGCTGCTAGTTGTAGCGCCGATCGATCCCATTATTATAAGAGATCATATGCTGGCTATACAGAATCAAATCCAAGCCTTCGAAAATAGAAAGAGGAACTGTAAGCTCGAGGACTAGGTGAATGACTAGGAATATTATCTAAAGGAGGCATGTATGTCTCCTTAGGTGCTGCTATCGATCGTCTTCCACCTCCTCTACTTGATACTGCAAGAAAATTAAGTAATATATACATTAAAATATTAATATAAGCATTGAAATGGTATAAAATTGTTTTGCACCGAACGCCACTCATCTTGTGGAGAAGCGTTCTACAAATCTGCAATTGCTCCTTGTTTGTACCCAAAAAATCACCCTCGATTTATCGAGGAACGACGGCTCGATGACAAGCCAAAAATGGCAATAGGGCCGAACTAAGTCACTCCAAAACGAGTCGGACCGGATCGGACCCAATTTGACCCGGAAGTGGATCCAATCGAGACAATAAACTGGCCACGAGCCCACTTTGAAACTCGACCCAACTTTCATAATTAATTAACGTTTGGGCTAAATATAAATTAATTAATTGGTAAGTTAATTAATTTATGGGCCAAAGTTAATTAATTAAGCCAAGATATGGTTAAACATAAACGGGCCCAGCCAACCCAATGGCTAATTTCGATGATTAAAGGCTAAATTAATTAATAAAGTTGATTAATTAGTTGGACCAAGGCTATAATTGGCCCAATCATGTGAAAGAGGCCAACCCATGGCATAACTAATTAATTAATTATCAAGGATAATTAATGAAGGGATAATGGCAAAAGCCACGTGAGTAGTGGGATAGTGGAGTCTTATACAAACAAACTCCCCAATTATCTCAAGTTGGTTACACAAGGGAATTAGCAGCACACGTTTTCTTCTCACAATTCAAATCTGAAAATTAATAAGGAAGAAGGAAGGAGAAAACTACCATCAAGATAGTGGAAGTAGTGGAGAGATTTACAAGTAGTGGAAGAAGTGGCCATCAAGGGAGCAGTTTTCGGCCATCAGCTCATCAACTTCCAGCCATCAGCAGCTATAAATATGGCAGGACTGCCATTCGCGCACACAGACACAACTCAATCAACAACTCTTCAGTCTACACTGATCGGCTCAACGCCTCTCCGGAAGTCCAGCGCTCCGCTGCTTCTTTTTCAGCAAACACCCTGTAGAACCCCTGATATCAACCGTCACTCCTCAGCCACCAGCCACCCTCGACAGCCTGAAGTATTGCCGCCGCCGCCGCCCAAGGTCCGCCGCCGCCGCCACTAAAAATAGTCTGCCGCCGCCGCCGACATTAAGCCGCCGCCGCCGCTGCTTCCGCTGTCCAGGCGCTGTCTCGAGCGAAACCCCTTGATAGCAGGCAGTTAACAGCTGTTTTCTGTCAAGTTATCAGCCTGCCAACTCCTCGATATCAGTCTGTCCCTCCTCAGCCACCAGTGATCCCTGACAGCCTGAAGGCTTGCCGCCGCCGCCGCCGCCGCCGCCGTCTTCCGCCGTCAGCTGACACTGACTCGAGCGAAACCACTCATATCAGCAAGTAGCTCGCTGCTAACTGTCATGTAAGTGCCCACGTATTTATATGACAAACTCATCAAGTAGCCATCTGCCTGATGAGCTCGTCGTCAAGTAGCCATCTGCTTGACGGCTATCGGCTAAGTAGCCATCTGCTTCGTCGATGCCTTGGTCAGTGGCCACCCGCTGATCAGGAGCCCGATTGGTGGTTATCCATCAAGGTTGGGCGAACCATTGACGGTGGTTCTCCGTCGTCAATGTTACTTTCTGTCAACAAACTGTTCTATCATGCGTTATCAGCTCATCGGCGGGTTTACCTGCCGATCAAGGAGCCAATTTTCAGAACTTAAAAGGTTTATCAACTCATCTGGCAGATTATGCCGAAACAGGAGACTCGTCGTTTTGTATATTTTTGTAATGTTTGTACATCGGGGAACTTGCCAATACTCTTTTATTTTTAATGGAAGTCGTTTGGCTCGTACGTCTTGACTCTTTTACATAAATATACTTTACGTCAATTGATTTCCATTGATATGCTGCTTTCTGTCAAGATCATGTTTTCTGTCAAGGTGTTTATTTAAATTGATTGATTGTCAAGGCACTTGCTGATTTTCAAATCCGCTGATATGTTAAGCAGGCCATCGATTGGTCATAAGTTTTTGGCACTCAAAGAGAGATTTTTAGAAATTATTTAAGTCCTGCGGCCAGGCAGGCATAGAAAAGAACTAGGGGTAGTGTTTGCCTACTCTGTCGCAATCGTTTAGAAGTCAGCCTTATCAGGACAACTTATTTTGATATCAATGTGTCTCTGTCAGGACATTTACTTTATCAATTTACCGATATCAACATGTCTATTTTTCAAATCGTTATGTTTGCACGCACAAACATTGGCACGCCCGCATTATTTTATTTCATATCGAGGCATTTCGCATCGAGTCATTGGCTCGTCGAGGGATTCACTGACGGGTTTACAACGAACAATATTTTGGCACACCTTGATGCCAATAACACCTCGATGTCAGCCCCTCGACGCCAAGCACCCCTTGATATCAGTTTTACCGCAAACAGCATTTTGATACTTCTTGATGTCAATGGTCACTCGATGTCGTCGAGGTGTTCCTCGATACTGAACTTATATGCAAACAGTTCCTTGATGCCATGTATGGTCTGATGCCAATCCCTCGATGACATCAAGGCATAACAGGGCCAAAATTATTAGCAAACAATATTTTGGCACGCCCGGTGGGACATGAAAATCTTTTTGAATGCTTTCTGTCAAGGGCTCACCAGCCACACAATGTGATGGCTCGGGGGGCATGAACGTTTTTATGATTTTATTGAGTTGCCAATAAAACGATTATCAGCCAAGTACTATTTTTGGCTAGCTGACTTTTGATAATCTCTCTGCCAAACTGTCAATCAGTTGATGTTAAACGATTAATCTTTTGCTGTTGTCAAATGATACCACCGATAACGCGAAAGACTCGATCTACCTTGACGAGGACACGTTCTGACTTAACACATACCTTGGAAAATCTATCAACGGTTCCACTAACTATGGATGGAGCCGACAGAATCGAGGAGCTGACTGCAGAGGTCCGTAACTTCACCAGGGACCTCGAGACCAAACAGAAGGAATGGTCTAACGTTGTCAGCAAGTTTGAAAACATGCTAGGCTCGGCCACTGCTGCTAGTCAGGCCAATACTGAAGCCAGCAACATTGCAAATAACTCACTGATGCACTTGGAAGCAAAAATGGCCTCACTCGCAGGGAGCATTAATGCTCTTGCCAACGGCATACAAGCGCAGGCCTGGACTGGGCCGCAGAGGACTGCCGTCGACAAAGGCAAATGCCCCGCAATCCACATCGGGGGAAGTTCATCAAGGGAAGAGACGCCTTATAAACAAGGCAATGGACAATCTAATGTCCAGGATAAGAGAGGAAGCACCTCTAAGGCAAGGAACGCCCGCCCAGACTCGGGGGGCAGGTCCGAAGAGGACCGATTGGAGGCCGTCGGATACGGCCAGGAAGGACATCAGGCCAACTCGTTGGCCTATGACATGACTGTTCATCGAGCTGCAGAGGGTCCAGAAGACCTCTTGACGGTGAACCAAGCTGAAGAGATGTTTGTCAGGAGGCAAGGAAACAGGGCAGCGAGGTATAATAAGCCTCACCCGGAATATATCGATCAGATCCCGTTCCCATTGAACTACAGACCGCCGAATTTTACTCTATTTTCTGGCGAGGGATCACAGTCTGCCACGGAGCATCTTGCTCGATTTTCCCTGGAATGTGGCAACATGACTAATGATTTGAAACTGAAGTTGTTCCCTAATTCCTTGACGGGAATGGCGTTCCACTGGTACGCCAATTTGAAGCCTGGATCGGTCCCCGACTGGCCATCCATGGAAAAAATATTCGTGATGAACCACTATCAGGCCCCACTCGAGGTGTTTGTCATCGAGCTGTCGAATATGAGGCAGCTGACAGGACAGACTGTCGAAGAATACATGAAAAAATTCATTAGGGCCAGAGGGTTCTGCGCCATCCCGTTGCCAGAGAAGGAATGCATCAAAATTGCCATCCATGGCATGCATTTCGAGTTGAGAAAGATTATGATGGCGCAATACCACGAAGACCTTTTTGAGTTGACCGATCACGCGGTTCGTTACGAGAGAGTACTAAGGGATGAAAACAGTCGGCAGCCAAGAGGGAATTATTATCAAGTGGGCATGGCCGATGCTAACGAGGAGCAAATCAATCAGGTCAATCGACCGATTGATCAACAGGGTATCGAGGTCGGACTGGCAGAAGTGGTCTGCCCTAAGAACACCGTCTGTCCGGCTCTCGCCAAGCCGAAAGAGCCTCAACCTACTATCAAGGTGCCAAATAATTTGGTGCGTCGGGACGCTGAATATAAGACTGACAGAGAGAGACGTTATTCTTTCGACGTTTCGAGAACAGAGGCCATATTCGATCAATTGCTGGCCGACAAGATCCTTCGCCTCAAAGGAGACCACGTGATTCCACCATCAGTGAAGATAGCGGGTAAGACGTATTGTAAATACCATGATGTTTGGACTCACACAACGAACGAGTGTCTAGTGTTCAGGTGGATGGTGCAGGATCACCTTGACAAGGGCATCCTAAGGTTTGCTCCAGATTGGAAGATCACGAAACCGATGACGGTTGACACCAACCCTTTCCAACAAAATGAAGTGGGGATTAATGTGCTGATGGTCACGGATCCAGCAACCGGGGAACATTTGTACGTTGACGAGGAGCCAGAACGCTCACCGACGATCAGGGAGATGGGTCTATGTGCAAGATGCCAAACTGAATTGGCAACCATTCCATTGTTCCTCAATCCAGCATTGTACAGCCCATATATGCCTTGGCTAAATGCGATGCCAACAGGGTATCCTTATCAGACGATGCCACAGCCGCAGGCAACGCCTCAGACAGCCCCACAGCCGCAGGTGATACCACCACCACCACCATCTCGACCCACGGGGCCGTATCCGGTCCCAACTCCGATGGAAAATACTGAACGCGCAACATCATCGGCGGAACAACGCCGGGAACAGGCCAAAACCATGATGCCTCGACGGCATCAGGAAGGTACCAACCGAAACAGCAGAATCAGGGAGAGATCCCCTGACAAGACACCAGTCAGGCAGGTCAGATCGACCGCCAGTCGTAGAGAAAGGACACATGGTCCGTCACCCAAGATTACTCCGCCAGGCTCATCGAGGCCGCAGACTGTTCATACTCCCGCCGACACACCGGTGGATCGATGGGTTCCTGTCAGGCACCCGAAGTTCCCTGGCGACCGAAAGGTTGACCAGATGACCCGAACTCAATATAGGCGTTTCTTACGCCAACGGAAAGAACTGGAAATTGCTAAGGGGAAAGCCCCGATGAAAGAGTCAACAAAGAAACTACCGTCAGTGGAACAGAAACAGAAACAGGAAGCGATAGAGGCCAAATCTGGCCAAGGGATCAATATCGAGGCCAAGACCTCGATGCAGATCGACACTTCCAAGTGGACTCCGGGGAAAGCCCAATTTGGTACAATCGATATAGAAAAGATAATGGCGGAAGATGATTTGTTGTCTGATGACGATGATGGAAATGATTTCAAGGCAAAGCTTGCCGAGATCTATAACGATGACAGAGGCAACAAGGAAAATGAGACCAAACCTGGTCAGACCGTCGAGGCCAAAACTGGCCAGGAAATCGAGAAACAGGTCGATCGACCTACTGAGCAGCAAGGAGTCGAGAAACAGGTGGTCGATAAGCAAGCGACCGACAAGAAAACAGAAACGAAAACAGTAGAGGAAACTGCCATCAGTCAGCCGACGGACGGCTCGACGACGATGGAATGCAACGCCGTTGATTCTGAACTTGTTGAATTCGTCAACGAGGAATTGGAATACTCCGCTGATGGTTTTTGGGATGAGGGTATGCCAGTAGTACAAATGGCAGAGGACTTAGAGCTGTTATCGGTCGACGACGAGAAAGAGACCGATTGGAATCAGAGGGTCGAAACTATATTCCAGAAGCCACCATCGTTCATGGCTCGACACATCAGGCCACTTTACGTATCAGGCCATATCGACGGAAAACCCATCGACAGAATGCTGGTCGACAACGGGGCAGCCGTCAACGTAATGCCTGCATCGACGATGTACAAACTGGGTAAGGTCAGCGAGGACCTGATGGAGACGAAGGTGATCGTCAGCAACTTCACAGGAGGAAAAGCTGATACGCTTGGAATTCTACCCGTCGAGGTAAAGATTGGAAAAACCAGTTTGAAAATCGCCTTCTTTGTGGTTGATGCTGCCACTTCTTACAACGCCTTGCTGGGAAGGGACTGGATTCACTCAGCCCTTTGTGTACCGTCCTCCCTGCATCAGTGCTTGTTAATCTGGGGAGACGCTCCCGAGCCTGAAATCATTATGGCCGACAACAGGCCATTCACTGCCAAGATCAACGCTGTCGAGGCAGCATATTATCGAGACGACGTAGGTCCTTACAGATTCATTGGACAGGATAAATACGGACGACCGCAGGAAGTCACTTCGAGCAAGAAGCTGACACAACTTGAAATGGCTTGTTTGGCCAAGGAACTAAGTCGGCCTTGCAACGTCAAGGAGTCAGGGCCGCATGAACAACGGCACGGTCAGTCCTGATGAACTGTCCTGATGGCGAAGGACCATCGGCCTACAAGGCCGACAGACTGGAAATTGATGAGATTGTTGTTATCGGGCCGCAGCAGGAAGCATGTGCCGATTTAATCAGGAGGTTTCGGGCCTATGTGGCCGAATGCTATACAAGTGATCTCATCTTCGAAGAAGAAACGCCACCGTCGGTTGGCGAGGAAATTCAGTTAGAAGAGTTAGCAACAGCGCCAGCCAAGCTTGACGACATCAAGATCCAAGTACAGGATCCTGTTATCGAGGTTGAGTTAGGCAGCGAGGAAGATCATAGGCCAACTTACATCAGCGCATTGCTTGATGATGGCCAGAAGGATCGATTGATCCAAGTATTGACGGAGTACAAGGACTGTTTTGCCTGGAATTACGACGAGATGCCTGGGTTAAGCAGGGAGTTAGTAGAATATCGTATTCCGATACTTGAAGGATACCTACCCCGGAAACAGCCCCTGCGAAGGATGTCTGTCGAGGTCTGCAGATTGATCAGGGAAGAAATCGAGAAGCTGTTGAAGGCCAGTTTTATCGAGGTGGCCCGATATCCGGAGTGGGTAGCGAATGTTGTTCCCGTGATGAAGAAGAACGGGAAAATCAGGATATGCATCGATTTCAGGGACCTAAATCTTGCATCTCCTAAAGACGAATACCCGATGCCAATGGCGGACATGTTAATCGATGCTGCCGCTGGCAATATGTTCCTGACAGCCGTCGACGGAAGTGCAGGGTACAATCAGATTTTTGTGGCTGTTGACGATGTGCCAAAACTGGCTTTCCAATGTCCCGGCGGAATAGGCACCTTCCAGTGGAAAGTGATGCCATTCGGACTCAAAAACGCCGGAGCAACTTATCAACGAGCCATGAACTGCATCTTCAGTGAGTACATCGATGACTTTGTTAAAATTTACATCGATGATATCATTATTAAATCGGCTAGTTACGACGAACATCTAACACATTTGGCGAAGTCGTTTGCCAAAATGAGGAAACATAAGTTAAAGCTTAACCCCTTGAAATGTGTGTTTGCAGTTGCGTCAGCCAATTTTCTTGGCTTCTTAGTGCATCGCAAGGGGATTGAGATTGACAAAAACAAGTCCAAAGCTATCTTGACGGCCAGACCCCCGTCGACAAAGAAGGAATTACAACAATTCCTTGGGAAAGTCAACTTTTTACGGAGGTTCATTTCTAACTTGGCTGGAAAAACAAAGGTCTTCTCGCCTTTGTTAAAATTGAAGGACAAAGAAGAGTTTTGCTGGCAAACGGAGCACGAGCAGGCGTTTCAGGAAATCAAGGATAAGCTGACAACGCCGCCTGTAATGATGCCGCCTGTCAAGGGGAAACCCTTGAAATTATATATATCTGCCACGGATGACACCGTCGGCGGATTTCTGGCACAAGACGACGATGATGGGTTTGAGCGAGCAATCTACAACTTGAGCAGGCACTTGACAGAAACAGAACAGAGGTACTCCCCGATAGAAAAGCTAAGCCCGTAATGAGGGGGAGGATCGGTCGATGGGCCATCCAACTGATGGAGTATCAGTTACAGTACGTACCGCAAAAAGCAGTCAAAGGCCAAGTATTGGCTGATTTTCTGGTTGACCATCCATGTCTCGATATCGATCAAGCCGTTCTCAAGGAACTGGACTCGATGACAGTAGAGATCAGGCCATGGACACTGGCCTTCGATGGGTCTAGAACCGACAGGCTGTCTGGAGCAGGTATAGTCTTGATTTCTCCATCAAATATAAAAACTAAGCTATCAGTTCAATTTGATTTTGAATGTACTAACAATCAGGCCGAATACGAAGCCTTGATAATTGGACTGGAAATGCTTAGAGAGCTCGACAGTAAGTCTGTCGTCATCGTCGGGGACTCGCAGTTGGTTATCAGGCAATTACAAGGTACTTACAAATGCCGAAACCCAATACTTGACAAATATTATTTAACTGCGATGTCCTTGTTGTCGGAGTTTGTTGATGTTACATGTTACCATGTAACGAGGGGAAACAACAGCGAGGCCAACAGTTTGGCCCAACTGGCGACTGGTGTTGATCTCCCTGATGACATCGAGGAATCCCTCTATGTCGTCAGGAGACGACACTGTCCTTCATTTATGTATCGAGACAACGTCCTGACTGTTTTGAGTGTGTTTCAGGACCCTGATGACTGGAGAGAGCCGATCAGAAAATATCTGGCTGATCCGTCGGACCGAGCATCTCGACAAACGAGGCTCAGGGCAGTCAATTATGTCTTGATAGGTGATCAACTGTTCAGAAAAAGCCATGACGGCGTGCTCCTGTTATGCGTCGATCAGACAGAGGCCATGAGAATTATGATGGAGGCTCATGAGGGAATTTGTGGGGCCCATCAGAATGGTCACAAGTTAGCATGGCTGCTGCGCCGATATGGCTATTACTGGCCAAAGATGGTGGGAGACTGTATTCAATTGGCAAGGGGTTGTGAGAAGTGCCAACGCTTCGGGGTAGTCCAAAGGATGCCCGTCGAGGAGATGAATATGATAATCAAGCCATGGCCTTTCAGATGCTGGGCCATCGATATCATCGGGGAGATCCATCCCTCGTCTTCCAAGCATCATCGATACATTATTGTGGCCACGGATTACTTTACTAAGTGGGTAGAGGCCAAACCGCTCAAACAGGCCAATCAGGCCGAAGTGATGAAGTTCATCAAGGACTAATCATTCACAGGTTTGGCCTGCCACAGACCATTGTCACTGACAGGGGACTGATGTTCGTCGGTCAAGAGATCAAGGAGTTTGCCAGATCAATGGGTTTTGAGTTGGTCCATTCAACACCGTATTATGCACAAGGGAATGGCCAAGCGGAAGCTTCGAATCGAGTCCTCAAGGACATTATCTCGAAAATGATCGATGAAAACCCAAGAGCTTGGCACTTGATGCTGTCAGAGGCATTATGGGCTTATCGGACGAGCAAACGGACGAGTACAGGCACCACCCCGTATAAGCTAACTTACGGACAGGGAGCCGTTCTACCGATGGAGATCAACGTCCGGTCTCTTCGGGTGATGCAGCAAAACGAGCTGACGCCCGAAGAGTATACTGAAAGTATGTTCCAGCAGCTCGATGAGCTCGACGAGATCAGGGTTGCCGCGTTAGACAAGATCGAGGCACAAAAAAGGCTAGTTGCCCGATGCTACGATAAAAAGATACGCAGGAAACACTTTGACGTCGGGGACATGGTCTGGAGAGTCGTTTTGCCACTTCATCAACGCGAGAAAAAGTATGGCAAATGGAGCGCGACATGGCAAGGACCATATGAAGTCTACTCGATAACCCGAGGTGGGGGTTACATTTTGAAAAAGCCAGATGGGAATCTCTGTCGAGACCCCATCAATGGAAGATACTTGAAAAAGTTTAGGCCCACCATTTGGGAATCGATGTGCTTAGAACATCAACGAGCTTTGGAGCTGGAAATCAAACGGCGTCAAGAGTACTTCAATGCGCCGATCCCTCTGTAAGTATAAGTTATGTTTATTTTTTTAGTTTCTTTTTAGTCTTGTTTTTATTTCCCTTTCCATTTCGTTAGACTAAGTTTTTAAAAGTAATATTAGTAGTTGCATTTATTTTCAAATTTTTCCAAATACTTCTACTTTATTTTAAATTTTTGTTTCCCCGATTTTCAAGTTTTTACATCAAGGCATATCGGTTAAGTCTCTTGGGTTGATTTGATTTCAATTAAGTCTTGTTGACAAGAAAGTTGTGTTTTTGCTTGCGAAGTTGTTTGTTGAGTTGGAAAATCAATGGCTTCGGTTTTTGGTACTTAGTGATATTTGGCTTCGGTTTTGGAGAAAAACACAAGATAAACCAAGCCAAAAGAAGTTCTACTAAGGAAATGAAAACTAGTCTATGGCCATCAGGCCATTACATCAGTGAGAGCAGAAAATAAAAGGAGTCTTTGGCCATCAGGCCATTGCATCAGTCACTGGAAGAAGTGAATCTGGTTAACTGCCAAAATTTTGGCTGACTGCTAATTCCTCGATATATTACTATAAGTTGATGTCCTGATATCGAGTTCATTTAATGTCGAGAGGCCAACTGATATCGACGTGCTGGTATCAATAGATGTCCTGATATCAAGAGATGTCTTGATATCGAGAGATCCATAGTATCTTGACATCAAAGAGATCCATACTTGGCTGACATCGAGAGATCCGTCATCATCAAGGCCATTATAATTTGGTCTATTTTCCACAAATAGTTTCGGTTTTTAAAGCCGATGGTTGTTTATTAAGTGAAGCATTGTCCCAATTTCTCATCTTTAAAAGAGAGAGAAAAACTTTAATCTAAGTCTAATTCGATTAAATTAATTTTTAAATTAATTACATCGAATACGACTTACGGGGGGCATTGTTTGTACCCAAAAAATCACCCTCGATTTATCGAGGAACGACGGCTCGATGACAAGCCAAAAATGGCAATAGGGCCGAACTAAGTCACTCCAAAACGAGTCGGACCGGATCGGACCCAATTTGACCCGGAAGTGGATCCAATCGAGACAATAAACTGGCCACGAGCCCACTTTGAAACTCGACCCAACTTTCATAATTAATTAACGTTTGGGCTAAATATAAATTAATTAATTGGTAAGTTAATTAATTTATGGGCCAAAGTTAATTAATTAAGCCAAGATATGGTTAAACATAAACGGGCCCAGCCAACCCAATGGCTAATTTCGATGATTAAAGGCTAAATTAATTAATAAAGTTGATTAATTAGTTGGACCAAGGCTATAATTGGCCCAATCATGTGAAAGAGGCCAACCCATGGCATAACTAATTAATTAATTATCAAGGATAATTAATGAAGGGATAATGGCAAAAGCCACGTGAGTAGTGGGATAGTGGAGTCTTATACAAACAAACTCCCCAATTATCTCAAGTTGGTTACACAAGGGAATTAGCAGCACACGTTTTCTTCTCACAATTCAAATCTGAAAATTAATAAGGAAGAAGGAAGGAGAAAACTACCATCAAGATAGTGGAAGTAGTGGAGAGATTTACAAGTAGTGGAAGAAGTGGCCATCAAGGGAGCAGTTTTCGGCCATCAGCTCATCAACTTCCAGCCATCAGCAGCTATAAATATGGCAGGACTGCCATTCGCGCACACAGACACAACTCAATCAACAACTCTTCAGTCTACACTGATCGGCTCAACGCCTCTCCGGAAGTCCAGCGCTCCGCTGCTTCTTTTTCAGCAAACACCCTGTAGAACCTCTGATATCAACCGTCACTCCTCAGCCACCAGCCACCCTCGACAGCCTGAAGTATTGCCGCCGCCGCCGCCCAAGGTCCGCCGCCGCCGCCACTAAAAATAGTCTGCCGCCGCCGCCGACATTAAGCCGCCGCCGCCGCTGCTTCCGCTGTCCAGGCGCTGTCTCGAGCGAAACCCCTTGATAGCAGGCAGTTAACAGCTGTTTTCTGTCAAGTTATCAGCCTGCCAACTCCTCGATATCAGTCTGTCCCTCCTCAGCCACCAGTGATCCCTGACAGCCTGAAGGCTTGCCGCCGCCGCCGCCGCCGCTCACAGTTAGCCGCCGCCGCCGCCGCCGCCGCCGCCGCCGTCTTCCGCCGTCAGCTGACACTGACTCGAGCGAAACCACTCATATCAGCAAGTAGCTCGCTGCTAACTGTCATGTAAGTGCCCACGTATTTATATGACAAACTCATCAAGTAGCCATCTGCCTGATGAGCTCGTCGTCAAGTAGCCATCTGCTTGACGGCTATCGGCTAAGTAGCCATCTGCTTCGTCGATGCCTTGGTCAGTGGCCACCCGCTGATCAGGAGCCCGATTGGTGGTTATCCATCAAGGTTGGGCGAACCATTGACGGTGGTTCTCCGTCGTCAATGTTACTTTCTGTCAACAAACTGTTCTATCATGCGTTATCAGCTCATCGGCGGGTTTACCTGCCGATCAAGGAGCCAATTTTCAGAACTTAAAAGGTTTATCAACTCATCTGGCAGATTATGCCGAAACAGGAGACTCGTCGTTTTGTATATTTTTGTAATGTTTGTACATCGGGGAACTTGCCAATACTCTTTTATTTTTAATGGAAGTCGTTTGGCTCGTACGTCTTGACTCTTTTACATAAATATACTTTACGTCAATTGATTTCCATTGATATGCTGCTTTCTGTCAAGATCATGTTTTCTGTCAAGGTGTTTATTTAAATTGATTGATTGTCAAGGCACTTGCTGATTTTCAAATCCGCTGATATGTTAAGCAGGCCATCGATTGGTCATAAGTTTTTGGCACTCAAAGAGAGATTTTTAGAAATTATTTAAGTCCTGCGGCCAGGCAGGCATAGAAAAGAACTAGGGGTAGTGTTTGCCTACTCTGTCGCAATCGTTTAGAAGTCAGCCTTATCAGGACAACTTATTATGATATCAATGTGTCTCTGTCAGGACATTTACTTTATCAATTTACCGATATCAACATGTCTATTTTTCAAATCGTTATGTTTGCACGCACAAACATTGGCACGCCCGCATTATTTTATTTCATATCGAGGCATTTCGCATCGAGTCATTGGCTCGTCGAGGGATTCACTGACGGGTTTACAACGAACAATATTTTGGCACACCTTGATGCCAATAACACCTCGATGTCAGCCCCTCGACGCCAAGCACCCCTTGATATCAGTTTTACCGCAAACAGCATTTTGATACTTCTTGATGTCAATGGTCACTCGATGTCGTCGAGGTGTTCCTCGATACTGAACTTATATGCAAACAGTTCCTTGATGCCATGTATGGTCTGATGCCAATCCCTCGATGACATCAAGGCATAACAGGGCCAAAATTATTAGCAAACACTCCTATATTCTTCAACAATGTACCTACTAACTTTTTGAACTTCCTTCTCATTCGTGTCACAAGAAACAAAAAAGTTTGTCTGTTTAATCTGCATTGTGATCTTGACGTAATCACTTTTAAAAGTCCAATTAGTTTGCCTAGTTTGAATATTATCATTAATCGATCTGTTAATAAAGAAAAACTACCGAAAAAGTCATGAAGCATGCACTAAGCTTGTTCGACTTGATGCAGTTAATGATGTTAATGAGATGTATAATGCACGTTTTCCTCCCCATAAAATTGTGCCATATTGTAATAAGACACATTAAATTCATAGACTTCATCCAATTTGTATCAGTCGTTCCAATTATTATATGAATCCCAAACATTTAAAATTTAAGATACCATACTCATTTATATATTCGAAAAATCTATTTTATTACTAGTAAATACAAAGAAAAATCAGCTAACAAAACCAATAATATAATACTTTGAAAATAGATACACTTGTACTTTCTATGGATACTCGAACCCAAAACCTCTAAAATATTGGACTTCAACTTTGTCATAGAATTCTGTAATATTGATTTTAAATTTGAATTAAATAGGGTTTTTGGCATTTTACACCCTGGAATTATAGAACTTTGACACTTTGCATCCTGACTTAAAAGTTTTGGCACTTTGCACCCTAAAAATATAATTTATTTGGCACTTTGTACCCTAGTGTGTGTTTTAGTGAGAAAATTCATTGGTAGAAGGGTAAAATAGTTATTTTCAATTTTTTTTTTCACTTTGCACCTTGGCGTTATAGATTTTGCACCCTTAAAATCTATAATATAGACATTTTGCACCATAAAATATGAAATATTAGCATTTTTCACCCAGATTTTAATATATTGGTACTCTGCACCCTCAAAATATAATTTGTATGACATTTTGCACCGTAATGTAATTTTTTTAGAAGAAACAAATTCATGAATGTCGTCGATGTAGAGACAAAACGGTCATTTCTACGCACAACAATTATAAACTTGTTATTCTAAATTTATTTTACTTTATAATAACTTATTTTAACATTTTCTCTCAGTAAAATTTAGATTAAAAAAAAGACATTGTCTTCTTTTTATTTCAAATATCCTCTAAATTATTTATTTCATATCTAAAATACACGTTTACATATCTAACATATTATTATATTGTATGTTATTTACATTATTTAGGTTATCATATTATTAACGGGGTTGAACATGTTGGAAATTATATTTTTTGGGTGCAAAGTGCCAATATTCTATATTTCAGAGTGCAAAGTGTCAAAAACTATATTTTTAGAGTGCAAAATGTCAAAAATATTCGAAAATAACTATTATGCCCTTCAATCAATGAAATTTTTCTTCAAAACACACACATTAGGGTGCAAAGTGCCAACTAGATTGTATTTTCAGGGTGCAAAGTGTCAAAACTTTTAAGTTAGGGTGCAAAGTGCCAAAACCCTATAATTTCATGGTGCAAAGTGCCAAAAGACCAATTAAATACCACAAATTTAAAAAGGAAAACATTGATTGATTGTAAATATAACTATAGTACTAATTAAACCACAATCACAAATACTACTACATATATAATTTCCAATTTTACACAGCAGATTGACATTCAATAATGTGTCCATTCCCCTTGTCATTATTCCCCAATTTCTTCTGCTCAACAGGAATAACAAAATATAAATTATAAAACACAAGCACCATTGTTACAGAACACAGGAAAACCAACACAGGTCCAAATATCCACAGCAAAAGCTGTACATATCCACATATTTAACAATCATTATTCAACACATTTCACACAATGAAAACAGGATAAAAGCCCTAATTAATTAGTGCCTATACATTTTTTTTCCTTTGTTATTTTTTACCTAAAATTATTAATTGTTATTTGATTTTTTAAATAAATCAATTATTAATGTTAGAGAGAAATTAATGTTATTAAATGGTTAAATTGAATGAAAATTGGTGGAAATCAAGTTAAAAAATGAATTGAAATAGAAAAATGGTTTAAATCTATCAAAATTGGTGAAAAACGAGTTAAATCAATCAATATAGATTAAATTAGTGAAAAATGGGTTAAGTCGATGAATGTTAGTGGAAAGTAAGTTAAATTGAGATTATTCAAAATCAAATCGATATTTGGCTCGAAATTAATTAATTAATCTAATTTAAAATTGTTTACTATATAGTTATGTGTATAAATGTTACTCGCAACTAGATCGATTGATTCTTGATTTGTAACGTTAATTGACAAAGTCAACATTGTTGAACTTACGGTTATATACATTGAGGTTATTCGAGATCAAAATGAAATCTGGCTCTAAATTAATCAATCAACCACTGATTAAAAATTGTTAACTAAATGGTTATTTTCCGACTGAATTAATTCGTCCAAAATATATAATATCTTTTTATTTGTATTTTAGTTTTTTTGTCCTACGAATAAAATCCATCGAAAAATAATTAATTAGTTTTTTGAATATTTTTCGGTGGATATAATCAATCGGAAATTTAATTATGTTATTTTTTATTAAATTTTAATGCATTTTTCGACGAACTTAAACCTCCATTGAAAATTTCCATCAAATTTTGGTTCGTTAGAAAATCCTTTGAAAAGGTCATTCATATCAATCACCCACATTATTGATTACTTTTAAATTAATTTAGTCGAGTGAAAATAGAGCAAGCAATGTACTATATTTCTTTGACACGGTTGAGATATTCCCAAAAGTAGACACGATCATCATATCATCTTGCAAACCCACTTCTATTTAGAATTTTAACAATTTAACAACTACAATACACAAAAAATAGCATATATGAATGTATACTAAACCATGTAAACAAGCAAAAAAGTTAAATATACAAACCAAAGGAATAATATATTTCACATAATCTTTTTACTTCTATTTAGATTTTTTATCCATTTATCTATTATCATTATTTAAGCGATAAAGATTAATTATTAGCCAAATGATATTAAACAAAAATAAATCATTTCATACATAAAGAAAAGGTAAAAAAAGATGAAAAAAAGATGACTTACCGAGTAATTTTTCCAATTCCACCCATACCAATCTACCATTTGTATTCATTTGACCATCAATCTTGGTATCACCAACCAAAATCTCAAATTGAACACAAGAATTTCCATTGTCACAAGTTTGATTCATACCCAACAAGTTATTATTTAAGTGACATTAGACAAATTAACTAGTGAAAGTGCCCTGAGACAAGATTGTGGTGACAAACAACGACATCAGTTTTCTTAAAAAATGAAAAAAGAGGATAATGGAGCAGACTAATCGGTGAAGAGAGAAAAAATGATATATGGTGTGTCAAGACTCAAGCGGCCGGGCTGATGAAAAGAAAAAATTAGGGTTTCTTATTTTCAACCATTTTAAATAGGTTGGGTCATGTTTTGACCAAAAGGCCCATTGTGTAGACATATGTATGAGTGGAACTGCATTATAGGGTGAAATACATTGGGCCTGTTTGTTTGGTGTTTAGGAAAGTATTTTGAGAGAGTAGTGGAAGTTTGTGAAATAATCTCGATTTGTGTAATGTCGTTTGTTTGGTTTTTGAGAGAGTGGTTTGAGAAATAAAATAAGTGTAGGTTTTTTTTTGGAAAAGTTAGGTTGTAGGTGCAAAATGTGTAAGACTTTATGTGAAATCATGTTTGTTGTGAGATAAATTGTATAAGAGATATATTACATTATGTCAAATCAGAGTAGATTTTGTATAAATATTGTTTAGAGATAAGAAAATTATTGTTTGTTTGGGTTTTGAGAGAGTAATTTGGGAAAATTGAGAAATAAAAAATTTATTCAGAAAATAAAAAACAAGTTTGTTTAGCATTTCCCAAACACGAAAAAAATTTGGGAATCGCCAAACAAACAGGCCCATTTTCCCGGTGAATCATAGGGGTGATATCAATTATTCCTTTAAAGTATTAATTTTAACATTTATCCTCATTTGTTATAGTTTTATATTTTTATTCAAAAACCCTGTTTCTTTCATAAATAATTTTTTTTTTAACAATTTATCAAAATAAAATTATTTTTATTAATCATGAATTCATTCATCCACAAGACAACATTCTATTTTAGTTTCTTCGTTTATTTTGTTACCTTCCTTTTTTCGATCTCAAAATTTTCCTTCATTTTCACCTCATTTTTTATAACTGAAGGAAACAAAAGAAATTAAAAAATTAAAAAATAATATTGTTTGGTAGATGAATGAATGAATTCATAATTAATAAAGATATTTTAAAACAAAATGAAGAAATTAAAACATAATATTGTTTGGTATCAAACTTGAATTTTACGAGAAAGAATTTGAAGGAGAATTACTCAACATTTTGAATAATAATTCATACTGAAAATAAATGAAATAATTATCACCATATAAAAACTCAAAAAAATATAAAGCAAAAAATTGAGATATAAATAAAAAGAATGAAACATAGAATTACAAAACAAATTGAAAGAAAAAATTAGATGAAAATGAAGAAAAAAATTATACCATAAAACCGAAGGAAACAATTGAAATGAAGAAATTGAAACATAATATTGTTTGGTGGATGAATGAATTCATAATTAGTAAAGACTTTTTTTTTATATAAATTAATAAAGAACCAATTTATTTGTTTTAAAGGGGCGGGGTAGATTTGGGATAAAATGTTCAATACTATAATAAAGGGGAGTGTTGGATAAGGATGAAGATGTAAGCACTGAAGACAAATTCATAAGGAAGGTTTTGATGCATTCCAAAACTTCAAAATCTGCTAAGTATAGATTAACTTAGCTGATAGTCCCTTGTGAAGAATTTTTGACTAAGTAAAGAAGACATCAGAAGAGTCAAAAATTCAAGGTCCAAAGACTTGTGATCTGCTGAAGGAAAGACATCAGACTGATGAAGATCAGCCGACTCAAATCAGATTTGTTCAACTTTGAGATCAGCTTAGTTCGCCATCAGACTCGCACTTCCATCAGCCAAGTGAAAGGATCATAAAGTCTTCCCAACGGTAATAAATGCCCCTGGAAGTAATAAATGTCGAGTACAAGGTTATTAAAGACAAATGATTGAAGAAATGATTCGCATCAGCTGAGTGCATTTAATGCTGCCTGCAGGAAAGTACTGTTAACAGTACGGATAGACTGCAAAAGAGCCGTTCGCGGATATTAAGGACCAGTACTCAAGGAATTTGAATCCTGTCTCTCTTCAACGGACATTTTTCAAACCTCAAGTATAAATAGCTGAAAGAGACGAGAAGAAGACAACAACACAATCTCTGAGAAATTTTCAAAGCAGAATTCTTTAAGTCTCAGAACAGCTCACTCATCAGCTTAGTCATTTGTTGACGAAAAGCGAAGTTGGAGAACAAAGCTAAACACATCTTCTGAGTGAATTTGTAAATCTGAGTGTTGTGAGAAGTAGATATCCATCTTTGTGAGTGATATTACTTCGGAGAGTAGGAGTTTCTGAGTGATTTCCTACTGCGCACTTGTGGCCTTTTCATTTGTTGATTGGCGCAAGCAGAGTATACTGTAAACTTTGTGATTATAGTATAACCCAAGATCTAAGTGACTTGGAAGAGTGGACTAAAGGATTTAAATCCATATAACCACTATAAAAATTACTTGTGTTTTTACTTGCATTCTTACTTGCATATTTTCTGTTGCATAAAAAAACACTTTAAGTTAACTGTTTGAAAAGTTTTCTAAGAAAAGAAGTTTTGTAAAACTGGGGAACAAACTTTCAAACTGCTAAGTTTACTTGTGAAAAACACTTTATAAATCCGCTGCAACTACTCTAAGTATTAAAACTGATTTTGACAAAATCAGCTAAGTAACTATCAATTTAGTGGTCTACAAAGCTGTTCAAAGACTTGTTCGCGATCAGCCGAGGAACCTACTGTTGATAACAGGTTAGTCTGTTTAAGTTAACAAAAAAGTTTAAAGTTAAAATTTGCAAAAAGTTTAGAGGTCTATTCAACCCCCCCCCTCTAGACCTCATCTGACCACTTGGGACCAACAAGTGGTATCAGAGCAGGTGGTTCATTAGAATCAGCTGCCTGATCAACGAGCTTGATCCAAGTGTTTTTCAAAGGTTTTCAAAACTTTTCAAAAGAGCACTCTTTTTGAAAAATAAAAACTTTTTGAAAAATGGACTGTATCGGCCATGTTCCCCACATTGCTGGTATGTCTTTTGAAGACTGGAAGATCAGAATGGAGATCTTCTTAGCTGCCTACAATGACAACATGTATACATGTATCATCAAAGGTCCATTCAAATTCACCAAGACTATCATAGTGGATGAAGCTGAACTAGTGGTGGAAAAGGATTTAACAGAGATGACAGCCGAAGAAATAAAGCTGGTTAATCTGGACAAAGTTGGCCGTTTCATCATGACCAAAGCCCTGGATAATGATCGGTTTGATAAAGTCAAACATTGCAAAACTGCAAATGAAATGTGGGATAAGGTTCGTGACATGAGCGAAGGAAACGACGCCATCAAAGAGCATCAGCTCAGTGTTGCCTTGGAGAAGCTGGACAACTTCAAGATGAAATCTGGAGAAACTATTGATCAGATGGACAGTAGATTCACCAGAACCCTCAATGAAGTTCTAAAGCTGGGAAAGACCTTCACTGACAAGGAGATCACCGTCAGAGTACTGAAGGCCCTGCCTCCCAAGTTCAACATGAAAGTGACAGCGATGGAAGAATCAAGAGATCTGGGGAAGATTTCTCTTACAGAGCTGTTCTCCGTACTCAAGGCGTACGAGTATAAACTGCCTAGAATGGGTGTTGAAGAAACCTCAACTTCAAGTCCCACAGCTGCACTTGTTGCTGCTGAAAATCCCAGAAGGCCAGCTCACAAAAGCAAAGATGTGGACTCATCTGATGAAGCCACACTACTCAACAAAAAGGAATACACTGCTGGAGACGTAGCATTGCTGATGAACAACTTCAAAAAGTTCTACAGACAAAAAATGAAGAACAAATATAACAATGCTTCTACTTCTAACCCTACTTCTTCTTCTCAGGATAAGGATTCTTATAAATCCAAAATGATGTGCTATAATTGCAGGAAACTGGTCATTTCATCAGAGACTGCCCATATCCTAAAGCTGAGAAGTATACAGAAGAAGAAAAGAGAATCAGAAAAGAAAGAAAGCATTAGAAAGGAAAGGCGATGGTAGTAGAAGCGGAAAAGCCAGATGCTGTCTACTCATCTGATTCAGATTCAGACACTTCTGGTGAAGAGTCCTCTGATGAAGAGAGTCCTGCTCTTCTCTGCCTTATGGCCAAGGAATCTGATAACTCTGAGGATGAGGTAACTCCTCTTGATAATGAATTATTTAATTCATTTGAACAAATGATGCTTAGCAATACTGCTATTGCTGAAGCATATAAAAAGCTTAAGGAAGAGATGATATTGCTAAAAGAGCAAAATAATTCACTGAAACTCACAGCTGAAAAGCCGAGAATCAGCTGAATATAAACAGCTTGAGCAAGAACATGAATCTCTGAAAGCTGAATGTGAAGTTTATAAGGGTAAAATCATTGAGCTTGAGAAAGTCATTGAGTCTCATGAGAAGTCATCTGTTGCATCCACTCACATGTCTAGTAAACAGAAGACACCTTTAGATCAGGATAAGTTAGAACTGAACCATACTGAAAAATTTATATTAGCTGACAATAGTAAGGTCATATTGTATGTTCAGACTACTAAACCTGCTTCACCTGAGAAAGTATTAAAGAAGACGAAAACTCCTAAGGCTAAAAAGAGCAAAGAGCCTAGTATAGGAAAACAGACTAGTAAGCCTAAACAGAAGAGTCCTAGGAAGTCCTTTGACAAGGCTAAAACTAATCAGACTAGTGATAAAACTAAGTCGTCTGTTAATGAGCAAGCAACTAGTAAACCAAAGAAGCATAAAAACAAGAAAAATCAAAATGCTTGGTATGGAAATGAGTCTTATTATGTGCAACCTGCTGCATATCATCCTATGTATCATGCACCTCAATTCCCAACTTACTATGCACCTTACCCTGCTCATCCAATGCATGCATATCCTCCTTATCATGCATCTTACTCTACATTTGAACATTACCCTTATCATGATGATCATCAACAATATGACAAATCTGATGAACGTGGTAAAGGCAAAGTTGTGCATACTCCTGTTGAAACTCAGAAGGCTAAGAAGCCTAAGACATCAACATCTTGGGTTGTCAAAGGTGGAACTAGTCTTTCAGGACCCTCTCAATAAGGGTACCTAAAACAATTTAATTTTGTTTTGTAGGTTAGGATTAGGAGTAGGAGTAGAGTAGAGAAAATTTGGTACTTGGACAGTGGTTGTTCAAGACACATGTGTGGAAACATACATGAGCTGACTGATGTTGTTATTGTGGATGGTCCTAAAGTTACTTTTGGGGACAGCAAGGAATGCAAGATTGTAGCAAGTGGAAAGCTGATCAAAGGCAACATTGAGATATCTGACGTCTCTTATGTTAAAGGCCTCAAATACAATTTGCTGAGCATAAGTCAATTTTGTGACAAAGGATATTCAGTCATCTTCTCAACAGATAAGTGCTATGTTGAACATATTGGTACAAAGAAGGTAATCTTATCTGGAAGACGACAAGGGAATGTCTACACAGTGGACTGGAATTCTGCTGACAAGAATTCGAGCATTTGTTTGGTGGCATCAACACCAAGTGAAGTCAGTTGGCTGTGGCACAAAAGAATGAATCATGTGAATTTCAAGACCATCAACAGACTAATCAAGAATAATCTGGTAGAAGGAATTCCAAAGACAGTCATGAGCAAAGATAAGCTTTGTGACGCCTGTCAAAAGGGTAAACAAATCAAGTCATCTTTCAAAAGCAAGAAGCATCAATCTTCTGGAAGAATATTGGAGCTGTTACACATGGACTTATTTGGACTCGTTGATCCTGTCAGCAATGGTGGAAAGAAATACTGCCTAGCTGTTGTGGATGACTATTCAAGATATACTAGGGTGATATTCATGAAGAAGAAAAGTGAAACCAAGGAACATCTTACTAATCTGATGGAACTGATCCAGAATGAGAAAAGCATAAAGATATTGAAGATCAGATTAGATAGAGGGACAGAGTTTACAAACTCTACTGTTGAAGAGTATTGTAACATCAAAGGAATACATCATGAGTATTCAGCTGCTAGAACCCCTCAACAGAATGGTGTTGCTGAAAGGAGAAACATAACACTAAAGGAAGCTGTCAGAACCATGATAGCTGAAGCTAAGCTGCCACAAAGACAACATGTTTTACCCAAAACAGATGCATGATCAACAAGTGATGCAGGATTTATAAACGCAAGTATACGCAATCGCAGCACGTAATATAATGATAAGTAGAGTATCGTCTCCACAGGGAATTAATGAACTAAACAACTAATTACTAAAGATCACTCTTTTTCTTATCCAAATTAAACGAATCTTTGTGATTATTATAACTAAGCAACAATGAAAGTAAAACTAAATTATAAACTGACAAGATTAACTATGATGATTAAAGCCTAGGATTACAATTTAGTTCATAGATAAAACGGAAATAAACTCAAGAATCATCAAAGTCATGATTACAAGAACATAAAAGAGAAAAGAAATTGCAAAAGATGAGAAAAGAGAAGTAGATCTGTTTTTCCAATCTTCAAGAATTGTCTTCTCCGATGTTGTTCCACGCTTCTCAATGATATTTTCTTCTTATTGGTCTCTCCTCTTGTCAAAAAGTGTTCCAAGATGATTTTCTCTCACTTCCTCCACATATATGTAAGTTTCCAAGTGAAACTAGGACTCTAAAAGTAAGAATTCGCGGACAGCTTTTGCCCCAGCGGAAAATTAGTTCGCCCCAGCGGAGGTCTGCTTTGTGATTTCGCTCCAGCGGAGAGGTTTTCCGCCCCAGCGAAGAGCCTTCTGTCCGCACATCCAAAAATCAAGAGAAAAATCTGAAAAATTCAAAAGAAAATACCAAAATGAATACGTGACTCACCAACGAGAAAAACCAAGTTAAACCTAGTGAAAACGATCTAAGATCTCCAGAAATTCATGTCATTCCCCGCAAAAATACATAGAAATTAACTCTATTTTGTAGAGTTAACACACCCCCAAACTTACTATTTTGCTAGTCCCGAGCAAAAGACAAAAAATGACTACAAGAATTGGACACGACCAAAAACAAAAGACAACAACTCAAACATTTACAATCATGCATTCCAAGTCAAACTAATAACCATCATTTTCAAAACGTTATGCATTGTATCATGTAATTCCTGCGTGTGTGTGTGTGTACAAATACGAGAATGTCGGAATCACCCAGATCACTATAGCTTCAAAATCATTGAGCCTAATTGCATGAATTCTTAAATTGCCTAGCCTATTCTCTATTTTCTCAGGTCATTAAACTCGTCACTAAGTTCTAACAATGCTTTCCGTTGAAGTTATGAAATCCTTTAACTTTGAACTTTCATTTAGTTTTTTTTTTTTTTTTTTTTTTTCAAGCTTAACTCAAGTATATTTAGCACCACTCGCACTCATAACCTGTTCTAAAGAAGCAGTCAACATAGAGGAGTACAGAAAAAGTAAGTCAATGCACCCATACGTCGTTCATCTTATCGCAGTCAAGTTAGAGGAGTACAAGTATAAGTCTCAAGCGACGAGATTTTTCAGGTCTCGTACAAGTGAGGTTATTTTCTTTTAATTGAACTTAAAGCTTTTTAGTACTTTGCTTCATTCGGTTCTTATTAAAGTAATCCTTATCCCCAGACATAGGCAAAACTATCACTTAGATTCTAAGTTTTCTAACCCTCGAATCTAGAGATCAGGTAGGCAAGATAAAATTTCTTAAGCTCTATTCTAGACTATACTTCACTGACTTCATCCTAAATCCTCGATTATGCATTCGTGCTCCGAATTTTTACAGGAAAAACAATTAACAACACATAAAATTTCAAAAATTTGATCAAAAATCGACCTAGCATGCACGACGTAAATGCAATCACCCCCAAACTTAAGAATTGCATTGTCCTCAATGATGAAATTGATGAAGATAAGAGATAAACTAATTTGAGAAAATATAAAACGAATAAAGCAACTAAAGAACGTCCCTGATTTCAGCTGGAATTCAATCTTCATCTTGTATCCCATCTGGTTCTGGTGGGAGTTGTGGGAATGAAGATGTGTCCACATTGATGGCTCGGAAACCTTGAATCATACAATCGTACATGATTCGCAAGCATTCCCCATTATGCCTCACTTGATTCAGAAGATTTGTAGCATTGACATCCGAGGTAAGGTCGCGGTCGCGGCTGATGTTGGTGTCGGAGGAGAACGCCGCGGCGGGTTGTGGTGGTCGGATGAGATTTGATTGTAGAGAGATGGTTTTGGTTAATGGCAAGAGAATTATGTGGAGAAGGGTCTGTTTAGGGTTTGGAACTTTCTGCTGGGGCGGAGGTGATTTTTGCGCGGGGGCGAAAGCCATTCTGGAAAAATGCTCAACATTACTGAAGTAGTTTTTGCGGGGGCGGTGTTATTTTTCCGCCCCAGCGGAGAATGTTCTGAAAATTCATTCAAGATTTGGTCCATCATTTTTCGCTGGGGCGATACATTATTTCGCGGGGGCAGATCATGTTCTGGAATTTTTTTTTTTTTTTTTTTTTATACTTGGGTTGCCTCCCAACAAGCGCCTTATTTATAGTCATGGCTTGACTTTGTCCATCTTATTTCGGATCGCCCAGAGTGATGGTGGCGATTTGACGATCAATGTTGCCCCCCAAATAATTCTTTAGTCTTTGTCCATTGACCTTGAAAGTTCTCCCACTTTGTTCATCTTGTACTTCCACAGCTCCATAGGGAAAAACCTCCGTAACAAGAAAAGGGCCAGACCACCTTGATTTGAGATTTCCCGGAAATAATTTAAGGCGAGGGTTATACAATAACACCCATTGTCCAGGCTCAAATTCTCGACGGATGATCTTTTCATCGTGTATATTCTTAATTTTCTTCTTGTAAAGCATGACACTTCCATTTTCTGGCGGCCTAATTTCTTCCAGTTTATTGACATGTACAAGTTGTTTTTCATGTCTTCTAGACTTATTGCCAACTCTTTTTGCATGATTCCTCTCTTCATTGAAATCACCACCATAAGGCCACATATGATGGTGATGTAAGATTCTTTCATTTTTCACTTCCCCAAACCGTTTGAGCTCTAAATCTGGGGGTTCTTCAATTAACGACTTCCTAGCATTTGCAGACTTTACCGGCCTTTCCATCATCTCACTTTTCAAGGTTGGTTTGGTAAATCTTTGAGTAAGATCAAGAGTTTTCACACAATCGACCAACTTGTCACCTTTTTCATCCTCTTTTGAAATTAATGGAGTTTTAAACAAATCATGAGGATGATTATGTAGAAATGTATCAGAAATAATATCTTCTACCACCTTGATTGAGAAACAATCTTCCTTTTTCTGATGGTGCTTCAACGATGAATAAATATTGAAGGTTACTTCTTGATCTTGAACTCTCATCTTGAGTTCTCCTTTTTCAACATCAATCAAGGCTCGACCGGTAGCTAGAAAAGGCCTTCCAAGTATGATTGGCATATCTCGATCTTCTTCCATATCCAGAACCATGAAGTCTGCCGGGAATATAAATTTATCCACTTTAACCAAGATGTCTTCTATTACTCCTCTCGGATAACTAAGAGTTCGATCCGCCATTTGCAACGTAACAGAAGTAGGCTTTGCTTCCCCCAAACCAAGCTTTCTAAAGATCGACAATGGCATCAAATTTACACTTGCACCTAAATCGCATAATGCCTTATTGATCAACTGATTTCCAATCGAGCACAGAATAGTGAAACTCCCTGGATCTTTCAATTTTGGTGGAAGCTTTCTTTGAATAAGCGCGCTGCACTCTTCAGTAAGTGCTACAGTTTCATAATCTCCCAATCTTCTTTTCCTTGATAAGATGTCTTTCATGAATTTTGCATAGCTCGGCATCTGTTCAAGGGCTTCAACAAAGGGAATGTTGATTGATAACTTCTTGAAGATATCAAGAAATTTTTGAAACTGTTTATCCAACTTTTGTTTTTGTAGTCTTTGGGGGAATGGAGGTGGTGGATATTCTTGAACTTTTGGTTTCTCATGGTTTGCTTCATATCCCTTGGATTTCTTTTCCATATCATCCCCATTATTTTGCTCACCCTCTATTGATTCACTCGGAGGCTTCACTTCTTCTTGATCAAGCTTTCTAGTGTTACCCTCGATCTCCTTCCCACTTCTGAGAGTTATAGCTTTGCACTGCTGCATATTATCATTTCTTGGGTTTGTCTCCGTGTCCGCAGGCAAAGTTCCATGAGGTCGAGCATTAAGACTATTAGCCAATTGGCCAATCTGAGTCTCCAAAGCACAAATAGAAGCGTTCTGGTTTTGAATTACGACGTTCTGGTTTTGAATTATGGCATCTGTCTTCTGCATTATGGCATCTGTCTTCTGCATGTATTGGAGCAATAATTCTTCTGTAGATGGTTTTTGTACTTGTGTTGGTGCATGAGCTTGTTGAAAACCCGGAGGTGCAATTGGTCCTTGAGCTTGAATGTTTGGTTGATTACCACCCCATGAGAAATTAGGGTGATTTCTCCATCCTGGATTATAAGTGTTGGAATAAGGATTGTTTCTCAGACTATTCGAATTTCCAACAAAATTAACCGATTTTGGATTCTCAGGGCAATGTGCAACCGAATGATTACCTCCACAAATATCACAAGTGGCATAGATTCTCTGAACATTGTTTCTACTACAGTTCTCATCAAGTTTCTTTGTGAGAGCTGCCAATTGAGATGTTAGAGAAGCAATAACATCAACATCTATAACTCCGGCTGTCTTGTTCTGCTCCGTGCGTCTTGATGACCACTGTTGAATATTTGATGCCATTTCCTCGATAATATCTCTAGCTTCATCAGGAGATTTTCCCAAAAGAGCACCATTTGCTGCAGCATCGAGGTTTCCTTTTATGTTATCTGTAAGCCCATTGTAAAAAGATTGAATTTGTAGCCAATCTGGAATCTGATGGTGAGGACATTTTTTTAGCATATCCTTAAACCTCTCCCAGGCTTCATCTAAAGTTTCATCTTTATATTGCAGAAAATCAGTGATGTCATTCCTCATCCGAGCAGTTTTTGCAGGTGGAAAAAACTTAGCTAAAAATTTATCCACTAACTGATTCCACGTAGTAATTGACCCATCTGGCAGAGCTTCTAACCAATTTGTAGCCTTCCCAGTCAAAGAGAATGGGAACAATCTCAGTCTGACAGCATCTGATGATACCCCATTGAATTTGAATGTATCACACATCCTCAAAAATAGTTTTAAGTGTTTGTTCGGATCCTCATGAGCATGCCCGAAGAATTGTTTCGACTCAAGCATATGGATGATTGCTGGCTTGATCTCAAAATTATTGGCCTCAACAGTTGGCCTGGTAATACTCGATCTTAGTCCGTCAACATGAGGGACTGCATAATCTCTGATAGAGCGATAAGCAGCAGCTGCTGCTTCTTCATTGACTTGTTCACCCATAGTCTGACCTTGAGACTCTGAATTTATTTTCAGCCTTTTTAATCTTCAAATTGTGCGGTCGATTTCAAGATCTAATGGAATAAGTTCTTTATTTCGATCGCTTCGCATGCAAAGACTAAATATCCTGAAAATAAAGAAATAGTAAACAAATAAAAATTTGATCTAAGTAAAGAACGATTGATATTAATATTAGCTAAATAGCGCAGATAATTCCCCGGCAACGGCGCCAAAAACTTGATGCAGGATTTATAAACGCAAGTATACGCAATCGCAGCACGTAATATAATGATAAGTAGAGTATCGTCTCCACAGGGAATTAATGAACTAAACAACTAATTACTAAAGATCACTCTTTTTCTTATCCAAATTAAACGAATCTTTGTGATTATTATAACTAAGCAACAATGAAAGTAAAACTAAATTATAAACTGACAAGATTAACTATGATGATTAAAGCCTAGGATTACAATTTAGTTCATAGATAAAACGGAAATAAACTCAAGAATCATCAAAGTCATGATTACAAGAACATAAAAGAGAAAAGAAATTGCAAAAGATGAGAAAAGAGAAGTAGATCTGTTTTTCCAATCTTCAAGAATTGTCTTCTCCGATGTTGTTCCACGCTTCTCAATGATATTTTCTTCTTATTGGTCTCTCCTCTTGTCAAAAAGTGTTCCAAGATGATTTTCTCTCACTTCCTCCACATATATGTAAGTTTCCAAGTGAAACTAGGACTCTAAAAGTAAGAATTCGCGGACAGCTTTTGCCCCAGCGGAAAATTAGTTCGCCCCAGCGGAGGTCTGCTTTGTGATTTCGCTCCAGCGGAGAGGTTTTCCGCCCCAGCGAAGAGCCTTCTGTCCGCACATCCAAAAATCAAGAGAAAAATCTGAAAAATTCACAAGAAAATACCAAAATAAATACGTGACTCACCAACGAGAAAAACCATGTTAAACCAAGTGAAAACGATCTAAGAATTCTAGAAACTCATGTCATTCCCTGCAAAAATACATAGAAATTAACTCTACTTTGTAGAGTTAACAACAAGCATCAAAACAAGACCCCATATGAAGTTTGGAACAACAGGAAGCCAAACTTTCATTATTTTAAGATATTTGGTTGTAAATGCTTTGTTTTAAATATTGGGAAAAATCACCTTACTGCATTTGCAGAAAAGGCTGATGAAGCTGTTTTTGTAGGATACTCTACTGTTAGTAAAGCTTATAGAGTCTTTAACAAAAGAACATTGCTAATAGAAGAATCCATTCATGTAGTATTTGATGAACCTAGTCAATCTTCTGGAAAGAATCAAAGTGTTAATCAAGATATGTCTACTGATTTACAGAAGTTGAATGCTGGAAAGAATGAAGAATATGTTCCCGTCATACTACCTGATCTCAACCCAGCTGATAACTCAAGTGCTGTTCAAAATCACAGTGCTGATTGTCTAACAGACGAGTTGCAAACAACTGACAGACCAGAGATTGTTCAACAGACTACTACTGAATCTCCAACAGTGGTGTTGCAAGATCAAAACAAAGGACAACATTATGACTTGCAACCTGATCTCAGATGGCTCAAGAATCACCCACCAGAATTGGTGATAGGTGATCATTTGGATAAAGTAAAGACAAGGAGAGATGCTGCAAATGAAACAATGTTTGTCAGCTTTCTATCTCAAATTAAGCCCAAACAAATTGAAGAAGCTCTTAATGATTCAAACTGGATAGAAGCCATGCAAGAAGAGCTAAATCAATTTGAAAGGAATGAAGTCTGGTACTTAGTTCCTAGACCAAGTCATCAAAGAGTAATTGGCACTAAGTGGGTATTCAGGAATAAAATGAATGAAGATGGTGAAGTCACCAGAAAGAAAGCAAGACTAGTGGCCAAGGGTTACTGCCAAGAAGAAGACATTGACTTTGATGAAACGTTTGCACCAGTAGCAAGATTAGAGGCAATCAGACTCTTTCTTGCCTATGCTGCTCACAAGAATCTCACCGTCTATCAGATGGATGTGAAATCAGCTTTTCTCAATGGAAAATTACAAGAAGAAGTTTACGTTGAACAACCACCTAGTTTTGAAGTCTATCAAGAAGGAGACAAGGTGTATCGTCTGAAGAAAGCCCTTTATGGACTGAAACAAGCTCCAAGAGCTTGGTATGATACTTTATCTGATTTTCTTTTAATTAAAGGATTTCGCAAAGGTAAAGTTGACAAGACCCTGTTCACTATTGAATGGGAAGAACATATTTTGCTTGTGCAAATTTATGTGGACGATATTATTTTTGGTTCAACTAACTAACAGATGTGTGACATGTTTTCAAAGCTGATGCAGAACAAGTTTGAAATGAGCATTATGGGAGAACTTAATTATTTTCTTGGTTTGCAAGTTAGACAGTTGCCCGATGGAATTTTCATCAGCCTTAGCTAAATACACAAAGGATCTGTTCAAGAAATTTGGTATGAAAACTAGCTCTACTGCTACTATTCCAATGTCTACAAGTCTTCGTTTGGATAAAGATGAAGATGGCAAATCAGTGGACATAACCAAGTACAGAGGAATTATTGGGTCACTGTTATACTTAACAGCTAGCGGACCTGATATCATGTACTCTGTTGGGGTTTGTGCGAGATTTCAATCAAATCCTAAGGAATCTCACGTCTTAGCTGCCAAAAGGATACTAAAGTATCTTAAAGGTACTGAAGATTTGGGATTGTGGTACCCTAGAGAATCTGGATTTGAGCTTATTGGATATTCAGATTCTGACCTTGCTGGCTGCAAGATTGATAGAAAAAGCACAACAGGTGCCTGTCAATTATTAGGTAGTCGTCTGATCTCATGGATGAGTAAGAAACAGACTTCAGTATCCATATCAACTGCTGAAGCTGAATACATAGCTGCTGGAGCTTGCTGCGCACAAATCTTATGGTTGAAGCATCAACTAGAAGACTACAATATTAAAATCAGTGGAATTCCAATCTACTGTGACAATACAAGTGCAATCAGCCTTACTCAGAATACTACAAGTCATTCAAGGACTAAGCACATTGAGATCAAGCATCACTTTATTAGAGACCATGTGGAGAAAGGAAATGTCATGATAGAATATGTGTTTACTGAAAATCAAATAGCTGACATCTTCACAAAACCTCTATGTGAGACAAGGTTTTCAACTTTAAGAGCTTAATTGGGTATATTAAAATTGGATGCATAAGCTGAGGGGAAACTCATCAGAAGACTAGAGTTCAACAGCTTACTCATCTTATTTATCTTCAAGGATTAACTCTCAACAGACTAGTTAACTTATGAATTCTTAGAATCAGGGGGAATGTGTAAGACTAGCGGTACTTCTGATTAAAAGATGAAATTTGTTGATGACAGTTAGTTGAAGTTATGTTTTCAACAGAAGATTAAAGTCTTGAAGATTGAAGACTTATTATCTAGCTGGATTGACAAACAGCCGAGGAAGGTTATCAGTTATTGGCTTTCACTGATAACAACTATGTCATCAGGACAGTAGTCCATCAGATAAGTATTTACTTTACTCATCTGATCGCTCATGTAAAAGCTTAATGTTTAAAACGCTTTATTTCAAACACGCTTTTACAAGTGACAGAAGGGCGGTACAAATTCCCGCTCCTCATTAAATGCAATTTGAATTTGAAAGGTCGTAACTGACGCCGCACGATCAGCACTGACAAGAAACGGATCTAACGATTAGCTGGTATCACGGAAACCAAGATACCCTAATTCTATAAATCCAGATTTGATCAGCTGTGTAGCTCTTTACGCACCCTAAATATTCAAAGCACACTTGAGAGAAAATACTTGCAATTTTCTGCAAATTTCTTCTTGTTTCCCTAATTTTCTACAGATTCGAAATGGCCGCTGAAGGTATGTACCTTGTTTATGAATCCTACTACCAATCTGGTACCAATCTGATGAAAGAACTGCTGGAGAAGTTCAAGTCGGCCCTACTGGTTAATTTTATGGAGTATAATGAAGGAGTAATCTGGACTGACCAGGTTTTGGAGTACTACAAAACTGCTACTGTTGATTTCACTACCATGGAAATCAAAGCTACGGTTGGAGGTAAATCCATCATCATCACTCCAGCTGTCCTTCACGAGACCTTTGGTCTTCCAGACAGAGGACGACATGATGTCACTGTGCTGACGGAGGAGAAGCACCAACATTTCTGGGCGATCTGCGCCAAAGAAGGGAAGATGTTGTCTGGCAACATCAAGAAGAGACAGCTGAAAGACGAGTATCAGCGGATGACTGATATGGTGTCTAAGTTGATTGAAAACTGCACTTTTTCTCTAGATGATGTTACCATGAAGAGGTTCAGCATCATGGCTGCCATTTACTACGGACTAGAAGTCAACTGGTCTGTTGTAATCTGGTATGTTTTGGCAAACTTCCTCGAAGTGAAGAAAGGCAAGACTCCTCAGACAAATCACAGAATTACACTAAGTTATCTGCTGTTTAAACTGGGTTGTGATATGACAAATGGAAATGAGATCCATAAGTCAAAGGCTATGGTGAAATACTTGCCAGTTTTGAAGAGAAAGGCTGATGAGCCTGATGAGGATGAACGAGGAACAAAAGGATGTTCCTGCCAAAAGGCAAAGGAAATTGGTCAAATCAGCTGACTTAGCTGTTGAGACACAAAAGAAGAAGGCTACTGAAAAGCCTAAGGAAAATACTCCAAAGAGAATGAAGAAAGTGGAGGATGCTGAAGCTAACAAAATTGTTGACTTAACCTCTACAGATGACAGGAATGTGTCCCCTGCATCATCTTCAAGGACACCAACTGCTCAAGTTCCTGATGAGACTGTCTCTCACAGGACCAGGAGTCAACTGAAAGACACTGCTGCTTCAAAGCCCATTCAGGGAATATCAAAGAAAACTGCAAGGAAGCAGATGACTTTTGTCGAGAAGTCTACTGAACTGGAAAATTTAGGAAGGCAAAGCTCTGCAACTGCTGAAAGACCTGTAGGAGCTGATGAGGCTTCTGCTACTGACCAAACTGATAAGCAATAGATGACTCAAGCTAGACCAACAGTTGAGGCTGCCAAACCTCAGGATGATCCAGATGTTATGATCATCCATCCTATTGCTGATGCACCTATTTCTTCTGCTGGTCCAGCCCCTGCCCAGTTGATAAAGGAAAAAGAAAGATCGTGATCAAAAGAAAGAAGGTTTCCAAAGCTGATAAAAATAGAAGGGAGGAAGCTGAACAAAGAAAGAGGGATGAAATAGAGGAGAAAAAGGCTCTTGAACTGAGCAAAGTTCACGAAGCAAAGGATGAGGCGAGAAGGAAAATGTCTGAAGCAGAAAGAAAAGCTGCTGAAGATGCAGAACTTGCTGTGGTCATTGAACTCAGCAAGGTTGATGCTCATGGACCTGTCCATGGTGGAGGCATCAAAATTAATGAGGCTGATGATGATGATAAAACTAAGAAGCCCAAAATGCCTGCTGGTGAAGTCAAGGAGAAGGAGAAATTTGAGATCAGAAAAACCTTCAACATTGTCTATGCTGACAAGGAGCTTTTTAAAAGGTTTGAGAAGACCCTTGCTTAGTACGACCAGAAGCTAATGCTAAAGACTCTGTTCACTCAAGAAAAGCCTAGATATATCAGATAGAGAGACAACATGTTGGATGAAGATGAAGTGCAAAGAAGACAAAAAAATTAAGGGAAGGTTTTGATGATTTCCAAAACATCATAATCAGCTAAGTATAGAAAGCTTAGTTCCCTTAGAAGAATTTTGAACAAGTAAAAGAAGACATCAGAAGAGTTCAAAGTTCAAAGCTCAGAAGACTAGTGATCTCTTGCTGAAACAGCGAACAGAAGGGTAGATCATCAGCCGAGTCAAATCAGATTAGTTCAGTATTTGATCAGCAGAGTATCTATCAGCAGAGTCGTTTTGATCAGCAGAGTAGAAGAGATCAAGAGATTAGTCCAACGGTAATAAATGCACCTGGTGTAATAAATGCTGAAAGAGAAGGGTAGTAATGGCAAATGATTGAAGATATCCTCGGATCAGCAGAGTGCATTAAATGCAGCATTAAATGCGATGGACAGAAAGGTACTGTACACTGTACGATTGCTGCAGGGAGCCGTTTCAAAAAGAGCTGAAGGATGGATTTGAAGATGTGATTTCCTTCAACGGTCATAAATTCAAATCCAAGTATAAATAGAGCAAAGTTCGAAGAGAGACACACACAACAACAATCAGAGATTTTGATTTTGAAGCAGAATTTTTCTAAGTCTCAAAAGCTCGAACAGCTCACTCGTCTGGTGGAAGTCATCTGTTGACAGAAACCCAGTTGAAGAAAACAGAAAAACATTATCTGAGTGATTTTGTAAAAAGCTGAGTGTTGTGCGAAGTTAGAATCCGTCTGTGTGAGTGATTCTACTTTAGAGGATAGGTTTTCTTTGTGAATTCCTATTGTGAGCTTACAGCCTTCTCATTAGTTGTTTAGGTGTAAGTGGAGAAATATTGTAATCTAAGTGATTATAGTATAACCCAGAATCTGTGTGATCTGGAAGAGTGGACTAAAGGATTTTTATCCATATAACCACTATAAAAATTCTTTGTGTTATCTTGCATTCAAGTTTTCCTGCACATTTAAAGTTTGCATATTTAAACACTTTGAATTGTTTAAAAGATTTTAAAAAGGAGTTTGTAAAAACTGGGGAGAAAATCTTTTAAGAACTTAGTCTACTTGTGAAAAACACTTTGAAACAATCCGCTGCAAGTATACTCTTGAAAAACTGTTTTGCTGAAAAACAGCTAAGTTACCGTAAGAAGAGTGGTCAGTCGTCTGTTCAAGATTTGTTCACGATCAGACTAGTCTGCTTACTGTTCTTCATCAGCTTAGTCTGCTGACAGAAGACTGAAAAGTTTTTAAGTTCAAAAATTTTCAGAGGTCTATTCACCCCCCCCTCTAGACCTCATCTGACCACTTGGGACCAACAAGTGGTATCAGATCGGGTGGTTCATTTGAATCAGCTGCCTGATCAACGAGCTTGATCCGAGTGTTTTTCAAAGGTTTTCAAAATTTTCAAAAGAGCATATTTTTGAAAAACTAAAACTTTTTGAAAAATGGATTGTATCAGCCATGTTCCCCACATTGCTGGTATGTCCTTTGAGGACTGGAAAATCAGAATGGAGATTTTCCTTGCTGCTTATAATGACAACATGTACACATGTATCATTAAAGGTCCATTCAGATTCACAAAGACCATAAAGATAAATGAAGTAGATACGGTTGTGGAAAAAGACCTTCATGAGATGACTCCAGAGGAGATAAAGCTTTTCAATCTAGATAAAGTTGGGAGATTCATCATGACTAAAGCCCTGGACAATGATCGGTTTGACAAGGTCAAACATTGCAAAACTGCTAAAGAGATGTGGGACAAAGTCAGAGATATGAGCGAAGGCAATGATGCTATCAAGGAGCATCAGCTCACTGTTGCATTGGAAAAACTTGACAACTTCAAGATGAAGACTGGAGAAACCATTGATCAGATGGATACCAGATTCACCAGAACTCTGAATGAAGTTTTAAAGTTGGGAAAGACCTTCACAGACAAAGAAATAACCAACAGAGTACTGAAGGCCCTACCTCCAAAGTTCAACATGAAAGTAACAGCAATGGAAGAATCAAGGGATTTGGGAAAAATCTCTCTTACAGAGCTGTTTTCTGTACTCAAGGCATTCGAGTATAAACTGCCTAGAATGGGAATTGAAGAAACCTCAACTTCAGGACCCACAGCTGCCTTAGTTGCTGCTGAAAATCAAAGAAGACCAGCTCAAAGAATTGCGGAAGTGGACTCATCTGATGAAGCCACTCTACTCAACAAAAAGGAGTACACTGCTGGAGATGTTGCACTGTTGATGAACAATTTCAAGAAGTTCTACAAAAGAAAAATGAAGAACAAATACAACAATGCTTCTACTTCTAAACCTAACTTTTCTTCTCAAGATAAAGATGATTATAAATCAAAACTGATGTGTTACAACTGCAGGAAATTGAGACACTTCATCAAAGACTGCCCATATCCAAAAGCAGAAAAGTACACTGAGGAAGAGAAGAAAGTAAGAAAAGAAAGAAAGCATCAGAGAGGCAAAGCAATGTTAGCCGAAGCAAAAAAGCTAGCTGCTGTCTACTCATCTGATTCAGATTCAGACTCGTCTGATGAAGAATCTTCTGATGAAGAAAAACCTGCTCTCCTGTGCCTGATGGCAAAGGACTCTGATAACTCTGAGGATGAGGTAACTCCTCAAAACAATGAATTGTTTGATTCTCTAGAGCAAATGATGTTAAATAATACTACTATTGCTGGAGAATTTGTTAAGCTTAAGGAAGAGATGAGCTTGCTAAAAGAGCAAAATAACTCACTGAAACTTAAAGCTGAAAAGCCAAAAGAATCAGTCGAGTATAAACAGCTTGAGCAAGAGCATGAATCTCTGAAAGCTGAATGTGAAGTGTATAAAGGAAAAATCATGGAACTTGAAAAGATCATCGAGTCTCATGAGAAATCATCTGTTGCATCCACACATACATCTAGTAAACAGAAGATGCCTTTAGAACAGGATAAGCAAGAGTTGAACCATACTGAAAAATTCATATCAGCTGACAATAGTAAGGTCATTCTGTATGTTCAAACTGCTAGACCTACTTCACCTGAGAAAGTATTAAAGGAGAAGAAGTCTCCTAAGGCTAAAAAGAGCAAAGAGCCTAGTGTAGAAAATAAGACTAGTAAAACCAAACAGCAGAGTCTTAAGAAGTCTGCTGATAAAGCTAAAGTCAATCAGACTAGTGGTAAAACTAAGTCAAAATCAAATGAGCAAGCTACTAGTAAGCCAAAGAAGCATAAAAATAAGAAAAATCAAAATGCTTGGTATGGAAATGAGTCATATTATGTGCAACCTGCTGCATATCATCCTATGTATCATGCACCTCAATTTCCTAGTTACTATGCACCTTACCCTGCTCATCCAATGCATGCATATCCTACTTATCATGCACCTTACCTGCTTATGAACATTATTCATATCATACTGATCATCAACATGACTTATCTGATAATTATGATGAGAATAAAACTGTTCATGCTCCTGTCAAAACTCAGAAACCTAAGAAGCCTAAGACTACAACATCTTGGGTTGTCAAAGGTGGAACTAATCCTCCAGGACCCTCTCAATAAGGGTACCTAAAACAATTTTATTTTTGTTTTGTAGGATAGGATTAGGAGTAGGAGTAAAGTAGAGAAGATTTGGTACTTGGACAGTGGATGTTCAAGACACATGTGTGGAAACATACATGAGCTGACTGATGCAGTTGCTGTGGATGGTCCAAGTGTTACATTTGGAGACAGCAAAGAAGGCAAGATTAAAGCTAAAGGAAGATTAATCAGAGGAAACATAGAGATATCTGACGTCTCATATGTCAAAGGCCTCAAATATAATCTGCTGAGCATAAGTCAATTTTGTGACAAGGGATATTCTGTCATCTTCTCAACAGATAAGTGTTTTGTCGAACAGATTGGTACAAAGAAGGTAATTTTATCTGGAAGACGACAAGGGAATGTCTACATAGTCGACTGGAATTCTGCTGACAAGAATTCAAGTATTTATTTGGTGGCATCTGCACCAAGTGAAGTCAGTTGGCTGTGGCACAAAAGGATGAATCATTTAAACTTCAAGACCATAAACAGATTAATCAAGAATGATTTGGTAGAAGGGATTCCAAAAGCAGTCATGAGCAAAGACAAGCTCTGTGACGCCTGTCAGAAGGGTAAACAAATCAAGTCATCTTTCAAAAGCAAGAAGCACCAATCTTCTGAAAGAATTTTGGAGCTATTACATATGGACTTATTTGGACCCATTGATCCAGTCAGCAATGGTGGAAAGAAGTACTGCCTAGCTGTTGTGGATGATTATTCAAGATATACTTGGGTGATTTTCATGAAGAAGAAGAGTGAAACCAAGGAACATCTTACTAATCTGATGGAACTGATCCAGAATGAGAAGACTATCAAAATATTGAAGATCAGATCAGATAGAGGGACAGAGTTTACAAACTCTACTGTTGAAGAGTACTGCAATATCAAAGGAATACATCATGAGTACTCTGCTGCCAGAACCCCTCAACAGAATGGTGTTGCTGAAAGGAGAAACAGAACACTAAAAGAAGCTGTCAGAACCATGATAGCTGAAGCTAAACTGCCTCAAAGATTTTGGGCAGAAGCAACAAATACAGCATGCTTCACCCAGAACAGATGTATGATCAACAAAAATCAGAACAAGACTCCATATGAAGTTTGGAACAATAGGAAACCAAACATTCATTACTTTAAGATTTTTGGTTGTAAATGTTTTGTATTGAACAATGGGAAAAATCACCTTACTGCATTTGCAGAAAAGGCTGATGAAGCTGTTTTTGTAGGATACTCATCTGTTAGTAAAGCTTATAGAGTTTTCAATAAAAGAACATTACTAATAGAAGAATCTATCCATGTAGTATTTGATGAGCCAAGTCAATCTTCTGAAAAGAATCAAAGTGTTAATCAAGATCTGTCTACTGATCTACAGAAGCTAGACATTGGAAGAAAAGAGGAATATGTTCCCATCATACTACCTAATCTAAATTCGGCTGATAACTCAAGTGCTGTTCAAAATCACAGTGCTGATTGTCTAACAGACGAGTTGCAAACAGCTGACAGACCAGAGACTGTTCAACAGACTGCAAATGTTCAACAGACTACTACTGCAACTCCAACAGTAGTGTTGCAAGATCAAGACAGAGGACAACATTCAGACCTGCAACCTGATCTCAGATGGCTCAGAAACCATCCACCAGAGTTGGTGATTGGTGATCCATTAGATAGAGTGAAAACAAGAAGAGCTGCTGCACAAGATGCTATGTTTGTCACTTTTCTATCTCAAATAGAGCCAAAGCAAATTGAAGAAGCTCTAAATGATTCCTTCTGGATAGAAGCGATGCAAGAAGAGTTAAATCAATTTGAAAGGAATGAAGTCTGGTACTTAGTTCCTAGACCAAGTCATCAAAGGGTAATTGGCACTAAGTGGGTTTTCAGAAATAAGATGAATGAAGATGGTATTGTTACCAGAAACAAAGCAAGACTAGTGGCCAAGGGTTATTGTCAAGAAGAAGGAATTGACTTTGATGAAACTTTTGCACCAGTAGCAAGACTTGAAGCAATCAGACTGTTTCTAGCCTATGCTGCTTACAAGAACTTCACTGTCTATCAGATGGATGTGAAGTCTGCTTTTCTCAATGGAGAATTGCAAGAAGAAGTGTATGTTGAACAACCTCCTGGATTTGAAGTCTATCAAGAAGAGGATAAAGTATATCGTCTGAAGAAAGCCCTCTATGGACTGAAACAGGCTCCAAGAGCATGGTATGATACCCTATCTGATTTTCTTTTAATTAAAGGATTTCACAAAGGTAAGGTAGATAAAACCTTGTTCACAATTGAATGGGAGAACCATATATTAATTGTGCAAATATATGTGGACGATATTATTTTTGGTTCAACTAACCAACAGATGTGTGATAAGTTCTCCAAGCTGATGCAGAATAAGTTTGAAATGAGCATGATGGGTGAACTTAATTATTTTCTTGGTTTACAAGTTAAACAGTTGCCTGATGGAATCTTTATAAATCAAGCAAAATACACAAGAGATCTATTCAAGAAGTTTGGTATGGAAACTAGCTCTACTGCTACCATTCCTATGTCTACAAGTCTTCGCTTGGATAAAGATGAAGATGGCAAATCAGTGGACATAACCAAATATAGAGGCATTATAGGGTCACTGTTATATCTAACAGCAAGCAGACCTGACATAATGTACTCAGTTGGAGTCTGTGCAAGATTTCAATCAAACCCCAAAGAATCTCATCTCTTAGCTGCCAAGAGGATATTGAAATATGTTAAAGGCACACAAGAATTGGGATTATGGTATCCTAGAGAATCTGGATTTGAGCTTATTGGTTATTCAGATTCAGACCTTGCTGGCTGCAAGATTGACAGAAAAAGCACAACAGGTGCTTGTCAGTTCTTAGGTAGTCGTCTGATCTCATGGATGAGTAAGAAACAAACCTCAGTTTCTATATCTACTGCTGAAGCTGAATATATAGCTGCTGGAGCTTGTTGTGCACAGATACTTTGGTTGAAGCATCAACTAGAAGATTACAACATCAAGATCAGTGGAATTCCAATCTACTGTGACAATACAAGTGCAATCTCACTTACTCAGAATACTACAAGTCATTCAAGGACTAAACATATAGAGATCAAGCATCACTTCATTAGAGATCATGTGGAAAAAGGCAATGTTATGATAGAGTATGTTCATACTGATAATCAGATTGCTGACATCTTCACTAAACCTCTAAGTGAAGCAAGGTTCTCAACTCTAAGAGCTGAGTTAGGACTACTTAATTTGGATGCATAAGCTGAGGGGGAACTCATCAGAAGACTGGAGTTCAACAGCTTAGTTATCCGTTATTCTATTCAAGAATTAACTTTCAACAGACTAGTTAGCTTATGGATTCTTAAAGACAGGGGGAACGTGTAAGACTAGCGGTACTTCTGTTCTAAAGATGAAATCTGTTAATGTCAGTTAGTGGAAGTTATATTATCTGAAGATCTGTTCTTAATTCTTGAAGACTGAAGATTATTTTATCTTGCTGGATTGACAAACAGCAGAGGAAAGATTACTAGCTATTGGCATTCTCTAGTAATATCAGATAACAGATCACTCGTCTGTCAGATAAGTTAAACTCTACTCATCTGATACATTATATAAGCATGGTCATAAATCGTATCATAAGAAACACGCTTTTATAAGTAACAGATTAGTGTCGATAGAGTTTCCCGCCCATCTGACATTAAAATAATAAAATTGAAATCCGCTTCTCCTATCCACACGATTAAAAACTGTCAGATTAGATCAACGGTTCAGATAAATCACGGAAACCTAATCAAAAGGAAACCTATAAAATCCGATCTGAAACAGTACAGTCGTCTTACGCACTCAAATATTCTCAAGCTCTCTAACTCTCAAACTCTCTTGTTTCGAAAAAGCTTACTGTTTTTGTAGATTCTACTCACTAATCCCAGAAATGGAGAAGATTATTGATGGAAGATACTTCAGCTACAACAAATTTCACTTTTCGGGTACTGATCTGATGCGCTCTCTCTTGGAGAAGATCAAGGAAGCATCTTTGGTCCCAGTTTTGGAAGCACACGAGAACAGGGTTTACGTAGAAGACGTCTATCACTTCTACACAACCAGGAAATTCAATGATGATGAAACTGTGATGACTGCTGTCATCGGTGGTATGAAAATTGCTGTCTCTGCTGCTGTTCTTAGTGAAATTTATAAACTATCAGATAAGGGAGGAGATGTGACCAGTTTAGGGTCAGAAAAGGAAGAAGAGTTCTGGGCTATTTGTGCTAAACAGGGAGAAGAGATGACTGGGACTTTGATGAAGACCCAGCTGAAGGATGAATACCAGAGATTTGCTGATATCATAGCAAAGATTCTGGATTGTGCTACAGGTTCTTTGGATGGGTTGCCAAGGAAAAGATACTACACAATGGTGTGTATCTATTATGGGTTTAAGGTTAACTGGGCTGCTCACGTGTATGAGCTGTTAAGTGATAAGAGACATTCTTATGCTATTTTACTGAGTAATCTGTTTGCCTCACTAAATTGCCCTATGGGTGGTGGGAAGCAAACTCATGGAAGTAAAGAGTTCAAACTCTATGAACCAGTCAGAAAGATAGTGGAGAAACCTAAAAGAAAAGCCCCTGCAAAATCCAAAAAGGGCCCTTCTAAGAAGAGCAAGAAGGTTGGTGAGACTAGTCAACCTGCTGAGCCAACAGCACAGTCTGCTGCTGAGACTGAATCAGCACAATTTGAAGATGCAGTCCCAGAGAAAGTAATTGAAGATTTTACAAAGGAGATTGAACAGATGGAGACAGGTTCTTCTCCTGAAAGGACTGAATCTGAGGAGGAAATTCCTCTTCAAAGGTTGAAGAGAATGAGAACAAGAAGTGAGGCAAGGGGACCTCCAACTGCCAACATCCCTGCCAAAAGAATTCCTAAATCAAAGGTTAAGAGAAAGGTAAATTTCTCTGAAGAACCTGTTGCAACTGTAAGAGAAACAGCCACAGAAGCAGAAAGGCCATTAACTATTAAAGAACCTGCTGTTGAAGCTACTAAAGCTGCTGCTGCTGAAGCTAAAGTTATCTCTGAAATTGGAGTACCAACAGAAGACTCATCTGCTGCACTATCTGCTGAAGTTCAAAATGTACAGCAGACTAGTTCAACACTTGAAGGAGATGCACCTTTGTTGCATCCTACTCCAGTTGCTGCAGTTCCTCTTCAAGCAATTGAGAGTCCTGAATCAAGAAGAAGAAGGACTGGGAAGATTGCTACCTATGTAACTGCTGCAGAAAAGAAAAAGTTAGATGATGCTGAGAAGCAAAGGATAGCTGCAGAGAAAGCAGAAGAGGATAGGCTGAAAAGCCTAGAATTAAAAAGGCTGGAGGAAGAAGCCAGCAAAATGACTCAAGAGCAGAGAGATGCTATTGAGGCAGCAGAGTTGGCTGCTGTTATTGAAGCAAGCATCAAGGATGCTCATGGACATCAGCATACTGGTGGGATAGCTATTGGTGAACCAAGGGATCCAAACAAACCAATCCCAGCTATGCCTGCACCTAAGATAAAGGAAAAGAGAAGAGAAGAAATCAGATTATCTCTTGAAATTGTCAGGGAAGATCCTGCAATTTTTGAAGAATTTCTCAGAAGACTAGATGCTGAAAGTGAGAGGATCAATCGTCTGACACTCTTCCATTCTGAAAAGATTAAATACAATAGATGGAGAGAATTCAAATTAACAAAGAGTCCTGCTGAAATGGCCAAATGGAAAGAATTCAAGGCTACAGAAGACTGGATACTTAAGTGGCTTGAGACAAATTCACTCATTCAAGCACTTGATTCAGAATTCTTTCTGGACAGATTAAGGATGAGGATATGTCACTTAGTCAAGGAAGAAGCTAAGAAGATCTTTGCATCTGTTCCTGAGGATTTTGATGACTCAGAAGACCTCAAGGAAAGATCCATAAAGTTGGCTATTGCTCAAGCAATGGAGCTCTGGGCAAAGAAAAGC
>CM064879.1:44930836-45024669 GCA_003313485.2 Penstemon barbatus | reverse complement strand
CATTGTAATGATCTTTAAGTAGTATGTAGACCTTTGTAACGTATGATTTTGTATGTAACTGTTTTGATGAATAAAATATACTTATCCTTACATCTTCCTTGTCGTTAATTCTGTCATAATTTACTTATGAGTAGCTTCATCCGAGCAGACGGTTTTTTATTCTTAGTCTATCTTCAAAACTTCAGGAGTGTTAGCAGATCATTTAGATCGTTAGAACAGATCAAGGAGTTTTTATTGAGCGTATCAATGTTTACTCGACTTTTTTATTTAGACTTAGGTTTTTAACCCAAAAAGTCTTTTGATCGATATATTCGAGGAGTTTTTCGAGCGGATCATGTTTACTCGACTCTTTTTGATTAGACTTAGGTTTTTAACCAAAAAGTCTTTTTGATATATCGAGGAGTTTTTATTGAGCGGATCAATGTTTACTCGACTCGTTTTTGATTAGACTTAGGTTTTTAACCAAAAAGTCTTTTTGATCGTATATATCGAGGAGTTTTTATTGAGCGGATCAATGTTTACTCGACTCGTTTTTAATTAGACTTAGGTTTTTAAACCCAAAAAGTCTTTTTGATATATCGAGGAGTTTTTATTGAGCGGAACAATGTTTACTCGACTCGTTTTTGATTGTAGACTTAGGTTTTTAACCAGAAAGTCTTTTTGATATATCGAGGAGTTTTTATTGAGCGGATCAATGTTTACTCGACTCGTTTTTAATTAGACTTAGGTTTTTAACCCAAAAAGTCTTTTTTGATCGTTGATTATATCGAGGAGTTTTTATTGAGCGGATCAATGTTTACTCGACTCGTTTTTAATTAGACTTAGGTTTTTAAACCCAAAAAGTCTTTTTGATATATCGAGGAGTTTTTATTGAGCGGATCAATGTTTACTCGACTCGTTTTTAATTAGACTTAGGTTTTTAACCAAAAAGTCTTTTTGATATATCGAGGAGTTTTTATTGAGCGGATCAATGTTTACTCGACTCGTTTTTGATTGTAGACTTAGGTTTTTAACCAAAAAGTCTTTTTGATATATCGAGGAGTTTTTATTGAGCGGATCAATGTTTACTCGACTCGTTTTTTATTAGACTTAGGTTTTTAACCCAAAAAGTCTTTTTGATATATCGAGGAGTTTTTATTGAGCGGATCAATGTTTACTCGACTCGTTTTTGATTAGACTTAGGTTTTTAACCAAAAAGTCTTTTTGATATATCGAGGAGTTTTTATTGAGCGGATCAATGTTTACTCTACTCGTTTCGTTTCTGGCAATATGATTGTGCGATTCCGATGAATGTTTAACCGATATAATCGATATATATAAAATGCCAAAGAAATCTTTAATAATTGAACTTTAGGCCTAGGCCTTTATTACAAAGATTGAAATTTGATAAAGTAAAAAGTAAAATAATGCAGTATAACCTGCTAAAATTTATTTACCATAGTATTTCCTAAGGTTGACAGCATTCCAGGTTCTTGGTAAGGTAGTTCCATCCAAGTGTGCAATTCTGTATGAACCTTTCTTCCCCACGCCAATGACGATGTAAGGTCCATCCCAATTTTGTTGTAACTTTCCCACATGTTTGGATACTTCTACCTTTTTCAAGACCAAATCTCCTTCTTTGAAGGTTCGGATGCGTACTTTTTGATTGTATGCTTTCTCCATATTAGCTTTAGTGGCTTGTAAGCGTACAGCAGCTTTATCTCTTAAAGCTTCTGTTAAATCAATGTCGTTTTCTCTTGACTTTTCATTTTCTTTGTCATCGAACATTTCTACTCTTGGCGTTGGGATTAGGGTTTCCACAGGGATAACCGCTTCCGACCCATATACCAAGCTAAATGGGGTTTCCCCAGTTGAGCTCCTTACTGTGGTCCGATTAGCCCATAATACTCCTGGGAGTTCATCAAGCCATTTTCCTTTGGCTGCTCCTAATCTTTTTTCCAAAGATTTTATTATCTCTCGGTTTGCTACTTCAGTTTGTCCATTTGCTCGAGGATGTCCTACCGAGGTATAATTTTGTTGGATTCCAAGTTTTGTACACCATTCTATTATCTGTTTCCCCGCGAATTGAGTTCCATTATCAGAGATAAGGATCCTTGGGATGCCGAATCGACAAACTATGAATTTCCATAGGAAATTGATAACTTGGAATTGGGTTATTCGTGCGAGGGCGACGCATTCTATCCATTTGCTGAAGTACTCTACGGCGACCAGGACATAAGATTTCTTTGATCTGGCCACTGGGAAAGGTCCCACGATGTCCATTCCCCATTGATCGAATGGCCAACAAACTGGAATAGGGTGCATGTTTTCTGCTGGTCGATGACATATGTTAGCATGGATCTGGCAGTGATGACATTCTTGGACATATTGAGCGGCATCTTTATTGATGGTCGGCCAATAGTAACCCGTCCTGAGACATTTTAAAGCCAATGCTCTTGATCCGCTGTGGTTTCCTGCGTCCCCGTCATGTATTTCTCGTAGTATATCGACGGTTTGTGATTCAGGGACGCATTTCAGAAAAATTCCTGATACCGATCTTCGGAAGAGTTTTCCTTCTACGAGTGTATACTTCGGAGCTCGGTATCTTATTTTGCGAGCTTCATTTTGGTCAGGCGGTAGTTTTCCTTCTCGAAGGTATTCTATCATTGGGGTCATCCAGTTTTCTTCGGCTTCGTCGATTTCCATTATATCGACTACCGGTGTTTCATCGATGTCGATTGCTCGCGTATTAGAGATTAGCCAGTTGATCACCCGTTCGGTCTTTCCGTCATGGGATCCTGTGAATTTTGATAGCTGATCGGCCCATTTATTTTCTGAACGTGGGATGTTCTGGATACTGAAGCTTTCGAATTTTTCAGCTAGAGTTTTCACTTTGGCGAGGTATTTGACCATGTTGAATTCCTTAGCCTCGTATAGGCCTTCTATCTGTCTTTGCACTAATTCTGAATCAGTTAGTACCTTAAGACTTTTTATATTGGCTTTGATCGCCATTTCCATTCCTGCGATTAATGCTTCATATTCAGCTTCATTGTTTGTCACAATGAAGTCCAGTGTTATCGCGTAATTTAAATCTTCCTTGTTTGGTCCGGTGAAGTTGATTCCGGCGCCTCCTCCTTCTCGGCATGAAGCACCATCGACATGCATTAGCCAAGTTTGATTTTCAATGATCAAAACATCCTCGTTGGGGCAGCTCGATGATTCAGTAGCCTGTGTCGGTGTTTCTAATATAAAATCGGCCAACACTTGGGCCTTGATGGCAATCCTCGGTTTGTAGTCTACCTCGAACTGACTGAGTTCGATGGCCCATTTGATTAGTCGACCGGAGGCTTCTGGTTTTGCTAGAACTTGCCTTAGTGGCTGATTCGTCAGAACGATGATTTTGTAAGTTAAGAAATAGGGTCGGAGTTTTCGTGCAGCCACCACTAAGGCCAGTGTGAATTTTTCTATTTCTAAGTAATTTTTCTCCGCCCCTTGCAATAACTTGCTGAGATAGTATACGGGCTTATGCTCTAAGCCCTCAACTTTAATTAGTACTGAACTAATCGCTGCATTGGAGATGGAGATGTACATATACAATGGTTCTCCTTCCGTTGGTTTTGCCAACATCGGAGGTGTTGTCAAATATTCTTTAAGCTGCTCGAAGGCCTGATTGCATTCTTCGGTCCAAACAAAATTCTTTGCCTTTCGGAGAGTTTGGAAAAAGGGGAGGCTTTTGTCCGCAGACTTTGATATAAACCTGTTTAATGCTACGACCTTTCCAACTAGGCTTTGTACTTGAGAGATAGTTTTAGGAGGTTTCATTTCAGTTATGGCTCGGATTTTTTCTGGGTTGGCTTCTATTCCGCGTTGGTGAACTAGATATCCCAAGAATTTTCCTGATTTGACACCAAGGGTGCATTTTGCGGGGTTTAACTTCATACGATATTTTCTTAAGATCTGAAAGCATCGATCGAGATGCTTTACATGATCTGCTTCGTTCATACTTTTGACCAGCATGTCGTCCACGTAGACTTCCATTAGTTCTCCGATTAATTCTTTGAACATTAGGTTTACTAACCTTTGGTAAGTAGCTCCGGCATTTCTTAAGCCGAATGGCATCACTATGAAACAATAAACTCCCTGCTCGGTTACGAACGCGGTCTTTTCTTGGTCCCGCTCATCCATGTATATTTGGTAAAACCCTTGGAAGGCGTCCATCATACTGAATAACGCGAAGCCAGCGGTCGAGTCGACCAATAAGTCAATCCTTGGGAGGGGATATGGGTCGCGTGGACACAACTTGTTAAGGTCGGTGAAATCATTACACATCCTCCATTTGTTGTCTTTTTTATCTCCTTTGGCGACTAGTACGACATTGCATAGCCATTCCGAGAAATGAATTTCTCGGATTTGTTTTGCCTCGAGCAACCTTTCTACCTCGGCTTTGATAATTTTATCTTTCACCGGTCCATGATTTCTCTTCTTCTGTCTGGCGGGTTTCGCCAAATGATCTATTTTTAGGGAATGCTTTATTATTCGAGGATCAATTCCTTCAATGTCATTTGCGCTCCAAGCGAAGACATCGGCATTGTTTCTGAGGAAGTCGATCAGCATTATTTCTCCTTCTTCGCTCAACTCTGTACCAATTCTCGTCTTTTTGGATGAGTCGCCTTCTACTAGAATTATATCTTTATGTTCAGGGGGTTTCAAAGATAAGTCTAGCGGTTCTTTCCCCTTTTTATCTAGTCGATCAGTACTAGGAATTTCAACCTCGTTTCTAATGAGATCGCCTTCGATCTTTCTCTTGCTCGGAGTAATGGACTTAGGATGTTCTTTCATTGTTAACGAAGTACTATAGCAGTCCCAAGCCATGCAATGGTCGTTTGTTATTTCTCCGATGCCTGTATCGGTCGGAAACTTTATCTTCTGATGATAAGTAGAGACAACAGCTCGGAATAGATTGAGAGCAGGTCGTCCCAATATCGCATTATAAGCGAAAGGGGTTTCTACTACTAGAAATTTTACTAGCTTCACTGTCCGGTGGGGTACTTTTCCGAGCGATACGCTCAAGGTTATCGTTCCGCTGGGGATGATTTCGGACCCCCCGAATCCTATTAATGGCGTAGCTACTTTCTGCAAGTTTATCTGCCCCAAGTCCATTTGGGCTAAAACTTCTCGGGAGATAATATTAGCTGAGCTCCCATTATCTATTAAGATTCTCTTGACATTGTAATTTGCTATTTCTAGCGATATTACCATAGGGAAGTCGGGGTTATCCTCTCTTGCGTCCCAAATAATATTTTTAGGTGCTTCGCCTTCATTAAAACTGATCTGCTGATCGTTTGACGTCCTGCTTTCCAAGGTCCAAATTTCTTTTGGGTATTTTGAGTTTCCAATTATGGACCTGGCAGTTCTTCGCCGGGCGTTACGACTATCTCCACCCGCGGGACCCCCGGAGATTGTATGGATAGTTCCATTGATCTGGTCGTGGTTTGACTCCTGAATAGGTCGTCGCTCAGATGATCTTTGATGAGAATTTCTCCTTCGATCAACATTCCGAGGGCTTCTACTTCTTTCCCTTTTACGGTTATCTCGCTCTATGTATTCGTCAAGTTTTCCTTGCTCGATAAGTTTCTCAACCTCTCTCTTAAGGTGAAAACAATTCTCTGTTCGATGTCCATGTGCCCTATGGTATTTACAGTATTGATCGTAGTTTCGAGAGCCTGGTCTCGGCTGTGCGATTTTCCTCGCTTCGGGAATCCAGTTATTTCTTTCTAGGACTTCCAATATTTCTTCCATTGGAACATTTAACCTTGGGTGTTCTACTTGATTCACCCTGCTTCTTATTGGTTGATCATGGTTTCTTGGTCTTTGGTAGAAATTAGGTTGTCTGTCATGATCGGCTTTGTTGTATTCCAGTCGGTGGAAAACATTACCTCTCCTGGAAGATCGCTCGTAATCCGAAGCTTTTTGGGTAGGAAACCTATCGTGCCGTTTGGAGCCTGAGGCGGTGGCTTTGTTTTTGTTTTTATCCTTAAAGGAATTCATCTCTTCTTGGGTCATATACTTAGAAGCCAAGCTCATAATGTCGGCAAACGTTCTCGGTTGTTTTCGACTGAGGGCGTTTCCAAACTGCCTATTTTTAGTGAGGTCGAAGAGGATAGAAATTATGTAATCGATATTCGGTGAGTCGATTTTGAGTAGTTCTACGTTGAACCTCGCCAACCAATTTCTTAGGGATTCTCCCTCTTGTTGGTGTATGGTTCCTAGGTAGCTCATCGGAAGTTTTTGCCTCCTCTGACTGGCAAATTGCTGTATTAGTTTATTGCATAATTCCCGGAAACTGAATATAGAGTTGGCCGGCTGTTTGGCAAACCAATCCAGCGCGAGTCCTTCGAATGTTGTTACCATTAGCTTGGCGGTGAATTCGGCGGAGTGGGCATACAAATTCATTATGTTCGTAAAGCTAAAGATATAATCGTCCGGGTCGGTGGTTCCATCATATCGGGGTAGTCTTCCCGGGACCTGTCCTGCGGACTGTGCTTCTTTTATTTCCCTGCAGAAAGGAGAGCAAGCCGCAAGGCTTTCCTGGAGTTCTGTAGTCCGGGCCCAGGGGTTTTGTACAGATCGTAATCGTTGTTCGAGTCGCTCCTGTACCATCCTTTCAATTTCTCGTTCTGAGAATCGAGTCGCTCTCGGTCGATAGGGGATTGTATCATCTATATCATCTTCGATTGGGATGATCGTTCGTTCCTTCGATCCGCTGCGAACTGCTTGTGGTACTCTTCGACCAGTTCTTCTTTGGGGACGGTTGTCGGAGGGTTTAGAATTGACCTGCTGTGGGCTGTGCAGCGAGCGACGCTCACTTGCTGGGCTGTCAGCTTGTTGAGAGGTCCGTTCGTTCGGCCTTGGCACTCCTGTCGCAGGAGTTGCTCCGGGAGCCGTAACGTTTCGAGGAATTTGGTCTAAAACTAGCAATTCTTCTGGAGAGAGTGACTTGAAGAGCATCGCTATTTGTTTCAGTTTTTCCTGAGCGCCAGGGAGAGGAGCGGGTATTTCGGGGAGCTCCGGTTCTTCTGGTATTGTACCGGTAAGACCTCCTTGGTGTTCCTGCTGACGGGAACGGGTATCTGGGAGGTTTTCATTGGTGATTGGATTGTTGTTATCGTTGTTGTCTTGCGGATCTTCAGATGTGTTGTGACCTGTGGTCGTATTGCTTCTCGCTCCAACGCGAGCGCTTTTCCTTGGGCGAGCCATATGTCGATTCGAATAATTAACCTAGCCCCTCGGTGGGCGCCAACTGATTTAACCGGATTTCGTCGGGTTAATTGTATATCAGTGAATTTGTAGTATCGGTGGGGTTTACGATATTGGTGTATATATTTAGTAGGGCTCCGTTACTTTATTCCGGATGGATCAAACACAAAGAAAAGCAGTGATTAAGAACAAGAAGCAAAACCACAAAGAAAGCTAATAACACTTTAATCTGGAGACCAAAATACTATGAATAATATTGATTCTTATTCAGTTGTAATGCCTTAGGCAGTGAATATATGTGTATCCTTAAAGTAAAGGATTTCGTAGTTGTTTAATACAATGATTAGCTAGGTATTTATACAATGTTAAACCTAGCGTTACATGGAAACATAGTCCTAATAGGACTCGGCCCAATTATCCTTCATGGGTCCGGAGTATCATCTTCTGATCGAAGAGAGCTGCGCTTGGCCGGGTCTGCGAGGGGATCCCGATCTGTTCGGATTGGTCGGATCGATCTTAACTTCTTCATTCGATCCGAGTAATATATAGGGTGCGAAATAGCCCCCATCAAACAGTCACCGTCCAATTGTATTGTGTGTGACCCTCTGGGTTCACCATCAATTGGCAGCAGGCCCACGAATTCCTCGTGATTTAATTTATGAACAATAAATTGCTCCGTTCAATTAAACAACCTTTAATTGACCACTCCTAGAATCAATTCCTCTATTAACTCAGGAGTACCTACACTTCATGGTCGATGTCTAGCCACAAGCCCATGAAGCCCAACTTCAGGTGAATTGATACTTGTGAACCTCGTCTCATATAATTACCATGTACATACGGTCCTTCTATCGACTAATTTTCCCGATCAAGACTTAGGGTGTGTGAATTGATCGGCACCTCTAAATTTGTCTCGATAACTATACTTTCTAATTCAGGATAATATACCTTTGTGACCTTCTAAATTTGGAAACCCCTTTCCAAATCCGTCACAGACTGCGGCCGCAGATTCCTTGGATATATTATCTAAGAATCGTATAGGAAATTCTCTCATCCATTACGATGAGTCAATAGATTCCATATCGGTACTAACCATTCGCGTACATGTCCATACGCACCCAACCTAGGCATGTTATGACCAAGCTACGTGGTCTATACCTAGATCTAATAACGTACTTTCATGCACCGAATTCGCCCTAGCACCTCAAGTCAAAGGACTAAATCGTACACTATTATAATCCTTGAGAAACATCCCATCACCGATGTGCGTCATGCGCTTCCACAATGGGTTTCTCTGTTCGGGTCGTTCGATGCGTTCAATCCTCCATTGAACCACCTACTCATATGCACTGGCCTCAAATGCCTTGCTCATGAAACGCTACAAATTCACTCCATGTGAATCATGCATACTTGTACAAGTCTTGGCGATTCCTACGATACCCTGTCTCGTTCGGAATCTATGACTTGGAACAGTTTTAAGACTACGACCTTTGAGACTGTTTCATGATTGCACTCAGTACTGAAGTGAATCGTCTCATAGTCAAATGTAATCTAAGGGTTTCATCCAATCGCTTAAATGTATTCGCGAGAGATGAAGTTGGCCATTGTTTATCCTTATACTCATATAAATAAACGTGCGTATTATTATAAGAACAAAAGATTGTTTCTTACAGAATAGACCTAATACAAGCTAATTGAACTGGCTTGCTGGGCACTATTCTTTCAAATAGCTCTTTATATAATACCTTTTTATTTGATAAATTATTTATATTTTTCATGTATATATGATTTACATAGGACTAGAGGGCGATGTGAATGAGTTAAATCGAACACATTGTTAAATTTGATTCGACAAGTTGGGTTCAAAACACTGGTTTGTGGGTTTGTCTATACTAGTGCTTCAGCTTAGTGTGTAATTTAAATTGTCGATTCAATGTGTAATTTAACTTGTCAATTCATTTTTATGAGGACGTGTATGTATGTATATATGTATGTGTACACATGATTGATCGCACAAAGCTTTGAATTGCTGAGTAGACCACTTTTCTAAAATAACTTAGCTGATTTAGGTAAAATCAGAGTTTTAAGCAAATTACTTACAACAAATTTATAAAGTGTTTTTCAAAAGTAAATTTTCTTAACTTGAAAAAGATTTTATCCCTAGTTTTAGCAAACTCTTTTTTTAAATCTTTTTGACAGTTAACTAAAATATTTAGTATGCTCTTTTAAAAATATGCAGGGAAAGAATGCAAATGTAAACACCAGAATTTTTATAGTGGTTATATGGATAAAAATCCTTCAGTCCACTTTTCCAAGTCACACAGATCTTGTGTTATACTATAATCACACATATTATAATATAATATGCTTGTGCCGAACAACAAATGAACTGGCCACAAGTTTGTAATAGGAAATCACAAAGAAAACCTATCCTCTGAAGTAATATCACTCACTAAGATGGATATCTACTTCTCACAACACTCTTTATAACAAAAAACATGTGATTTTCTTTTATCTTCAACTTTGCTTTCGTCAACATATGACTAGGCAGATGAGTGTTCTGTTCTTGAGTTTGAGACCTAGAAAAGTTCTACTTCTAATGCTCTCTGTTGTGTTGCGTCTCTCTTTTAACTCTTGAAAACAATTTCTATTTATACTTGAGATTTGAGTTCTATCCTTTGATGAAAGACATAACAAATTTCTCAGGTATTGGTCCCTGTTTTAGGAACGGTTCCCTGCAACTGCGCACTGTACACTATGCAGTACTTTTCTGTCAGTCATTAAATGCACCCAGCTGATACGAGGATTTCTTCAATCATTTGCCATAAATACCCTTCATCTTCAGTATTTATTACTCCAAGTGCATTTATTACCGTTGAGATGGCTTGCTGATCTTTTTCACTCTGTTGATTTAAACTTCTCGTCTGATAAACACCTGGCTGATCCCAAATCGAACTCATCTGATTTGAGTCTGCTGAAATTCACCAATCTGATTTCTTTCTTCAGCAACATATCAGTATTCTTCTGGACCATAAGATTTGACCCTTCTGATTTGTCCTCTTCCTCTTCATGTCTCTAATGGATGACTAAGCTTCCATTACTTAGCTGATTATTATGTTTTGGAAATCATCAAAATCTCCCTTAATCTTTAAGCTCTATCTTCGTCTTCATCCAACAATTTCCCCCTTTTTTATGATAACAAAACTTCAGCTAAGTACATTTACCTAAACTAAAGTTAAGTCCTCAAAATTTTTTGAAATAAAAATAATATGTTGGAAGTAACTTGAACTTTTATAGATATTCAGAAGATTACAAAGTACAAGTTCAAGCAGATGAGATGTAAAGAAGTAAACTGATACATAAATATTCAATTAGTCAACTAGCCTAGAGTTTCTAGTCTAGTCATCAGCTTCTTCATCTTCTTTTTCTTCTTCCTCTACATCTTCATCATTATCTTCACCACTAGAAAAAAACATCATCATTAAGGTTTCTGTCAGCAACATCAATTCTTCTTATGATGTCTTCCATTCTCTTATACTTCACATCTGGATTTAGCTGTTCTTCAGGAGTTTCCTTGGTAGCAGTAATCTCTTTGTCAGATTTTGTTGTTTCCTTAGATTCTTCATCAGTAGCTTCTTCTTCAAGTACTTTATCAACTGGTCTGCTTGTCTCTACTTCATTTGTCTTTTCAGCAGCAGCAGATCCATCAGCAGTTACTCGAATAGTTCCAATGGCATCATTTTTCCTCGATCCTTCTTCTCCGTTTTTGTCATCATCAGCAGGGTTGAGTTCAACGGGCGAGATGTTAACAGCAGCACAAAGCTTCTTGATGTTTTGATCAACGATGTTCAGTTGTATGGTCTGATAATTTAAAGTTGACTTGATTTCACCAGCTTGGTCATTCATACAATCAACATTCAATTGAAGTGTTGATATTTCTCTTTGCGCCTTATCATTGATGGTTGTGAATTCCTGCATTATGCTCGCAGTCTTTTCAATATCAGCAACACCGATCTCTTTCATGACCATTGCAACATGGGCTAAATCTGGCTCATTTATCTGAAGAGTTGTATGAAAATGGTTAACATTTGCCTTCACATCTTCAATGTTTTTGTTCATGCTCAAAATGCGCTGAGTCAGTGCCAATGAGTTATCTGGTGATAGAGGAAAGTTGTCTATGGCATTCTGCACAGCTTTTGCAGTAGCCTCCTCTATGTGCTTCAACATCATTTTATTCTTCTCTTTCATCTCCTTCATTGCATTTTCAATTAACATCTGCATTGACTCCATGAGTGATGAATGGAGGTTAGCAGCAGGAATGGAGGTTGATGTAGTAGCAGTCTCTTCCTGGTGGACATGAATGTCTTAAAGAACACTTTCATCTTCAGCTTTCCACTCAGGGGCTGAAGGACTCTTTTGAAAAACTTGTTTATCCTTGTCCTATTCTTCTTTAGCTGGCTTATCAGCTTTGTGAATGACTTTAGTAGTATCATCAGCAGATACAGAAGTCATCTGATGATTTAAGAGCAACGACTTGAATGGTGAAGTGGATTGTTGCGTGCAGAGCTGTTCCTGGTACTTGCTGATTTTCGAGCCAAAAGCTATTTGTTGCCGGCTTGGCAGACTGGGCATATCACTGGAAGTACCTTGGCCATATCTTGACCTTTCTATCCACTTCTCCAAGGTTGTGTAGACAACTATCTTTACTGCCCTATCAATTGGATCATTATTTGGGCCTAGCCTATTTAGCATGGCATCCTTGATAGACTCAGCTTCCTTCTTTACAACGGCTCTAGCATAGCCATGTAGTACATCATGAACAAAATCGGTGTCCAAAGCTTGTGTAACTGAAGTGGTGTTCAGCCAGCTCATAACCCATTCTTCTTCAGTTGCAAACTCCTTCCAAGCTCTGAGTTCTGCTACAGACTTATTCACCTTGTAATCCCTCCATCTGTTATATCTGATCTTTTCAGGAAGGAAAACAGTCTTGGTTTGCAGTAGCTGATCAAATTGTTTCAGCTCTGCTTCAAACTTGGCGAAAGCAGCAGTGCTACTCTTGACAATCTGAAGAGCTCTACGCACTTCGAATTTCTTTTTCTTCAGCCTTAGACCAGGTGGCAGAATTTGCTTTGCATTCAGAGACTGTCCAATCTTGATGCCTCCAGTCCTTCTAGGACCATGAGCATCCTTTTAGCTCAGCACTAAAGATTTGACCAGATCATCATCTTCTTTGGCATTAAGCTGCTTCTGTTATTTGTTTCTTCTGAGCTTCAGCTATGCTCAGTTCAACAACCTTTAGAAATCAAGTTGATATTTGACTCGAGATTAATTCAGTAATCTTTAATTCAAAATTGTTAACTATCACTACTAGAAGAAGATGAAATTTCAAATTCAATATTTCGATAGAAAAAATCCATCACAGAAAGGCTCGTCGAAATCAAAATTTCGACAGATTTTTTGACAGAAAATATTTCGACCGAAATTTCAATAGAAAATTTTCTATTCAAATTTCAAATTGCAACAGAAACAAATCTGTCGAAAATGTGAAATTTCAACATAAATTTTCTGTCGATATATTTATAAATTTCGAAAGATTTTTTTTGTCGAAATTTCAAATTTTGGACATAATTATTTCAGTTGAAATTTAGATCAGTTTCTACAAATTCAATATTTGTCGGAATCTTTAATTTAATTTGTGTTTACACTAATGATCGATTTTCCACACAAGGAAAAGTGATTGCTTCCAATTTTCCCGATAAAATGGTCTAAATTGACGACAATTGTACACTCTAATTAAGCATTAATTAACCAGCATTAATTATCCAACATTCATCGAAATAAAAAAATCCCCAAATATCAAATACAATCTAATTAAACATCAAACAACATTCAAATGCCCAAAATATGCTAAAATCCCTAAACATCCAACAAAAGTACCAAAATAAGTTTTTCAAAATACGATCATACATAACAGATGAACCAGCACTAAGTTTTCTAGAATTTCTAATCATCATTCTGTGTTTCGGGAACTTGAGTGCATTGGGCTCTTGAATGTGGCCCTGTTGAGACGGTTGCTGAGCAGTACCGAGCAGATTATAAAACATCGAAAAGGTATTTGGTTGGGACATATGAGGAAAGAGCGAATATAGCATACCCGATTGCATCATATTAGCCATGGGCCCCTGGGAAGGTTGAAACGCACTCGTCTGATGTTCAAAAACTCCAGGATTCGTGAAATTTAGTGTCGGATGTGAAGATGTGCCCGCCTGATTCTGAATTGCTGCAAACAACATTTGGACATACATTATCCTCTGCATTTCCATCTCGGCTCTATGTTGTGCCCTTATTGTCTCCACCGAATCCAAGACCAATGCCAACTTATTTCCAAAGTTGAACGTCGTTCAATTGTCTGTTCATTGGGTGGCGCAACAGTATAATAAGTTCTTTGTGTGTATGAATTCTGAGTAGAACGCGTGGGACGTACACAGGAAGCCCGACTTGCAAGTCCGTACACTGTCCCCTTATTCGACACACTCTGTGTTTTTGCCTACGTCTGAAATTGCAAATATGAAAACAAAGTTATTATATTTAATAAACCAACAAACATATAATAAACTAGGAAGTTATTTCCAAAGTTGAAAGTCGTTCAATTGTCTGTTCATTGGGTGGCGCAACAGTATAATAAGTTCTTTGTGTGTATGAATTCTGAGTAGAACGCGTGGGACGTACACAGGAAGCCCGACTTGCAAGTCCGTACACTGTCCCCTTATTCGACACACTCTGTGTTTTTGCCTACGTCTGAAATTACAAATATGAAAACAAAGTTATTATAATTAATAAACCAACAAACATATACTCCCTCCGTCCCATTAATCTTTATCCCTTGGTACCGTTCACTAAATTTCAAAAAAATATAATAATTAATTTAATTAATATATTTAACTAATAATTTGATAATATCATATGACATTATGTATATTAATATTTAAAATGTTTAATACGGCAAAAATGCTAATAATTTAAGATGATAAGTCACTTAAAAGATTGAAAAGTTTGACCGGGTACTGTAGCTAATGGAGTAAAAATAATGGGACAGAGGGAGTAATAAACTAGGAAGTTACTTTTTCTAATAGTTGTCCAAATTATACCTGCAACTGAATCTCAGGTGACGGGAAAAATGGTTCTCCTCCATCTGAATTGGACGCTTGACCAGGTAAATTCCCAAAATAATGATTCTATATATCAAATAAGTTTGTAAGTGTACTCCTAAGATTTAGGTGAAATAAAACTCAACTAAAGAATTCAACTTACGTAAGCTTTCTCTGTTTTTTGATTCGCCCATTCTATTCCTCTTTCCGCAATTTTTTGGCATATTGTGCGAAAAAAATTTCGTCTTGTCTGGGTGCACGTCGTAACTCCTCGCGCTGAAAATGAACTCAATATTTGAAAACATATTTAATTAATGCAATCAAGAGATGCGAAAATAAATATTTGTACAACTTAGTTACCAATTCTTTTTCAACCATGATCCGAGGTTTAGCCCCACTGAAATGAGCTATTTTGCCACCACTATCTGACGCCCGATTTTCCTTGGCTTTTTGACACTTCTCCTTGTATTCCTCCATCTCCCAATACGCCTTTGATGCATCCTACTCATATTCATTTATATAACCCGACCTCTTCTCTGTCTTTCGAACGTTGAATAAGTGGCATTCCCCTGTAAACCAACAATTCCAGGGGGCACTCCCCCGTAATCCAGAAGATTTTGGAACATACCTGATGGAGCTCTTACCTGATGTAACCTTCCTAGTATCATTGTCAGAAAGAGCATTTTTCTTTTTATTCCGCCTTTTCCTGTTAACGTTATGAAATCCATCATTTTGAACATCACTCTTGGCCCCCAAATCAGTCTCAATAACCTTCAAAGCCTCAGACACATTCCCACTTCCCGTAGTAGCGTCTTTCAAATTGATACCCTCTCCAGTAGTTGTCTGCTCACTCTGATTAACCTTTCCATTGTTACAGTTTCCATTGGTGTGTCCAAGAACTCTACATGAAAAATAATACTGGAGCCGATTCTCATAAATAATTGTTTGATAAACAACCCTCCCACTACATGCTGGAATCCCTAGGGGAACCTCAAGAAGAGGATCCTCCAGTAAATTGATCTCAATGCAAACCCGAGCACCTTTTCTATTTGTAAAGTTGGCAGTCGCCTCATCAATACGCAATGGTTTCCCAATCATGGCTGCTATCTCAAACAAAGCCTCAGAATTATAAAGACAGTATGGAAGACCTTTCAAGAACACCCAACACGGAACAATAGCAGATTCCTCCTCAGCTTTATAATCAAGCGTCCATTTTGCAATCTTCATGGGACAACCATAGAAGTTCCACATTCCTTTAATCCATAGCCTCGTATAATCCTCTTCACAATGAAGTAGAATTGCCACATTTCTCCTATCCATCATCCCAAGGGACCACTCACCTTTCAATCGCTTTCTTCAACGCCAAAACCCAGGGACCCCATAACTAAAACAACCAACAAGCATAAACTCAAGAGGCTTTATCAATTTTTCTATTTCTACCTCCGTATTTCCACACATGGTTTCCCTTTCCAAAGAGTATGCGGCTTTGGAGCCACAATCCTTTCAGCTATCGGTCTCCGAGCAACTTCGATTAATGATTTTTTCATACTATAAGAAAATGCTCTTGAAACCCTTCTTTTATATATTTTCTTAATAACCCCTCATTAGCGACATTCCAACGAAAACATCTCTGTAAGTATCAAACAAACATACATAAGAGTAGGAATAACTATGTGCAAAAACTGAAAAACATACCTTAAATTCGTTCCACCACATCTCTCTCAGATGATCCTCGGTCTCTGTCTTTCTCAAGTGCAAGTACAACATGATCAAGATAGTGACCAACCAACTCAGCATTATTGGGAGTGTATATATCAATAGGGTGGTCTCTACTTATACGCATAGTTCTTAAAGTTTCTTCATGCACATTACTTAACCCCAAAACTATGCCTCCGTCAGCCATCCTGTGTTACATAAAATCTTAATATGTGAATATATAATCTATGAGAAAATCATAAAATATTATAGAAACATAAAAATAAGTCGTATGAGGTAAAAAAAAATGAACGTAGTGTTTTTATGATTCAAAAGATCCACCCAAACCTAATTCTAGGTATATTGGTCTTATTCCACGAAACATGTTTCTATTTCAAGGCTCTGATACCACCTGTGACGCCCCGACTAGGTCACCTAGATCGGAATAAAAGATGATTAACTATTCGGACTAGTCGTGCGTCAAACTAGCAGCATAATAGAGAAAATTTATATTATAATTAATCGTCATAGAGGAAGTAATAAAATTCTAAGGTCTTCAGGAAGAAGGGACGACGATCCCACTACCCGGCCCATAGTACATAACTTTAAAACGAAGTTTCATCGTCAAATTATTGGATAAAGTAAATATATACCTCACTGAATATAATATGTCACTCCCATGTCAAAGTAATATATTCAACCCAACGCCTAAAAATTAACATCCTTATACCTCCCTACGAGGAGCGACCTCGCAAAAACGGAATAACATGCCCGGGTACATGTCGACCCAGCTGAAAGAACAATTACCTCCAACTATACTCCTCAACAGAATCACGAAGGGGTCTGAACAAAGAGACCATACACTGACGGCCCGATGCCGTCCAGCAGTCACCTCTGTTAGTCCCAGGGCCCAACTTCCCAAAGGCGTCCCCAAGGTTTATAGCAATACAATTTTAAGTGAACTGGGATCCGGACATTGTCCGTTCACAATAATACCACTTACCAGATGAAATATAGAATAAGATATGCAGGACTATGGAATAAGAAGCGAATTAAAATTAAAGGCTAAAATATTGAAGGAATTATTCTAAGACAAGGTAACTGATTGATATGAACACAATAAAGAAATGATATTATAAAACAAAGATGTGAACGAGAGAGTAAGTGTGTAAATTTTTCTCAGGGCAAATGCCGTATTGAAGAAGAGAAACCTCACCTTAAGTCGAAGAGTGAGTGTCTAAGCTTAAATCCGCATTTCAATCTATTCCTTAAAACCTAAGTGTTGTAAGATAAATAGAGTGGATTAATTTGATAATAATTTTATATATTAATCCATATTTACTTTTATATTCATAATATTTCTACGAGTGTATTATATGTGTTACTATACTCATCTTATTACATATGTAATTGATTTCTTTATTTTCATAATCTAATTTTTATGTGACTTCTTTATAAGACAATAATATGCATTTAACCATTAGTCTTATGTCAGTATATGACTTCAAAGTAGTAAGTATTAGTTTACATTCCTTCATCCTTTTAAGGAAAATCAAGATATAAATGCAAGTAAAATTAGTTAAATAAACACTATTTCAAATGGTAAGACATCCTTTAGTAATAAATTTTTAAAACCTCCCCTAATTACATAGGTTTAAAGCTAATCGAACTATCATAAGAAGTATTCAATATGCATAATTGTATCTATTCAGGTTAAATAAGTTTTAGGATACTTTAGTCATAGTTCTTTTAAGAAATTAGTAGTTGGTGTACTAATTAGTTAACTTCATTTTATTATATAGGCCTTGTACAAAAGCTAAATGGTACGCCAATTCTTCATCACTTTTTTTTCATATATCTTTCATCACCTATTCTTCAACATGTATAAATACTAAGACATATCTTTTATTATATTCAAGTCTTCAAGCCAATTCAAGCAATTTGGTTATTTACTTATCTTAAAAAAAAAGCACCATAACCTTTTATCTTTAGTAGTAATGAAGTTCCATAATTTAGTAAGGATAATCCAAATAATCAAAGAATTCATCAAATGTCATATTTTATTCTTGTTTTAGATAAGCTATATTTCATAAGATATGTATATTCTTGATCAAAATAAGTAAAGCAATCATAAAAATGACTTTATAAAATTTGTATGAAAGGGCTTATATACTCAACCAAATTACATATTACAAATAAATCACTCATCTTCTATCAATTATTTGATTAGTTTCTATTACCACTTAATTTTCAATTTAAACACACATTATGAGGTTATTTAGAGTCTTAAAACAATAAGAAAAAAAAAGAAAAAATTAGTTTTTACACACTAAAACCGAAACAGCCCCAAGCAGTCCGTCGAGTGACTTTCACTAGCGGGTACTGCTCTGAAAACGCCCCGCTAGTATACCCCACGCGCCGGTATTCGACATCTCCCATACCGTCAAACTCCAAATTTTGTCTTCTTTCCAAAGGTGTAAACGGTTTACAAAAAGTCCTAGCTATTTCGAGAAACAAACAATTTACAGAGGCTGCAAAAAAACAGGGGAAATAAAATGTGTACCTTGATTTCTCCTTTCTTGCTTGTGGGATTGGGAAGATGTTTGAAACTTATCTACTCCTTACTGAATAAGGCTAGGGGGGCGAAATTTTGTTATCAAAATGAGTTAGAATTAGATAACTTTAAATTTTTTGATGAAGAGATGAAAGATCTTACCCTTTTTAGCTTATTCTCACTTCTAGCTTAGGGATTTGGGGAAAAGTTTGTGCTTGATTGTTGTTGATAGTAATGCCTCTAATTTAGTAGCTGAAAAATGAATAGTTTGGTTTAAGAACTCACTTTTGAAAACATATTAGATTATCAATTTGAAAGGAACGACATGAATTGAAAAGGAAATAAAAGAGATTGAAAAGGAAAGAAAATGAGGGTTTTCTCACCTGAGGGCCCTATCTCCTTATTTGGCAAGAGAGTATAAAGACGAGGAGGAATTTTTTGGTGTGGTGAAGTGGCTCTAGGAGTTGCCTTATATAGAAAGATTCAAGTGTGTGATTGTAATAATTGAAAAGAGTTGGGGGTCAAATTGAAAGGTAACTTATTGTAAGACTAAACTTGCTAATTTATGTATATATAATATATGTATTCGGGGTATTACATTCAGTCTTCGTGTTTTCTTCATCTTATTCTTCTGTTTGTTCGTCTTCATCTACTTTTTCCTCTATTTCAACTTCTTCCTCGTACGGCTCTTCTTCGTCTTCATCTACTTGTTCCTCTGTTTCAAAGGAGGCAACTTCGTCAACCGAATTTCGATCATTGCATGATTGTGACATGTTGTATTCGACTTTTATAGTCATCATTTGCAAGGAAAACGACAAGTCAGTTTGAGTGTCACACCCTTCCCATAAAGGTGTTTGGGCAGCAGTCAACAATTCATGGAATCGTTGATAATCTGCGTTGGGAATAGATTGCCCTTAAGTGGTCACAAAGCTGTGCACATCCCTCATAGCATCATGTACGAGATCGTCGTAACGGTTGTGAACCTCGTTATGAAAAAATTGAGGTCTCGAAGCTTCAATGTTGTTATAATTCACAGGTGGCTCAACTTCACCGTGTGAAGTCCAATACCAATAGTCGAGCTTGAATCCCCACTTACACAAATGTACTACTACAAGCCCACGTTTAATGTGCTTAAGATTTTTACATTTTCGACACAGACACCTAATTTCATTAGCCGATGATACAACTCCAGCATGCGACATAGCATGGTCAATGAACTCGTATACCCCACTTTTGTATTCCTTCTAAATAGTTTTGTTGTTGGGGTCAACTCTATCATACATCCATCTACGTAGTAAACATATATCCATACTCTATGTACACAAAATTTACATTCATCAACATTACTATTAATTAATTCATCATAAAAGTCAATCAATTTTCATGCTCCATTCAAAATTTTAACATTTTAAAGTCAATCTATAATGGAAAAATATTTAACTAGTGAAGTGTCGAAGCATAATAAACTTGCTAACATGATAAATTTACTTGCTCAAATTTGCAATAAGTGATACTATAAATCGATACATATATTAGTTGACACATAAAGTTGCTAACATGATAAATAGTTTTGTACTCAATGTAATAAAATAACTCAATCCATGCAAAATTAATCTTGAGTTCTTGTGTAATAATCTCAACCTAAACTTTTATGCAAAACTGTAAAATCCCAAAAATCTATAATACCATTGGCATCTTTGAAAATAAATTACTTAATTGAGAAGAAATAATATAATTTTGGGGTCAATTGATAAAACTTAAAACCTTGTGGGCTTAATTGAATTGAAGAGTTAAATCAAGTAATAAAAAATTTCTTCATCTCACATCATTCCGTAATAAAAAAAAAAATCAAGTAATTAAAATGAAAAAATAAATACAAAATTTCATGTACAATTTGAGTCATAATACATATACTAAAATCTCATCAGCTAACAATATTAAAATTAAGAACATGGTAATATAACATAATTATCTCTAAGTAAACTTTAGGTAGCTAAAATTTTCTGAACTACTAATAATCACACTATTAAGGACTTTGACACTTTAAACTAAAATTATAGGATTTTGGCACTTTGCACTCTAACTTAAAATTTTTGACACTTTGCAACTTGGAAATACAATTTAGTTGACACTTTGCGCCCTAGTATGTGTATTGAAGAAAAAAATTGTTGATTGAAGGGTATAATAGTTATTTCCGAACGTTTTTGGCACTTTGCACCCAAAAAGTATAAATTTTGACACTTTGTACTCTGAAATATAAAATATTGACACTTTTCATCCAAAAAATTTAATTTCTTGCATTATCAACCCCAACTTAATATGATAATCTAAATAATATAAACAAGATGCAACGTAAAAATATTTTAGATATGTAAACGTGTATTTTAGATATAAAAATCTAGAGGATACTTGAAAACAAAATGAAGACAATGTTTTTTTTAGTCTAAATTTTACTGAGAGAAAAAGTTAAAATAAGTTACTATAAAGTAAATTTAGAATAAAAAGTTTATGATTATTGTGAATAGAAATGACCATCTTATATTTAGATTGCCGAAATTCATGAGTTCATTTTCAAGGAAGTCATACAAATTATATTTTAGGGTGCATTGTGCCAAACAATTTAAATTGCGGTGAGAAACACTAATATTTTATAATTTTAGGCTGCAAAATGCCAACATTATATATTTTAAGGATGCAAAAATCTATATGGTCAGGGTGCAAAGTGAAAAAAAAATTAAAAATAACTATTTTACCCTTCTACCAATGAATTTTCTCACTAAAATACACACTAGGGTGCAAAGTGCCAGATAAATAATATTTCTAGGATGCAAAGTGCCAAAACTTTTAAATCAGAGTGCAAAGTGCAAAAACCCTATAATTCCAAGGTACAAATGCCAAAAACCCCGTTATTAACTATTTTTTCTAATAACATTCCAATTTTTCACTAAAGGTACTTCTTCATACTGAAAATTCAGATAAAACCCATTACTCTGTATTCATAAATTTTTGGTCCAAGCCCAATTAATTTCCAATTATTACAATTAGTTTAGCACATATACAAGGAAGGGATGCCAATTTACCAATTCAATTGCAAACCCAAATGCCAAATTACCAATTCAGGCATAAAGTTCAAACCTTTCATCTGTATAGTTTCTACGTAGAAACTACCCAAATTATTGTAACAATTAAAAAGGCAAGAATTTAGAATGTGTAAAACAGAATATTACAAAATAACAAATAATAGGTATATTTCAATCAAGATGCTAGGGAGCATTCATTATGTAGAATGGAAAATTAGAAAATTATTTTACTGATCCCTCTATAAATTAAATGGAAATAAATAAAGATATCATACATTAGAATATAAATGAAAAGCAGCAGCTAGAAACACTGCAATTTAGTAACTCGCCTTGGTGAAGAAAAAGAACAAACCTATTCAAGCCACACACTATACTTGATTCGTATTTCACTTTTCATAAACTACTTATGAGAATAAAATTCCAGAAAAAATCACGATTTTAATTGGTAGGTGCATATACAAAATAGCAAGAAAATTTATTGAATATTTCATCAACAAAAAGTAAGAAAGAAAGAAAGAAAGAAAGAAAGAACTCAATTTCCTAATAATATGTTCTTCCAAGGCTGATGATCTAGGACGAAGCTTGAGGAGATGATAGATCTGAGCAGACGAGCTAGGATGGAGATTGAGGAAATGATAGATCAGGATCTGGAGCCGCGTAGCTGACGTCGGAGCTGTGAAGATCTGGAGCCGAAGCTGGAGATTAGCTAGGACGGAGCTTGAGCTGGAGATGACGGCGTCGGAGAGGAGGCGCGGCGGAGAGATAGATTGGGGAGAGAGAAAGATTTCGAGGGCATGGGTAGTGGAAGAAAGAAAGGGAAGAGTGTATACCTATTAATTGTTGAATTCTGTCGAAAAATTTCGACAGAATTTTTCCGTTGAAATTTCAAAAAATTTCGATAAATTTACATTTCGTCGAAATTTCCATGGATTTTTCAACGGATTTTTTTCTGTCGAAATTTTATACTCAATTTCAACAGATTTAAATTAGTTGAAAATAATCCGTTGAAATTTCATCTTATATGGTTATGTATATTAATGTTATTCGTAATTAGATCGATTGGTTCTTGATTTGTAACGTTAATTGACAAAGTCAAATTGTTGAACTTAGAGTTATATACATTGAGGTCGTTCGACCTCAATATGAAAATGAGATTTGGCTCTAAATTAATTAATTATTGTTGACTATATGGCTATTTTCCGACCGAATTAATTCGTCCAAAATATATAATATTTTTTTATTTGTAGTTTAGTTTTTTTGTCCTACGAATAAAATCCCTCGAAAAATAATTAATTGGTTTTTTAAATATTTTTAGATGGATATAATCAGTCGAAAATTTAATTATGTTATTTTTATTAAATTGTAATACATTTTCCGAACTTAAACCTCCATCTAATATTTCCGTCAAATTATGGTTCGTCAGAAAATCCTTTGAAAAGGTTATTCATATATTGATTACTTTTAAATTAATTTAGTCGACTGAAAATAGAGCAAGCAATGTACTATATTTCTTTGACACGGTCGAGATATTCCCAAAAGTAGACACAATCATCATATCATCTTGCAAACCCACTTCTATTTAGAACAATTTAACAACTACAACACACAAAAACTAGCATATATGAATGTATACTAAACCAAGTAAACAAGCAAAAATTTTAAATATACAAACCAAAGGAATAATATATTTCACATAATCTTTTTACTTCTATTTAGATTTTTTATCCATTTATCTTTTATCATTATTTATGAGATAAAGATCAATTATTAGCCAAATGATATTAAACATAAATAAATCATTTCATATACAAAGCAGCTTAAAAAGATGACTTACCCAGTAATTTTTCCAATTCCATCCATACCAATCTACCATTTGTATTTATTTGACCATCAATCTTGGCATCACCAACCAAAATCTCAAATTGAACACCAGAATTTCCATCGTCACAAGTTTGATTCATAACTAACAAGTTATTATTTAAGTGACATTTTACAAATTAATTAACTAGTGAAAGTGCCCTGAGACAATATTGTGGTGACAAACAACGAAATCATTTTTTGTAAAAATAAGGTGGGAAAGTAGATTAATCGTGGAGCGTTGAAATAGAAAAGAGAAGAAATCAAGAGAGAAAAAATGATATTGGTGTGTCAAAGACTGAAGCGGCCGAGCTAATGAAAAGAAAAAATTAGGGTTTCTTATTTTCAACCATTTTAAATAGGTTGGGTCATGTTTTGACCAAAAGGCCCATTGTGTAGACATATGTATGAGTGGAACTGCATTATATGGTGAAATACATGGGGCCTGTTTGTTTGGTGTTTAGGAAAGTATTTTGGGAGAATAGTGGAAGTTTGTGAAATAATCTCGATTTGTGTAATGTTGTTTGTTTGAGTTTTGAGAGAGTGGTTTGAGAAATAAAGTAAGTGTATGTTTTTTTTGGGAAGAGTTAGGTTGTAGGTGTAACATGTGTAAGACTTTATGTCAAATCATCTTTGTTGTGAGATAATAAGAAATATATTACATTATGTCAAATCAGAATAGAGTTTGTATAGATATTGTTTAGATATAAGAAAATTATTGTTTGTTTGGGTTTTGAGAGAGTAATTTGGGAAAATTGAGAAATAAAAAATTTATTTCAGAAAATAAAAAACAAGTTTGTTTAGCATTTCCCAAACACGAAAAAATTTTGGGAAACGCCAAACAAACAGACCCATTTTCCCGGTGAATCATAGGGGTGATATCAATTATTCCTTTAAAGTATTAATTTTAACATTTATCCTCATTTGTTATAGTTTTATAGTTTTTATTCAAAAACTACCCCGTTTCTTTCATAAATAATAATTTTTTTTAACAATTTATCAAAATAAAATTATTTTTTATTAATCATGAATTCATTCATCCACAAGACAACATTCTATTTTAATTTCTTCATTTATTTTGTTACCTTCCTTTTTTCGATCTCAAAATTTTCCTTCATTTTCACCTCATTTTTTATAACTGAAGGAAACAAAAGAAATGAAAAAATTAAAAAATAATATTGTTTGGTAGATGAATGAATGAATTCATAATTAATAAAGATTTTTTAAAACAAAATGAAGAAATTAAAACATAATATTGTTTGGTATCAAACTTGAATGAGAAAGAATTTGAAGGAGAATTACTCAACATTTTGAATAATAATTCATACTGAAAATAAATGAAATAATTATCACCAAATAAAAACTAAAAAAAATATAAAGAAAAAAATTGAGATATAAATAAAAAGAATGAAACATAGAATTACAAAACAAATTGAAAGAAAAAATAAGATGAAAATGAAGAAAAAATTTAGACCATAAAACCGAAGGAAACAATTGAAACATAATATTGTTTGATGGATGAATGAATTCATAATTAGTAAACACTTTTTTTTTTTTATAAATTAATAAAGAACCAATTTATTTGTTTTAAAGGGGCGGGGTAGATTTGGGATAAAATGTTCAATACTATAATAAAGGGGAGGATAAGTGTTATAATTGATAAAGGGGAAATGGTAATTCACCCCTATCTTTAAACCTTATAGGTCTGTTTGTCTAGCATTTTTAAAATACTCGTAATTTTTTGTTTAGCTAAAATGAGATAAATATTATTGCAATTTTCTGCAATATATATATTAACTTTTAATTCTTTTAAAATATTCTCTTAAAAGTCAAACAAAAAATAATTTTATTATCTCTGAAAAAGAATCTACAAAAATTCTACTTTGAATTGATATATCTTATATACAATTTCTCAACTAACACATATGATTTGATAGAAAGTTTTACATACCTTATGCCGACAATACAAAATCTTCTAAAAGTCATATACCTACTTTATTTTTTAAATCTTTCTCTTAAAATAATTACACAAATCAAAATTATTTCATAAACTCCCACTAATCTTCCAAGCTACTCTCTCAAATACCAAACAAACATATCATACTTTAGGCATTTTGCTTCATGTGAAATTTGAATATACTTGATAGTCAACATTGTATAATAATAATAATAATAATAATAATAATAACAATATAGTGATAATACTTATTTTCAGTAGCTTGATATTTTTTACACTCGGAATTCTTAAAAATCTAATCCTTTAATTCTAATAGCGTACCAAGGACTGATTATATATGATCTATGTCCGATTCAATTCAAGATAAGCATATAATTGTGTAATATGTTTGTTTGACATTTATAAATATGATATTTATTTAATCTGCAATAGTTGTTGTAAACTTGTAATTTTATGAAGTAATTTGTTACGCTTCTATCATTAACGTATTAGGTAGAAATTCTATGACAATTTAATAATAGCCTTTTAGATAAATGTATTTCCTAAAATGATTTAAACTGAAAAGTATTTCCCTAAATGTACCTTTTGTGAAAAATCGCAACTGTCAACTGCAATTTTTCAAAAAAATCGCAATTGACAACTGCGATTCTTCATTTTTACGAAATTATGAAAAAAAATAAAAAAAAATATATTTACCAAAAATCGCAGTTAGCAACTGCGATTTTTGGTAAATTTTTTTTTTTTATAAAATGGCTTGAGTTTTGTAAGTATTTGATATTTATATTAGTAATAGTACTTTAAATGAAATGTTTGTCTTCCATTTCAGTATAAGTATGACCTTGTGTTATGTCTTATATTTATAAATAATAAATCAAGTGTCTACTGCATTCTTATCAATCATGTTTATATATAATCAGGTAAAATATATTTGTGCCCAAGGCATTCATGTATTGTTCATATATTGATATTGGAGTATAATTATATTGATAGAGTGTGACCCATTTTTTTTCTGTGTTAATAATATTTATTTGAGATGCTTTCTGACACTATGTTTGTAATGATCCATGCAAAAAAATAATACCACCCTCTACATAGTAAAAAGATAACATAATAAGTTAATCATTTACATTTGCATACCACCCATCTACATAGTAAAAAGTTAATCATTGACATTCGTATGGATTGTTACAAATATAGTGCTAGAAAGCATCTCAAATAAAAATTATTAACACAGAAAAAATGGGTCACATTCTAGTAATATAATTATAGTCCAATAGCAGTACTTGAACAATACATGAATACTTAGGGCACAAATATATTTTACCTGATTATATATAAATATAATTGATAAGAATGCAATAGACTATTGATTTATTATTTATAGATAGAAGACATAACACAATGTCATACTTATACTGAAATAGAAGACAAACATTTCATTTAAAGTACTATTACTAATATAAATATCAAATACTTACAAAACTCAAGTCATTTTATCAAAAAAAAAAAAAAAAAAAAAAAAAAAGACCAAAAATCGCAGTTGCTAACTGCGATTTTTGGTAAATATATTTTTTTTCATAATTTTGTAAAAATGAAGAATCGTTGTTGGCAGCTGCGATTTTTCAAAAAAGGTACATGTAGGGAAATACTTTTCAGTTTGAGTCATTTTGAGAAATACTTTTATCTAAAAGGCTATATTGGAAAAAATTTCATTTAATATTTATAACTTTATACAAATTTGGGCTATCATACACACCACTATTGTTTGATAGGGTGAAATACATTTTACCCCATAAAGTATGGGGTGGTACCAATTACTCCGTAAAATATAATTCTATAAATACTCCGGTTCCTTTAATTTTATGAATGAAAAAATTCTTTATTAATTTATCAAGTTTTTTTATAATTTTTTTTATTAATTATAAATTCATCCATCCTTTTTTTTTGGTCAAATGGAAAGCAACAAACTACTAAACTATCTTATGTCTTCTTCGAGCAACTCAATCAAGTCTTCAGGTGGGATGTCCCAACATTTCGGGCTTTCTAACTGATCATAGCCCAATTTTGCCAAGGCATCCGCACACTTGTTTCCATTACGTAAGATGTGGTTAATGACACATGTCCAGGGGTTCCGTATGAGTCTTCTACAATCTTCTATGATGGCACCAAGATAGTGTGAGTCAGAGTCTTCCTTCTTGATCAAATCAATCACAACCTGTGAGTCAAGTTCAACCTCAAGATTCTCAATCCTTCTCTCCCATGCTAAGATAAGCCCCATCCTTAGAGCCAGTAGTTCAGCTTCAGTGATTGTACACGACCCAAGGTTCACACTGAAACCAAATGACCAATGCCCCCTTTCGTCTCTCATAAGACCGCCAGCAGCAGCTTTCCCTTCGCTCAACAAAGCACTTCCGTCGGTGTTAAGCTTGTGCCATCCAGTAGGTGGCGTTTTCCATCTCGTATTATCTACACCATGAATTTTGACATGTCTAACCTTTATAAAAATTACAGCCCACTCCCGAGCTATAGTTTTAATCTTCGAAAACGTATCTAAAGGCCCTTCTAGCTGGCCGTCAAAGATTAGTTTGTTTCTGGATTTCCATATGGACCAAACGGCTAAAAGGATCACTAAATACCATGGTATTTCCTCAAAAACACAGCTGCGAAATGTGTTCGACATACTTTCACGAATCCAATTCTCTGGGGTCAGTCTTTGGAATGCTAGAAGTTGTGTAGGATTGACAATCAACTCCCAAACTCTAGCCGCATATATGCAATCCCGAAGTGCATGAACTTGAGTTTCACTCGTCTCGTTACACCGTTGGCAAATGTCCGTAGGCGTGAGTTTCCTTGCTTTTCTTAAACTATTTGTGACTAAGCTGTTATGGTAGTATAACCAAAGGAAAATTTTGATCTTCTGGGGACAGTGCAGTTTCCAGATCCATTTCCATGTTGAAGGCGAGACCAATTGAGATATTGAAAGTGGCTCCGTTTCCACATCTTCAAGGCATCTATAGGCTGTTCGACATGTGAAATTTCCATTTGCTGAGGCACCCCATATTCTCACGTCATTGCACAATTTATGAATAGGAATCAGGACCTTTGAAATCTGATCACGAACATTAGTGGAGAGTGGAGTTCTGATTTTGTTGAAATCCCAGATATTATACTCACTAATGATGTCCGAAACTCGAAGGTTTAAGTCCTCCTCATGTATATCTCCTTCAATGATATCACATAGTCGTTCCTTGCCAGTCCATCTATCAAAAAACACCGAAATTGTTGTTCCATTCCCCACTCGCCATCTAATTTGAGCCTCCATTGCTTTGATGCTTCGTATGATTCCTTTCCATTGGTGTGAGTCCGTTGGTTTCGACCTATACTCCAAAATATCAGAATCTTTGAGATACTTTTTCCAATATATGTCCCCCCATATAGACATTTCTTTCTTCAAAACTTTCCATCCCGTTTTAGCAAGAAGAGATATGTTCATTTTCCTACTGCTTTTTAAACCCAAACCTCCATTTAATTTCCTACGTATCACTTTCGGCCATCCCACCTGGTGTAGCTTCCTTGTCTCACTTTTGGTGGACCACAAGAATGTTCTGTTCACCTTATCCAATTTGTTACAAATTGTCGCAGGTAACCACGCCAATTGCATAACGTAAGTCGGCATAGCCGAAGTTACTGCTTGTATCAATGTCGCTCTTCCAGCAAGGCTCAAGAGCTTAGCTTTCCAACTTGCAAGTCTGTTTTGAACTCGTTCGATGAGGTCTCTATATAAAATTGATGTTACTCTCTCATGCACAAGTGGAACTCCCAAATATTTACCCATGTTCGCCGTGCCTCCCATATTCAAAAATCCAAGGATTCTCCTTTTTTCTCTCCCATTGAGACCCGAAGAAGAGAAAAAAACCTTAGATTTGTTGTTATTTACTTTCATGCCAGAGGCATCACAAAAGGAGTTCATAATATCGCGAATGCACTTTGCATTTTTTATCGAGGCTCGGGCAAAGAGAATAAGATCGTCTGCAAAGAAGAGGTGGGATAGTCTAGGACCGCCCCTACAAGAGATCAATGGTTGCCATTTTTTTCCTTCGACCGCTTCTTCAATCAAATAAGCAAGTCTCTCCATACACAAAACAAAAAGGTATGGGGAGAGAGGGTCTCCTTGTCTAAGTCCACGCTTAGGTTGAATCGGGCTAAGCGCCTCCCCATTCCACAAAACTTGGAGTGAAGAACTTGTAACACAAGACATGATTAGAGTGATCAAATAGTGTGGTAAGCCAAAGAAATGTAGTGTTTGTTCCAGAAAAACCCAGCTGACCCTATCATACGCTTTCTCCAAATCAATTTTTAATACCATCCCACTAACTTTGCTCTTAGATCTCCGCAATGAGTGCAACATTTCTTGTACCACAAGAACATTATCATGAGTGCTTCTTTTAGGTATGAAACTGCTTTGAAAAGGACTAACATGATCCGACATCAACGGCTTAAGTCTAAGAGAAATAGTCTTCGTAATTATTTTATACAAAACATTACAAAGGGCTATCGGTCGGAACAAATTTATCAATCTTGGATTATCAACCTTAGGTATAAGGGAGACATAAGAATTACCTATTTGTTTAGGAATATCGCCGTTTCTGAATGCAAGTTCCACCGCTTCAAAGACTGTCTTATCCACCTCCGACCAATAAATTCATCCATCCACCAAACAACAGTATGTTTCATTTACTTCATTTCTATCACAATTTGTTTCTCAGTTTTATTTCAGGAAAACTATCCCATTTATTTTCGGTACGATTGAATTTTGCGACAAAAAATTTAAGGGAGAATTACTCAATATTTTGAATAGTAACTTGTACCGAAAATAAATGAGATAATTATCATGAAATAAAACTGAGAAACAAATTGTGATAGAAATTTAAAAAAATGAATTAAAAATAAAGAAAACAGATTGAAGAAGGAATTAAGAAAAAAATTAGATGAAGATAAAGAAAAATTTGAGATCGAAAAACATAAGGAATTTAAATAAATGAAGAAATTGAAACATAGTGTTGTTTGGTGGATAGATAAATTCATAATTAATAAAGAGATGTTTTTGTTTTTGACAAATTAATAAAGAAAATTTTTATTTATAAAAGGGGAAGTGTATTTTTTAAATAAAAACTTCTCACACTGTCTCATCGACATTTTTAGACTCTTAAAAAAAACTAATTGACAAAATCACCTCTCGTATATATGACACTTTACCCTCTGTGTATTAATAAAGAGAATTTTTAATTATTAAAGGGGCAGTGTATTTTTGAATAAAAACTCCAAAATTATAACAGATGGGGTTATTATTACAAGTGATACTTTAGGGGAGTAACTGATACCACCCCATACTTTAAGGGAGAATAATGTATTTCACCCTTGTTTATATATAATGAGTTAATGAAAATTTATCCTCCTATGATATGCATGATTTTTTATTTATCTCACTGTGATTTGAAAGAGCTCGTTTTGCTCCCCTATGATCTTATAAAAGTCTCACACTGTCTCCCCGACATTTTTAAACTCTAAAAATAAACTAATTGACAAAATCACCCCTCGTATATATGACACTTTATCTCATGTGTTACGATAAATGTGGCATTGTACCCCCATGTGTTATGATCATTGTTCTACTTAACCCTCCGATGTTACAAAAATACCATTCATGCTCAATTTCAATTTCGGCCAATGAGTAACGTATACTTTTTTGTTGAAGGAGGTAAATTTCACAAGTAACCTTTCTTAACTTGAAAAAGATTTTGTCCTCAGTTTTAGCAAACTACTTTTTAAAATCTTTTTGACAGTTAACTAAAATGTTTAGTATGCTCTTTTAAAAATATGCAAGGAAAGAATTCAATTGTAAACACCAGAATTTTTATAGTGGTTATATGAATAAAAATCATTTAGTCCACTCTTCCAAGTCACACAGATCTTGGGTTATACTATAATCACACAGATTATAATATATTATGCTTGTGCCGAACAACAAATGAACTGGCCACAAGTTCGTAATAGGAAATCACAAAGAAAACTTGTCCTCTGAAGTAATATCACTCACTAAGATTATCTACTTCTCACAACACTCTCTATTACAGATTCACTCAAAAATGTGATTTTCTTTTATCTTCAACTTTGCTTTCGTCAACATATGATTAGACAGATGAGTGTTATGTTCTTGAGTTTGAGACTTAGAAAAATTCTGCTTCAAATGCTCTCTGTTGTGTTGCCTCTTTCTTTAAACTCTTGAAGACACTCTCTATTTATACATGAGATTTGAGTTCTATCCGTTGAAGAAAGACAGAACAAATTTCCCTAGTACAGGTCCCCGTTTTTAGGAACGACTCTCTATCAGTTGCATTAAATATATCTAGCTGATACAAGGATTTCTTCAATCATTTGTCATAAATACCCTTCCTCTTAAGCATTTATTACTACAAGTGCATTTATTACCGTTGAGATGACTTGCTGATATTTTTCACTCTGCTGATTTAAACTTCTTGTCTGGACACCTGGCTGATCCCAAATCGAACTCATCTGATTTGAGTCTGCTGAAATTCACCAGTCTGATTTCTTTCTTCAGCAACAGATCAGTAGTCTTCTGGACCATAAGATCTGACCTTCTGATTTTTCCTCTTCCTTGGTCAAAGTCTCCTAAGGGATTTGACTAAGATTACATTACTTAGCTGATGATTATGTTTTGGTATCAAAACCTCCCTTAATCTTTAAACTCTATCTTCATCATCATCCAACAATTTCCCCCTTTTTGATGATGACAAAACTTCAGCTAAGTACATATATTTAAACTATAGTTAAGTCCTCAAAAATTTCTGAGATAGAAAAAATATGTTGGAAGTAACTTAAACTTTTATAGATATTCAGAAGATTACAAAGTACATGTTCAAGCAAATGAGATATAAAGAAGTAACTTGATACATAAATCTTCGATTAGTCAACTAGCCTAGAGTTTATATTCTGGTCATCAGCTTCTTCATCTTCTTCTTCCTCCTCTTCATCTTCATCTTCACCACTGGAAAAAGCATCATCAATAAGGTTTCTGTCAGCAGCATCAATTCCTCTTCTTATGTCTTCCATTCTCTTATACTTCACATCTGGATTTAGCTGTTCTTCATGAGTTTCCTTGATAGCAACAATCTCTATGTCAGATTTGGCTGTTTCCTTAGATTCTTCATCTTCATCAGTAGCTTATTCTTCAAGTACATTATCAACTGGTCTGCTTGTCTCTTCTTCATTTGTCTTTTCAGCAGCAGATCCATCAGCAGTTACTTGAATAGTTGCAATGGCAACATTTTTCCTCGATCTATCTTCCCCGTTTTTGTCATCATCAGCAAGGTTGAGTTCAACATTTTGCTTCACGTGAAATTTGAATATACTTGATAGTCAACATTGTATAATAATAACAATAATATAGTGAAAATACTTATTTTCAGTAGCTTGATATTTCTTTTACACTACGAAATTATTAAAAATCCAATCTTTTAATTCTAACAGCGTACCAATTGGTCCAATGACTGGACTGATTGCATATGATCTATGTCCGATTCAACTCAAGATAAGCATATAATTGTGTAATAACTAATATGTTTGTTTGAAATTTATGAATATGATATTTATTTAATCTGCAATAGTTGTTGTAAACTTGTAATATTATGAAGTAATTTGTTACGCTTCTACCATTAACGTATTAGGTAGAAATTCTATGATAATTTACAATTTATAACTTTACACAAAAATACATTTTACTCCTTAAATTATGGGGTGGTACCAATTACTCCGTGAAATATTACTTGTAACTCTTGCTCCTTATGTTATAGTTTTGAAGTTTTTATTCCAAAAATACTCATGTTCCTTTTATGAATAAAAAAATTCTTTATTAATTTATCAATTTTTTTATAATATTTTTTTATTAATTATGAATTCATCCATCCACCAAACAATACTATGTTTCACTTAATTCATTTATTTTAATTCCTTATGTTTTTCGATCTCAAATATTTTTAATTATTTTCATATCATTTTATTCTTTATTCCCGCTTCAATCTATTTTCATTATTTCTCGTTTTAAACTTTTATTTTTTTTAATTTCTATCTCAATTTTTTTCTTTGTATTTTTCTTAGTTTGTATTAAGTGATAACTATTTCAATTATTTTCGGTACGAAAGAATTTTGCCAAAAAAAGTTGAAGGGAGAATTACTCAACATTTTGAATAATAATTTGTACCAAAAATAAATGAGATAATTATCACAAAATAAAACTGAGAAAAAAAATTGTGATAGAAATTAAAAAAATTGAATTAAAAATAAAGAAAACATATTGAAGAAGGAATAAAGAAAAAAATGAGATGAAGATAAAGAAAAATTAGAGATCGAAAAACATAAGGAATTAATGTGAAGAAATTAAAACATAGTGTTGTTTGGTGGATGGATAAATTCATAATTAATAAAGAGATGATTATGTTTTTGACAAATTAATAAAGAAATTTTTTTATTTATAAAAGGAGCAGTGTGTTTTTTGAATAAAAACTTCTCACATTGTCTCACCGACATTTTTAAACTCTAAAAATAAAACTAATTGACAAAATCACCACTCGTATATAAGACACTTTACCCTCTGTGAATTAATAAAGATAATTTTTATTTATAAATTGGGCAGTGTATTTTTTGAATAAAAACTCCAAAATTATAAAAGATGGGGTAAGTGTTACAAGTGATATTTTAGGGGTAACTGATACCACCCCATACTTTAAGGGAGAATAATGTATTTCACCCTTGTTTATATATATAATGAGTTAATGAAAATTTATGTATAATTTTTTATTTATCTCACCGTGATTTGAAGGAGCGCGTTTTACTCCCTTGTGATCTCATGAAAGTCTCACACTGCCTCCCCGACATTTTTAAACTCTAAAAATAAACTAATTGACAAAATCACCCCTCGTATATATGACACTTTATCCAATGTGTTATGATAAATGTGTCACTTTATCCCCCCCCCCCCCATGTGTTATGATCAATGTTCTACTTAACCCCCCGATGTTACAAAAATATTTTTCATGCTTAATTTCAATTTCGGTCAGTGAGTTACGTATACTTTTCTCAAATTATAGGGAGGGATAAATTGAACATTATGTATTTATAATAGCTCTTATTGAACATTATGCATTGATAAAAGATCTTTATATAATAACTTTTTATTTGATAAATTATTTATATTTTTCATGTATATATGATTTACATAGGACTAGAGGTCGATGTGAATGAGTTAAATCGAACACATTGTTAAATTTTGATTCGACAAGCCGGTTTCAAAACACTGGTTTGTGGGTTTGTCTATACTAGTGCTTCAGCTTAGTGTGTAATTAAAATTGTCGATTCAATGTGTAATTTCACTTGTCAATTCATTTTTACGAGAACGTGTGTGTATGTATGTATGAATGTATGTATATATGTATGTGTACACATGGTAATTAATGGTCTCGCACAAAGCTTTGAACTGCTGAGTAGACCACTTTTCTAAAATAACTTAGCTGATTTAGGTAAAATCAGAGTTTTAAGCAGATTACTTACAGTAGATTTGTAAAGTGTTTTTCACAAGTAAACTCTCATAACTTGAAAAAGATTTTGTCCCTAGTTTTAGCAAACTCTTCTTTTAAATCTTTTTGACAGTTAACTAAAATGTTTAGTATGCTCTTTTAAAAATATGCAGGGAAAGAATGCAAATATAAACACCAGAATTTTTATAGTAGTTATATGGATAAAAATCCTTCAGTCCACTTTTTCAAGTCACACAGATCTGGGTTATACTATAATCACACAAATTATAATATAATATGCTTGTGCCGAACAACAAATGAACTGACCACAAGTTCGTAATAGGAAATCACAAAGAAAACCTATCATCTGAAGTAATATCACTCACTAAGATGGATATCTACTTCTTACAACACTCTCTATTACAAAAAATGTGATTTTCTTTTATCTTCAACTTTGCTTTCATCAACATATGACTAGGCAGATGAGTGTTCTGTTCTTGAGTTTGAGATTTAGAAAAGTTCTACTTCGAATGCTCTCTATTGTGTTGTGTCTCTCTTTTAACTCTTGAAAACACTCTCTATTTATACTTGAGATTTGAGTTCTATCCGTTGATGAAAGACAGAACAAATTTCTCGAGTATTGGTCCCTGTTTTAGGAACTGCTCCCTACAACTGTGTACACTCTGCAGTACTTTTCTGTCAGTCGCATTAAATGCACTCAGCTGATACGAGGATTTCTTAAATCATTTGTCATAAATACCCTTCATCTTAAGCATTTATTACTCCAAGTGCATTTATTACCATTAAGATGACTTGCTATTCTTTTTCACTCTGCTGATTTAAACTTCTTATCTGATAAAGACCTGACTGATCCCAAATCGAACTCAGTGTCCTGAAATTCACCAATCCGATTTCTTTCTTCAGCAACATATCAGTAGTCTTCTGGACCATAAAATTAGACCCTTCTATTTGTCCTCTTCCTTGGTCAAAGTCTTCTAAGTGATGACTAAGCTTCTATTACTTAGCTGATGAGTATGTTTTGGAAATCATCAAAATCTCTCTTAATCTTTAAACTCTATCTTCATCTTCATCCAACAATTTTCCCCTTTTTGATGATAACAAAATTTCAACTAAGTACATGTACCCAAACTAAAGTTAAGTCCTCAAAATTTTTTGAAATAGAATAATATGTTGTAAGTAACTTGAACTTTTATAGATATTCAGAAGATTACAAAGTACAAGTTCAAGCAGATGAGATGTAAAGAAGTAAATTGATAAATAAATCTTCAATTAGTCAACTAGCCTAGAGTTTCTAGTCTAGTCATCGGCTTCTTCATCTTTTTCTTCTTCCTCTACATCTTCATCATTATCTTCACCACTGGAAAAAAAACATCATCATTATGGTTTTTGCCAGCAACATCAATTCTTCTTCTGATGTCTTCCATTCTCTTATACTTCACATCTGGATTTAGCTGTTCTTCAGGAGTTTCCTTGGTAGCAGCAATCTCTTTGTCAGATTTTGTTGTTTCCTTAGATTCTTCATCTTCATCAGTAGCTTCTTCTTCAAGTACTTTATTAAGTGGTTTGTGATAGAAATAGTGTCCTGCAAGCCAGCTGTATGGCTAGCATTAATTGTAATTAATGAGGAACTATTCAATTTAGATTAATAAATGCACTTTTATTAAATGGTCAACTTTATCTTATGTAATATTTGTCTACGCATAAGGATAGAAGTCCTTAGATCACAGGGCTATGGGACAACCCGTGGACTGATCTCTAAGGCCGTGATCTAGAACATATTCAAGAGTCGTAGAATCCAATCGAGATAGGACATCGTTGGATTCGGTTAGACTCTCACTGTTGTGTATACTCCGATGAACTGGAGGACGCTGGGGTCCACGAGCGTGACTAGGATAGTCGATACACATAAGTGGGTGGCTTGCTGGGATGGCAAGTGCACTGAATACCCCAATTAGGAAATAACTCACCATGGAAGCGGTAGTCGCATATCGGGGTTGAAGTTATTCCAATTTACAATAGTATACGAGGAACGATCCCTAACAACTTGAGATGATAGGGTTTATCTGGTGCGAGAACATCTATACTTTGATATGAGTTCCGATTGACTGGGGATAGCCAGAAAGTCTCTGTGGACTCATGTTGGGTATAGAGGAACTCGTATGCAGATTCATATCATCAACAAAGGATTCATTGACCCGACTTGATAGGTTGGAAAATTCTCCTATGGATTTCTGTGAGAAATTAATTCTGGTAAAATCCTTGGCCAAGGTAACTGACGACTTTATGTAAGTAGCTCATAAAGATTAAGTCAAAGAGAATTTATTTCGAGACCAGAGTACATAAGGTCAAGACAAAAGAAAAGGGAATCCGATAAAAGACCATACCCTTAAGTCTCGACTGGGAGATTGATCGATGGAGAGATTTTGTCGTATATGGAAATTATAAATGATAAAAGGTTCACTGAATTAATTCACCAGTGATTGGGCTCCATGGGCTTGTGACTAGACATCGACCGTGGAGTGTGGGAGAATTCCCAAATTAGCAGGGGTGCTAATTTTGGAATGATTAATCGACAGAGTGTTCGATTAATTTAGAGTATTAATTGCTCGAGTAATTAAATAATATTTAATTACAACCCACGGCCAATTATGTGGTGAACCTACGGGGGCATACACAATACACAAGTAGCGAATGCGAGGAAACAAGAACGAACCAGTCGACTGGGTCGACTGGGTCAAAATCGACTGGGTCGATTAAATGAGTGGGTCGACTGGGTCGACCCATATGGAACGGAAATGGATCCAATTGGAATTGGATCAAGATTATAAATTAAATTGGAATTTAATTTATGAGTAAATTAATTAATTAGGATTTAATTAATTAATGGAATAATTAATTTAATTAGACTTGGAGTTTAATTAATTAATTGGGAGATGATTTAATTAATTGGGCTATTTAATTGGGAGATTAAATAAAGCCCTGAAAGATTAATTAATATGGGCCATGAATTAATTAGAAGACTTAGTCTTCTAATTAAAGAGGGCCATGGCCCATGTAGGAGAATTAGTATCCTAATCCTATTAGGATTAGGGTATGGGAGATATCTATAAATAAGAGACTAGGTCTCATATCTCACACACAACCCTACAAGCAAAATTGCAAGAGCAAAAATTCTCTCTCCCTCTCCCACCAAATCGGCCGAACCCTTCCAGTGTCAGGAAGAATTTTTCGTCTTCGATTTTTGTTCCCAAATCGTTCCTAAAACCTAGATATTAATATAGCCTATGTTCTAGTCGATTAGGTATATTAATTTTCGTGATATTGTGGTGTATCAACTCGTAGAGGCGCAACACGTGGGGCGCTACCAAAAGGTGTGGGTCGATCAACCGGGGTCAGAATTCAAAGCTCATATTGCTAGCCTAGGATTTGCAAGGAGACAGGTATAAACGAGAAAACTTATACTGTCATTTATTTATGTTCATATATATACAACTAGAGAATATCCTGGCAAGATTCTTTAAGAGGCCCTAGAAAATTTTTATATTCCGCTGTGCCTAGGGCTGTTTTTCTTACCGAATCCCAACAGTGGTATCAGAGCCAACTCTAGGCTTTGTATATATATGAATTTGCGAATTCTGTGTTTATTAAATCATATGTTTGATTTATGTGGCTAGTTCTATAACTTTGCATGTTTTAGGACTTTATAGTTAAATTAGAGTTAATGGGTAATTTTAGATTCGTAGTTTTTATCATGTTATTTTAATTTTGGATTATGATTTAATTGGGACTGTTTTTAATTAAATCAAAAATAATCAAAACAAAAAAATTTTTTTTTTTTTGAAATTGGGTTCGACCGCGGTGGCACGCGGCGGTGCGCAGCAGCGCACCGCGGCTGGGCGGCCACCGCACGCTGCCGCACGCGGCAGCATGCACACAGCGCGCTGGCTGCGCGTGCCGCGCACGGCAACTGCCTACGGGCAGTCTGCCGCGCGTTGGCTACGCGCAGCAGCAGCCGCTGCGTGCGGCTCACGCGCGGCCTCCGTGGCCGCGTGTGTGCTGCCACGTGGCGGCACCCTGTTCGTCACTCCGTGACTGAATTTTGGTTGGATTCAATTTCTGCCTATTTTGGATGTCCTGAAAATCTTGGAGAATTTTAGAAGATTAGGAAACTTGGAGTTTTTTGGATAAGGTAGTTATTCTGTTAGAATTAAACACTACCTTAATTAAACTAATCTAATCAAAATAGGATTATCTTGAGAATCTTGGAGATTTGGGAATATTGGGAAACTTAGAGTTTTGGATAAGGTAAGAATCTTAGAGATTTAGATTACCTTAATTAACCAATCTTAATCAAGATAGGATTTGTAGATTACTTGAAGCTCAAGAAAGAGCTAATTAATCTTAGAGGTTAATTGTTAATTCAAAATTAATTAACTTGGATAAAATTTATGAATTAAAATTAATGGAGCCGGTAAATTTACATTTTTGCCCTTATGTGAATTTATGCATGTTCTTGAGTGAATATGTGGATTGGTCGATTTTGCCCTTAAGCCCTGTGTTGTTTTTGGTTTATTTATTTTTTGGGTTGTAATTAAATGGGCCTGATTGGTGCCCTTGCTTGCGCAAACAAATGTAATAGAATAGGACCATTTATTTTTATAAGTTAGACTTAGTTTAGGCTTGGAGCCGAGAAGACCTCATGAAGACTTGGAGATCCACATGGAGGCCCATTTACCTTGGAGGACATGGAGGCCCAATTCATTACATGGAGGCCCAATCAAGCTGGATATTACAAGAAGGCCCATGATGTATGGGTTTGAAAATTGTAATAGTTAGGACATTTAATTATCACCCTAGACTGACCAATTGATTCATCACGTGGCTCGTGATGGATCGCATAGGATGGGCAATCGACCAATCATATCTTGCTAGGTGATGAATGTTTACTTTTTCGCAAATTATTCTTTGATGTATGAGATGCATGCTTAGGATAGAAAACGTAAACAAGATAAGCATAATCTGATGAGACCTCGCACACTTAGAAACCTCCAATTGAACTTAAAATTCAATTAGAATATTAAATCGAATAACGGGCGCATATGAATAGTGTCTATGGTCCGAGCCTATCCAATTACTAGGTCTTAGGCATGTTGTACGAATATATCTCGATGTCTCACGAGTCGTGGGTCGAGCTATAGGAAGATAATATGTCTATTGCCTCGATGCACGAGTTTAGTGCCAAGGGAGGGGATAGCAAGGTTTTAGACGCTGTCTCACGAGTCGTGGGGCGTCTAGGATTGAACTATTTCTCTTCACGAGTATTGGACATGATTTAACGCTAGTAAATATGGATGTCTCACGAGTCGTGGGTCCATATCGAAAAACGAGGCTAAATGAACTTAAGGGTTAGCTGCGATGGTTAACCGTTGACGTAGTCGACCACCAAGTGGATCAAATAGTATGGCCAACGAGTCGTGGGTACTAGGAGATTGCATTTGGGCCTTAAGCCCGCTAGGATATTTTAAATTCCCGAAACTTATGTGGAGGCATAAGATTTTGATTAAAATAGTGGGAGTAATTTGCAAATAAAATCCATGTTTGTGAATTGTGCATTTTAAGTTAATCTTTCGCGTATTTATTTCTTCTATCGTCGTTTTGTAGATATAATGTCTAAGAATCCGATTTCCATCATACTTGAACATAACAAATTGACTGGACCAAACTTCCATGACTGGGTCAGGAACCTTAAGATCATTCTCGCTTCTGAAAAGCGAGGTTTTGTCCTTGATGGGCCCCCTCCCGAACTTGTTAAGGATGCCGATGAAGCTGAGAAAGAAGCCCTGGATTTATGGCTTGACGATGACTTGCAGTCACGTTGTCTCATGTTGGCATCCATGTCGAATGAACTTCAAAAGCAGCACGAGCATATGAAGTCTTCTTTTGAAATCTACACGCACCTGAATGGTTTATTTGGGGTGCAAAGTAGATATGAGCGGTATGAAACTGCCAAGACTTTGCAACAAACGAGGATGGCTGAAGGTGCTGATGTTCGATCTCACTGCATCAAGATGATTGGGCTTATTGAAAAGCTTGGTCATCTTGACGTAAAGATGGACAAGACCTACTGCCAGGATATAATCCTCCAATCGTTGCCAAGATCATTCGAACAATTCGTAGTGAACTACAACATGCACAAGATGAATGTTGAACTTCACGAGTTGGCTAATATGCTCGCCACTGCCGAGGCTTCCATGAAAAGAGAGAAGCCAGTGATGGTTGCTACCTCGACCCAATCCAAGTCCAAAAGGACAAAGAAAGGGAAGGGGAAAGGAAATGCTTCTTCAAGCAAAGGCAAAGCACCATCTGGGCCCATAGGGAAGGGAAAGAAGCGTAAAGCTTCGTCTGGTGAACAGAAATGTTTCTACTGCAAGAAACCTGGACACTGGAAGAGGAACTGCAAAGAGTTCTTGGAGAGCTCGAAAGGTATATTCCTTGTTGAAGTTAATTTATCAATTAACTGTGCATCATGGGTGCTAGACACTGCTTGTGGTTCTCATCTTTGTAATGATTTACAGGTGATGGGAGCAACAAGGCCACTTAGGCCAGGGGATTGGATCCTGAGATTTGGCAATGGAGCTAGAGCTGCTGCCGAGGCCATAGGCGAAGTGGAGTTAGATTTAGGTGGTAATAAATTAGTCCTTAGGAACGTTCTTTATGTACCTGGTTTGGTGAAAAACATTATTTCAATTCCTGTTTTGGATAATGAAGGTTTTAATTTTACTATTAATAAAGGTTCCTTTTCGTCATTCATGAATGATAATATGTTTTTCACTGGTACATTGAAAGATGGACTATATACCGTTGAACCACCTAAGTTAGTGATGCATGTACAACAAAACAAAAGGAAACAAGATAATGAAATATCTGCCCAATTATGGCACGCTAGACTTGGACATATATCTAAGTCAAGGATTCAAAAGTTAGCATCATCTGGCGCGATTGAAATCAATCGCATTGATGAAATGCCAACATGTGAACCATGTTTAAAGGGTAAAATGGCTAAGTTGCCGTTTAAGGGAAACCCTGAGCGAGCCAAGCAAACATTGGACTTAATACATACTGACGTATGTGGACCACTAAGAAAAAGCGCCCGAGGGGGCTATGACTACTTCATCACTTTCACTGACGACTTTAGTCGTTATGGATATGTGTTCTTGTTGAAACACAAGTCTGAAGCCTTTGAGCGATTCAAAGAATTCAAGATGGAAGTAGAGAATCAACTTGGTCATACGATAAAGGCTCTTCGTTCTGACCGAGGTGGAGAATTTCTTAGTAACGAATTTCTGAATTATCTTGTAGAGCATGGAATATTATCGCAGTGGACTCCTCCTGCAACACCCCAATTAAATGGAGTAGCAGAGAGAAGGAATCGAACCTTGATGGACATGGTTCGATCCATGATGAGTGCCACTGACCTTCCTCTTTCATTTTGGGGACATGCCCTCCTCACGGCAACGAAGATACTGAATATGGTACCTTCAAAATCCGTAGAAAAGACACCATACGAACTATGGTTTGGCAAGGCACCCTCATACGCATTCATGCGCATATGGGGATCTCCCGCTTACGTTAAAAAGTTAGTGGGAGATAAATTGGAAACTAAATCCACTTTGTGCAAATTCGTGGGGTATCCGGAAAACTCAATAGGATACGAGTTCTACGATCCTACAAGGCAAACAACGTTTGTCTCGAGGAACGCTCACTTCTTGGAGAAGGATTTCTTGGTGGACAAGAAAGAAAATAACGTAGAACTAGATGAGGTCACTGAAGCTGAAAAGGCCTTAGAGGTCGATCGAGCTGACCCGTCACCACAGGCAGTGGGAGAACAAGAGCATGAAAGTGCACCAGAAAGTACACCGATACTTCGTAGGTCAGAAAGACAACGTAGAGAACCCGAGAGGTACTACGGTCTGCTGCATGAGACTGGACAGTCTCTAACCGACCCAAGGACTTACGAAGAGGCTATGCTAGACATAGACTCGGGAAAATGGCGCGAAGCCATGGAATCCGAACTGGACTCCATGCACTCAAACAAGGTCTGGGCCTTGGTAGATCCACCAGTGGGAGTGGCTCCCGTGGGTTGCAAGTGGATCTATAAGCGAAAGCTTGGAGTGAACGGAGAGGTGATTACCTACAAGGCGCGACTAGTGGCAAAAGGATACACTCAAAGACCAGGTATCGACTTTGAGGAGACCTTCTCGCCCGTCGCAATGCCCAAATCCATTCGGATCTTGCTGGCCATAGCTGCGTGGTATAACTACGAGATATGGCAAATGGATGTAAAGACTGCCTTTCTCAATGGAGACATTGATAAGGAGATCTACATGGAGCAACCAAAAGGATATGCATCCAAAGGAGATGAACACAAGGTGTGCAAACTCCAGAGGTCCATTTATGGACTAAAGCAAGCTTCCCGAAGTTGGAACATTCGTTTTGATGAGACAATCCAAACTTTTGGATTCATCAAGAACATGTTCGAACCTTGCGTGTACAAGAAGATCAGTGGGAGTACAGTTGAATTTTTGGTGCTTTACGTTGACGACATTCTTCTCATTGGAAACAATGTAAAAGCATTGTCTGAAACTAAAGCATGGTTGTCTACACAATTCTCAATGAAGGATATGGGAGAAGCATCCTTTGTACTAGGTATAAGGATCTACCGTGATAGATCAAAAGGACTGCTGGGCCTCTCCCAATCCCAGTACATAGACAAAATCTTGAAAAGATTTAATATGGAAGAATCCAAGAGAGGATTGCTTCCAATGAGACATGGAATTGCACTCTCCAAGTCTATGGCCCCAAAAACACCTGAAGAGAGAAGCAATATGTCTCGAGTACCATATGCATCCGCGATAGGAAGCATAATGTATGGTATGCTATGTACGAGGCCAGACGTAGCGTACGCTCTTAGCGTAACAAGTCGCTACCAGTCTGATCCAGGTGAGCATCACTAGATAGCCGTAAAGACAATTCTGAAGTACCTGAGAAGGACTAAGGAATTGTTCTTGGTATACGGTGGAGAAGAATTGAAATTGGAAGGCTATACAGACTCGAGCTTCCAGTGTGATGTAGACGACTTCAAGTCGACATCAGGATATGTTTTCTGCCTCAATGGTGGTGCGGTTAGCTGGAAGAGCTCCAAGCAGGAAACAACCGCGGATTCAACCACTGAAGCAGAATACATTGCCGCGAGTGACGCAGCAAAGGAAGGTGTTTGGATGAGGAACTTCATCCAGGAATTGGATGTGATACCTAGCATTGCTGAGCCCATTACTATCTTCTGCGATAATAATGGGGCAATAGCGCAAGCAAAGGAGCCGAGATCTCATCAGAAATCCAAGCACGTACAGAGACGATACCATGTGATAAGAGATATCATTGGTAGATGAGACATTAAGATGGAACGTGTCGACTCAGAAGATAATACGGCGGACCCACTAACGAAGCCTCTGCCCCAAAAGGCATTTGAGAAACATCTGCATAAGATGGGACTCAAGAACATAAAAGACTGGCTTTAGGACAAGTGGGAGATTGATAGAAATAGTGTCCTGCAAGCCAGCTGTATGGCTAGCATTAATTGTAATTAATGAGGAACTATTCAATTTAGATTAATAAATGCACTTTTATTAAATGGTCAACTTTATCTTATGTAATATTTGTCTACGCATAAGGATAAAAGTCCTTAGATCACAAGGCTATGGGACAACCCGTGGACTGATCTCTAAGGCCGTGATCTAGAACATATTCAAGAGTCGTAGAATCCAATCGAGATAGGACATCGTTGGATTCGGTTAGACTCTCACTGTTGTGTATACTCCGATGAACTGGAGGACGCTGGGGTCCACGAGCGTGACTGGGATAGTCGATACACATAAGTGGGTGGCTTGCTGGGATGGCAAGTGCACTGAATACCCCAATTAGGAAATAACTCACCATGGAAGCGGTAGTCGCATATCGGGGTTGAAGTTATTCCAATTTACAATAGTATACGAGGAACGATCCCTAACAACTTGAGATGATAGGGTTTATCTGGTGCGAGAACATCTATACTTTGATATGAGTTCCGACTGACTGGGGATAGCCAGAAAGTCTCTGTGGACTCATGTTGGGTATAGAGGAACTCGTATGCAGATTCATATCATCAACAAAGGATCCATTGACCCGACTTGATAGGTTGGGAAATTCTCCTATGGATTTCTGTGAGAAATTAATTCTGGTAAAATCCTTGGCCAAGGTAACTGACGACTTTATGTAAGTAGCTCATAAAGATTAAGTCAAAGAGAATTTATTTCGAGACCAGAGTACATAAGGTCAAGACAAAAGAAAAGGGAATCCGATAAAAGACCATACCCTTAAGTCTCGACTGGGAGATTGATCGATGGAGAGATTTTGTCGTATATGGAAATTGTAAATGATAAAAGGTTCACTGAATTAATTCACCAGTGATTGGGCTCCATGGGCTTGTGACTGGACATCGACCATGGAGTGTGGGAGAATTCCCAAATTAGCAGGGGTGCTAATTTTGGAATGATTAATCGACAGAGTGTTCGATTAATTTAGAGTATTAATTGCTCGAGTAATTAAATAATATTTAATTACAACCCACGGCCAATTATGTGGTGAACCTACGGGGGCATACACAATACACAAGTAGCGAATGCGAGGAAACAAGAACGAACCAGTCGACTGGGTCGACTGGGTCAAAATCGACTGGGTCGATTAAATGGGTGGGTCGACTGGGTCGACCCATATGGAACGGAAATGGATCCAATTGGAATTGGATCAAGATTATAAATTAAATTGGAATTTAATTTATGAGTAAATTAATTAATTAGGATTTAATTAATTAATGGAATAATTAATTTAATTAGACTTGGAGTTTAATTAATTAATTGGGAGATGATTTAATTAGTTGGGCTATTTAATTGGGAGATTAAATAAAGCCCTGAAAGATTAATTAATATGGGCCATGAATTAATTAGAAGACTTAGTCTTCTAATTAAAGAGGGCCATGGCCCATGTAGGAGAATTAGTATCCTAATCCTATTAGGATTAGGGTATGGGAGATATCTATAAATAAGAGACTAGGTCTCATATCTCACACACAACCCTACAAGCAAAATTGCAAGAGCAAAAATTCTCTCTCCCTCTCCCACCAAATCGGCCGAACCCTTCCAGTGTTAGGAAGAATTTTTCGTCTTCGATTTTTGTTCCCAAATCGTTCCTAAAACCTAGATATTAATATAGCCTATGTTCTAGTCGATTAGGTATATTAATTTTCGTGATATTGTGGTGTATCAACTCGTAGAGGCGCAACACGTGGGGCGCTACCAAAAGGTGTGGGTCGATCAACCGGGGTCAGAATTCGAAGCTCATATTGCTAGCCTAGGATTTGCAAGGAGACAAGTATAAACGAGAAAACTTATACTGTCATTTATTTATGTTCATATATATACAACTAGAGAATATCCTGGCAAGATTCTTTAAGAGGCCCTAGAAATTTTTTATATTCCGCTGTGCCTAGGGCTGTTTTTCTTACCGAATCCCAACAGTTTGCTTTTCACTACTTCATTTGTCTTTTCAGCAGCAGCAGATCCATCAGCAGTTACTTGAATAGTTCCAATGGCAACATTTTTCCTCGATCCCTCTTCCCCGTTTTCATCATCATCAGCAGGGTTGAGTTCAAAGGACGAGATGTTAACAGCAGGACAAAGCTTCTTGATGTTTTGATCCATGATATTCAGGTGTATGGTCAGATGATTTAAAGTTGATTCAGCTTGGTCCTTCATACAATCAACATTCAATTGAAGTGTTGATATTTCCCTTTGCGCCTCATCATTGATGGTTGTGAATTCCTGCATTATGCTTCCAGTCTTATCAATATCAGCAACACCGATCTCTTTCATGACCATTGCAACATGGGCTAAAGCTTTCACATCTTCAATGTTTTTGTTCATGCTCAAAATTCTCTGAGTCAGTGCCAATGAGTTATCTGGCGATAGAGGAAAGTTGTTTATGGCATTCTGCACAACTTTTGCAGTAACCTCCTCTATGTGCTTCAGCATCATTTTATTCTTCTCTTTCATATCCTTCATTGCATTTTCAATTAACATCTGCATTGACTCCATGAGTGATGAATGGAGGTTAGCAGCAGGAATGGAGGTTGATGTAGCAGCAGTCCCATCCTGGTGGACATGAGTGTCTTGAGGAACACTTTCATCTTCAGCTTTCCATTCAGGGGCTGAAGGATTCTTTTGAATAACTTGTTTATCCTTGTCCTGATCTTCTTTAGCTGGCTCATTAGCTTTGTGAATGACTTTAGCAGTATCATTAGCAGATACAGAAGTCATCTGATGATTTAGGAACAACGGCATGAATGGTGAAGTGGATTGTTGCGTGCAGAGCTGTTCCTGGTACTTGCTGATTTTCGAGCCAAAAGCTATTTGTTGCCGGCTTGGCAGACTGGGAATATCACTAGAAGTACCTTGGCCATATCTTGACCTTTCTACCCACTTCTCCAAGATTGTGTAGACAACTATCTTTACTGCTCTATCAATTGGATCATTATTTGGGCCTAGCCTATTTAGCAGGGCATCCTTGATAGACTCAGCTTCCTTCTGTACAATGGCTCTAGCATAGCCATGTAGTACATTATGAACAAAATCGGTGTCCAAAGCTTGTGTAACTGAAGTGGTGTGCAGCCATCTCACAACCCATTCTTCTTCAGTTGCAAACTCCTTCCAAGCTTTAAGTTCTGCTACAGACTTGTTCACCCTGTAATCCCTCCATTTGTTATATCTGATCTTTTCAGGAAGGAAAACAATATTGGTTTGCAGTAGCTGATCAAATTGTTCCAGCTCTGCTTCAAACTTGGCAAAAGCAGCAGTGCTACTCTTGACGATCTCAAGAGCTCTACGCACTTCGAGTTTCTTTTTTTTCAGCCTTAGACCAGGTGGCAGAATTTGCTTTGCATTCAGAGACTGTCCAATCTTGATGCCTCCAGTCCTTCTAGGAACATGAGCATCCTTTTTGCTCAGCTCTAAAGATATGGCCAGATCATCATCTTCTTTTGCCATAAGCTGCCTCTGTTATTAGTTTCTTCTGAGTTTCCGCTTTGCTCAGTTCAATAACCTTTAGAAATCAAATTGATATTTGACTCGAGATTAATTCATTAATCTTTAATTCAAAATTGTTAACTATCACTACTAGAAGAAGATGAAATTTCAACGAAAATTTCGACATATTTAACAAAAAATCGGTTGAAATTTCAATAATTCGACAGAAAAAATCCATCACAGAAAGGCTCGTCGAAATCAAAATTTCGACAGATTTTTCGACAGAAATTTCAATAGAAAATTTTCTGTTGAAATTTCAAATTGCACCAGAAACAAATCTGTCGAAAATGTGAAATTTCAACAGAAATTTTCTGTCGATTTTCATAAATTTCGACAGATTTTTTTTTGTCGAAAATTTTCCAGTTGAAATTTAGAACAGTTTCTACGAATTCAATATTGGACAGAATCTTTAATTTAATCTGTGTTTACACTAATTATCGATTTTCCACACAATCTAGATTGACGACAATTGTACATTCTAATTAAGCATCAATTAACCAGCATTAATTATCCAACATTCATCGAAATAAAAAAAATCCCCAAGTATCAAATACAATCTAATTAAACATCAAACAACATTCAAATGCCCAAAATATGCTAAAATCCCTAAACATCCAACAAAAGTACCAAAATAAGTTTGTCAAAATACGATCATACATAACAAATGAACGAGCACTAAGTTTTCTAGAATTACTAATCATCATTCTGTGTTTCGGGAACTTGAGTGCATTGGGCTCTTGAATTTGGCCCTGTTGAGACGGTTGCTCAGCGGTACTGGGCAGATTATAAAACATGGAAAGGTATTTGGTTGGTACATATGAGGAAAGAGAGAAGATAGCATACCCGATTGCATCATATTAGCCATGGGCCCCTGGGAAGGTTGAAACGCACTCGTCTGATGTTCAAAAACTCCAGGATTCGTGAAATTTAGTGTCGGATGTGAAGATGTGTCCGCCTGATTCTGGATTGCTGCAGACAACATTTGGACATACATTATCCTCTGCATTTCCATCTCAGATCTATGTTGTGCCCTTATTGTCTCCACCGAATCAAAGACCAATGCCAACTTATTTTCAAAGTTGACAGTCGTTTAATTGTCTGTTCATCGGGTGGCGCAACAGTGTAATAAGTCCCTTGTGTGTATGAATTCTGAGTAGAACGCGTCGGACGTACACAGGAAGCCTACTTGCAAGTCCGTAGACTATCCCCTTATTCGACACACTCTGTGTTTTTGCCTACGTCTGAAATTAGAAGTATGAAAACAGAGTTATTATATTTAATAAACCAACAAACATATAATAAACTAGGAAGTTACTTTTTCTAATAGTTGTTCAAATTATACCTGCAACTGAATCTCAGGTGACGGGAAAAATGGTTCTCCTCCATCTGATTGGACGATTGACCAGGTAAATTTCCCAAATAATGATTCTACATATCAAATAAGTTTGTAAGTGTACTCCTAAGATTTAGGTGTAATAAAACTCAACTAAAGTATTCAACTTACGTAAGCTTTCTCTGCTTTTTGATTTGCCCATTCTATTCCTCCTTCCGCATTTTTTTTGGCATATTATGCGAAAAGAATTTCATCTTGTCTTGGTGCACGTCGTAACTCCTCCCGCTGAAAATGAACCCGATATTTGAAAACATATTTAATTAATGCAATCAAGAGATGCGAAAATAAATATTTGTACAACTTAGTTAACAATTCTTTTTCAACCATGATCCGAGGTTTAGCCCCACTGAAATGAGCTATTTTGCCACCACTATCTGGCACCCGATTTTCCTTGGCTTTTTGACACTTCTCCTGGTATTCCTCCATCTCCCAATACACCTTTGACGCATCATACTCATCTTCATTTATATAACCCGACCTCTTCTCTGTCTTTAAAACGTTGAATAAGTGGCATTCCCTTGTAAACCAACAATTCCAGGGGGCACTCCCCGTAAACCAGAAGATTTTGGAACATACCTGATGGAGCTCTTACCTGATGTAACCTTCCTAGTATCATTGTCAGAAAGAGCCTTTTTCTTTTTATTCCGCCTTTTCCTGTTAATGTTTTGAAATCCATCATTTTGAACATCACTCTTGGCCCACAAATCAGTCTCAATAACCTTCAAAGCCTCAGACACATTCCCACTTCCCGTAGTAGCGTCTTTCAAATTGATACCCTCTCCAGTAGTTGTCTGCTCACTCTGATTAACCTTTCCATTGTTACAGTTTCCATTAGTGCGTCCCAGAACTCTACATGAAGAACAATACTGGAGCCGATTCTCATAAATAATTGGTTGATAAACAACCCTCCCACTACATGCTGGAATCCCTAGGGGAACCTCAAGAAGAGGATCCTCCAGTAAATTGATCTCAATGCAAACCCGAGCACCTTTTCTATTTGTAAAGTTGGCAGTCGCCTCATCAATACGCAATGGTTTCCCAATCATGGCTGCTATCTCAAACAAAGCATCAGAATTATAAAGACAGTATGGAAGACCTTTCAAGAACACCCAACACGGAACAATAGCATATTCCTCCTCAGCTTTATAATCAAGCGTCCATTTTGCAACCTTCATGGGACAACCATAGAAGTTCCACATTCCTTTAATACATAGCCTAGTATAATCCTCTTCACAATGAAGTAAAATTGCCACATTTCTCCTATCCATCATCCCAAGGGACCACTCACCTTTCAATCCAAAGTTTTGAAATGCTTTCTTCAACGCCAAAAACCCAAGGACTCCATAACTAAAACGACCAACAAGCATAAACTCAAGAGGCTTCATCAATTTTTCTATTTCTACCTCCATAAATTCCACACATGGTTTCCCTTTCAAAAGAGTATGCGGCTTTGGAGCCACAATCCTTTCAGCTATCGGTCTCCGAGCAACTTCAATTAATAATTTGTTCATACTATAAGAAAATGCTCTTCAAACCCTTCTTTTATATATTTTCTTAATAACCCACTCATCAGCGACATTCCAACGAAAACATCTCTGTAAGTATCAAACAAACATACGTAAGAGTAGGGATAATTATGTGCAAAAAGTGAAAAACATACCTTGAATTCGTTCCACCACATCTCTTTTAGATGATCCTCGATCTCTTGTCTTTCTCAAGTGCAAGTACAACATGATCAAGATTGTGACAAACCAACTCAGCATTATTGGGAGTGTATATAACAATAGGGTGGTCTCTACTTATATGCATGGTTCTTAAAGTTTCTTCATGCACATTACTTAACCCAAAAACTAGGCCTCCGTCAGCCATCCTGTGTTACATAAAATCTTAATATGTGAATATATAATCTATGAGAAAATCATAAAATATTATAGAAACATAAAAATAAGTCGTAGGAGGTAAAAAATTGAACGTACTGTTTTTATGATTCAAAAGATCCACTCAAACCTAATTCTAGGTATATTGGTCTTATTCCACGAAACATGTTTCTATTTCAAGGCTCTGATACCTCCTGTGACGCCCCGACTAGGTCACCGAGCTCGGAATAAACGATGATTAACTATACGGACTAGTCGTGCGTCAAACTAGCAGCATAATGGAGAAATTTTATATTATAATTAATCATCACAGCGGAAGTATTGAAATTCTAAGGTCTTCAGAAGAAGGGACGACGACCCCACTACCCGACCCATAGTACATAACTTTACAACGAAGTTTCATCGTCAAATTATTCGATAAAGTAAATATATACCTCACTGAATATAAGATGTCACTCCCATGTCAAAGTAATATATTCAACCCAACACCTAAAAATTAACATCCTTATACCTCCATACGAGGAGCGACCTCGCAAAAACGGAATGACATGCCCGGGTACATGTCGACCCAGCTGAAAGCACAATTACCTTCAACTATACTCCTCAACTAAATCACGGAGGGGTACTGAACAAAGAGACCATACACTGACGGCCCGATGCCGTCCAGCAGTCACCTCTGTTAGTTTCAGGGCCCAACTTCCCAAGGGCGTCCCCAAGGTTTACAGCAATACAATTTTAAGTGAACTGGGATCCGGACATTGTCCGGTGTTAACAATAATACCACTTACCAGATGAAATATAGAATAAGATATGCAGGACTATGGAATAAGAAGCGAATTAAAATTTAAGGATAAAATAATTGAAGGAACTATTGTAAGACAAGGTAATTGATTGATAGAATAAAATAAAGAAATGATTTTATAAAACAAAGATGTGAACTAGAGAGTAAGTGTGGAAATTTTTCTCAGGGCAAATGCCGTATTGAAGAAGAGAAACCTCACCTTAAGTCGAAGAGTGAGTGTCTAAGCTTAAATCCGCATTTCAGTCTATTCCTTAAAACCTAAGTGTTGTTAGATAAATAGAGTGGATTAATTTGATAATAATTTTATATATTAATCCATATTTACTTTTATCTTCATAATATTTCTACGAGTGTATTATATGTGTTACTATACTCACCTTATTACATATGTAATTGATTTCTCTATTTTTATAATATGATTTCCATGTGACTTCTTTATAAGACAATAATCTGCATTTAACCATTAGTCTTTTGTCAGTATATGACTTCAAAATAGTAAGTATTAGGTTACATTCCTTCGATTTCTATGTGACTTCTTTATAAGACAATAATCTGCATTTAACCATTAGTCTTATGTCAGTATATGACTTCAAAGTAGTAAGTATTAGTTTACATTCCTTCATTCTTCTAAGGAAAATCAAGATATAAATGCAAGTAAAGTTAGTTAAATAAACACTATTTCGAATGGTAAGACACCCTTTAGTAATAAAATTCTAAAATCTCCCCTAATTATATAAGTTTAAAGCTAATCGAACTATCATAAGAAGTTTTCAATATGCATAATTATATCTATTCAGGTTAAATAAGTTTTAGGATACTTTAGCCATAGTTCTTTTAAGAAATTAGTAGTTGATGTACTAATTAGTTAACTTCATATTATTATATAGGCCTTGTACAAAAGCTAAATGGTACTCCAATTCTTCATCACTTTTTTTTAAATATCTTTCATCACCTATTCTTCAACATGTATAAATACTAAAACATATCTTTTATTATGTTCAAGTCTTCAAGCAAATTCAAGACATATCTTTTATTATATTCAAGTCTTCAAGCCAATTCAAGTAATTTGGTTATTTACTTATCTTAAAAAAAATCACCATAACCTTTTATCTTAAGTAGTAATGAAGTTCCATAATTTAGTAAGGATAATCCAAATAATCAAAGAATTCATCAAATGTCATATTTTATTCTTGTTTTAGATAAGCTATATTTCATTAGGTATGTATATTCTTGATCAAATAAGTAAAGCAATCATAAAAATGACTTTATAAAATTTGTATGAAAGGGCTTATATACTCAACTATTTAGTTGCAAGGATTATCAGATTAAATATTGTTGCAAATCTTTTTACGAACTCTACCAAGTTACGTATTACAAATAAATCACTCATCTTCTATCAATTATTTGATTAGTTTCTATTACCACTTAATTTTTCGATTTAAACACACATTATGAGGTTATTTAGAGTCTTAAAACAAAAAGAAAAGAAAGAAAAAAATTAGTTTTTACACACTAAAACCGAAACAGCCCCAAACAGTCCAGCGAGTGACTTTCACTAGCGGGTACTGCTCTGAAAATGCGCCGCTAGGTACCCCATGCGCCGAAGGTATTCGACATCTCCCATACCGTCAAACTCCAAATTCTGTCTTCTTTCCAAAGGTGTAAACGGTTTACAAAAAGTCCTAGCCAATTTCGAGAAACAACCAATTTACAGAGGCTGCGCAAAAACAGGGGAATAAAATGTGTACCTTAATTTCTTCTTTCTTGCTTGTGGGATTGGGAAGATGTTTGAAACTTATCTACTCCTTACTGAATAAGGGCTGGGGGAACGAAATTTTGTTATCAAAATGAGTTACAATTAGAGAACTTTTAATTATTTGATGAAGAGACGAAAGATCTTACCCTTTTTAACTTATTCTCACTTCTAGCTTAGGGATTTGGGGAAAAGTTTGTGCTTGATTGTTCTTGATAGTAATGCCTCTAATTTAGTAGCTGAAAAATGAATAGTTTGGTTTTCTCACCTGAGGGCCCTATCTCCTTATTTGGCAAGAGAGTATAAAGAGGAGAAAGAGGAATTTTTTTGGTGTGGTGAAGTGGGCTCTAGGAGTTGCCTTATATAGAAAGATTTAAGGGTGTGATTGTAATAATTGAAAAGAGTTGGGGGTCAAATTGAAAGGTAACTTATTGTAAGATTAAACTTGCTATTTTATGTATATATAATATATGTATTCGGGGTATTACATCCAGTCTTCGTGTCTTCTTCATCTTCTTCTTCTGTTTGTTCGTCTTCATCTACTTTTTCCTCTGTTTCAAAGGAGGCAACTTCGTCAACCAAGTTTCGATCATAGCATGATTGTGACATGTTGTATTCGACTTTTATAGTCATCATTTGCAAGGAAAACGACAAGTCAGTTTGAGTGTCACACCCTTCCCATAAAGGTGTTTGGGCAGTAGTCAACAATTCATAGAAACGTTGATAATCTGCGTTGGGAATAGATTTCCCTTCAGTGGTCACAAAGCTGTGCACATCCCTCATAGCATCATGTACAAGATCTTCGTAATGGTTGTGAACCTCGTTATGAAAAAATTGAGGTCTCGAAGCTTCAATGTTGTTATAATTCACAGGTGGCTCAACTTCACCGTGTGAATTCCAATACCAATAGCCTGGCTTGAATCCCCACTTACACAAATGTACTACTACAAGCTCACATTTAATGTGCTTAAGATTTTTACATTTTCGACACAGACACCTAATTTCATTAGCCGATGATATAACTCCAGCATGCGACATAGCATGGCCAACTCCGTCGCAGAAAGGCTCGTCAAAATCAAGATTTCGACAGATAAAATTTCAACAGAAATTTCGACAGATTTTACAAGAAATTTCAACAAATTTCAATATTTCGACGGAATTTTCGACAGAAAAAATCCGTCGCAGAAAGGCTCGTCGAAATCAAGATTTCGACAGAAAAAATTTCGATAGATATTTCGATAGAAATTATTTCTGTCGAAATTTCAAAATTTCGAAAGAAATTTTCTGTTGATATTTTGAAATTTTAACAAAAAAATTCTGTCGAAATTTCTTAATTTCGACATATTTTTTCTATCGAAAATGTGAAATTTCAACAGAAATTTTCTCTCGAAGTTTTGAAATTTCAACGGATTTTTTTGGTCGAAATTTCAAAATTTTGACAGAATTATTTTTGTTGAAATTTAAACAGTTTCTACAAATTCAATATTGATCTGAATCTTTAATTTGATTTGTGTGTACACTAATTATCAATTTCCACACAATCTAATTTGGCAACAATTGTAAATACTAATTAAGCATTAATCCAACATGCATCGAAATAAAATAACTCCAAATATCAAATACAATCTAAATAAACAACAAACAACATTCAAAATACCCAAAATATGCTAAAATCCCTAAACATCCAACAAAAGAACCAAAATAAGTTTGTCAAAATACGATCATACATGACAAATGAACGAGCACTAAGTTTTCTAGAATTACTAATCATCATTCTGTGTTTCGGGAACTTGAGTGTCATTGGGCTCTTGAATGTGGCCATGTTGAGACAATTGCTGAGCAGTACCGGGGAGACTATAAAACATCGGAAAGGTATTTGGTTGGGACATATGCGGAAAGAGAGAAGATAGCATACTCGATTGAATCATATTAGCCATGGGCCCCTGGGAAGGCTGAAACGCACTCGCCTGATGATAAAAAAACTCCAGGGTTTGTGATGATGTGAAGATGTGCCCGCCTGATTCTGAATTTCTACAGACAACATTTGGACGTACATCATCCTCTACATTTCCAGTTCGGCTCTATGTTGTGCCCTCATTGCCTCCACCGAATCCAAGACCAATGCCAACTTATTTTCAAAGTTGAAAGTCGTTCAATTGTCTGTTCATCGGGTGGCACAACAGTATAATAAGTCTCTTGTGTGTATGAATTCTGAGTAGAACGCGTGAGACGTACACAGGAAGCCCGACCTGCAAATCCGTACACTATCCCCTTATTTGACACACCCTGTGTTTGTGCCCATGTCTGATATTACAGGTATAAAAACAAAGTAATTATATTTAATAAACCAAGAAACATATAATAAACTAGGATGTCACTTTTTCTAATAGTTGTCCAAATAATACCTGCAACTGAATCTCAGGCGACGGGAAAGACGGTTCTCCTTCTTCAGAATTGGATGCTTCACCAGGTAAATTCGCCAAATACATTCTACACATCAAATAAGTTTGTAAGTGTACTCCTAAGATTTAGGTGAAATAAAACTCAACTAAAGTATTGAACTTACGTAAGCCTTCTCTGCTTTTTGATTTGCCCATTCTATTTGTCCTTCTGCATTTTCTTTGGCATATTGTGCGAAAAAAATTTCGTCCAGTCTTTGTTCACGTTCTAACTCCTCCCGCTGAAAATGAACCCGATATTTGAAAAAATATTTAATTAATGCAATCAAGAGATGCGAAAATAAATATTTGTACAACTTAGTTGCCAATTTTTTTCAACCAAGATCCGAGTTTTAGCCCTACTGAAATGAGCTATTTTGCCACCATTATATGAAGCCCGATTTTCCTTGGCTTTTTGACACTTCTCTTTGTAGTCCTCGGTGGCTCATACTCCTCTTCATTTATATAATCCGGCTTCTTCGCTATCTTTCGAACGTTGAATAATTTATAGGAAAATGCTCTTCCTACCCTTCTTTTAAAGATTTTCTTAATACGCTCCTCATCAGCGACATTCCACCGAAAGCATCTCTGTAAGTATCAAAGAACATATATAAGATTTTTGATAACTATATGCAAAAAGGAAAGAAGCATACCTTGAATTCATTCCACCACAGCTCCTTCAGATGTAGCTCGAGCTCGGTATAAGTCGAGGCCGAACTACCATATCTTTCCTTCATTATACATCCTATCTTCTTCATGGCATCCCGATTATTCTCCAACTGGCCAAAACTATATGCGAGACAAAAAATGTTACATCACAACATATTAAAAAATGGAAATAAATTTAGTGAATAAACCAAGAAAAATTCAAAAATCATACTCATTAGCATCCGTAGGAAATATGAATAACCGACGATCAATAGAATCGCTCCCTGCATCTTGGTGGGGCGCGCTATGTCAGGTGACAGAACTGACAGTATCAGTATACCATGAATGAGATAAAATTAACCTCCAACTAACTTATATTGTCATAAGTTTGTATCCTAAAAGGCTAAACCTAATATTGGCTAGTAAAACCAGACAATATAAAATGACATCAACTAACCTCCAACTAATTAATTACACTATTTTTGTGCAAGATAATTATAGCAGTAGCTTTAAGTTGATAAAAAAGAAGTTTGTTCTTGGAGAAACTCGTATAATAATGATACATTGCATTTATATTTATACTAATAAGTGGCAACAATTTTTGATCAATCGTCCGTCCTTTTCTTTTTGATTTAAATTTAACCATTTTAATATAAAAACGGCGTCGTTTTGCCTTTTTCTTTGCCCTGTTTGTGCTTTGTTGCATTTTCTTTTCTCTTTAATTTTGCGACCTTGTATTTTCTTCGTCCGCGTCTTGTGGGCCCAAATTCCTTCGTTTCCTTTGCAATTTTGACTCGTGAACAGTGGTACCTGAAAATGTCTTCAATTCCTAATTGCAGGAGCATGCTTTTCTCCTTGATTAAATCCGTGTTGTTCCATTCTTTGTATACTGTGTCTCCAAATTCCTTGGCCTTTGCAATTTTGACTCGTGAACAGTGGTACCTGAAAATGTCTTCAATTCCTAGTTGCAGGAGCTTGTTTTTCCCCTTGATTACGTCTTCTTCCCTCCTTTCTATACGAGGGCTTCTTCAAATTGTCTTCGTTTCTCTCCCTGTTGTTATTCACTCGGTTATATCTCCTTATTCTCTTATTTCCTTATTCATAGCATATGATTTTTTCTTAATTTTAGGCTAAGGTGATTTCTTTTCAGCTTAGTTGGGTCTTTAAATCTTCCTGCAAGTTTATTTGTGTTTAAGTTTCTTGGTTTATTTAGAAGTAAGCTTACTTATTTTATTTGTTTAAATCGTATGGTCTTGAAGTTGGATAACTGCGGTTTTATTGTTATGCTTTAAATTGATTTGTTCCTCATGTAACTTTTCCTTGGTTTGGAATAGTTGCATTGATAGATTGAAGTTAGTATTAAAATAATTTTGCTATTGTTTTCTTCTTAACGTTTCGTGTATTTTATTCTGCAGTTGGATGTTCTTTTTATTATCTCAATATGCAATTATCTAGCTCTTACAAGATTGTCTTTTCAATGTATATATATATATAGTAAGTTATTATTATGTTTTCCAAATTTGTGGTAAATTGAATCGAGAATTTTTTTACTAGAATAGTACGGCTCTGGGATGTTAGTTGTTGCAATGAAGGTTGGTTTTTTTGATAGTTGTGCTATCAGGCAAAAGGTGATATTTTTTTATAATGTTGTAGGTAGTTTTCTGATAATCTTGTCCTGCCTTATTTAGGTACTTCTGTTTGACTGAGTAAAAATTTAGCCAGTTTACAAAAATATATTGTTGCTTCTCGTCTCACATTTGTTCATGAATTCACGCACTGGCTGAACCAGCATCATCGTCCCATGGTGTCCTCTGTCTTCCTTATAAAAGAAGATGGGTTACTTTACTTTGGTCTCACGTTCCTTTCATTGCTCCCGCAGGCAAGGTTCTCTCTTTTATTTTTTCTTCGATTTAATTCAACTAATTTTATATATGAGTTTTATTTAATTGAATTGTTTTTGCAGGTACAATTGTTTCTTGTGTCAAAGGAGGTTGCTCTTCTTCTAATTTTCCTTCATGTATTCTTTGCAGGTGACATTAGTTGTTTAGCATTCTATTCCAAGGCAATTTCTTATGCTAGATAAATGTAGATCCATTTTAGTTGATTTTTTTTTCTGCACATTTCTAATGGATTTAAAACTTGGACATTGTTTTCTTCACATGTTGAACTTTTTCTCTCCCTTTGACTTCGGATTGTTACTTCAAAATCTTCTTTTTTGACGTTTCATATTACTTACTGAAGGTTAGACATGTTCTTGTCACTCGAGCTGATGGAGGATTAGGGCCACTTTGTGAATAGGTGAATGCAAAACTTATAACTTATTTAACAATTTCATATTTTACTATTACACAATGCTCAGTTTCAAGTGAAGTGGCGGGTTATAAGGAACATTCCACTAGGATCTTTTGAATAAGTTCCAGGAAAGTCCTTTCTCGAAAGTATCTTTTTTCTGGAAACATGGTCACCTCCACTACAGCGGCTTTGCCTTTCTTGCTCCTCGGTGAACCGGATAAACCACTTATACTTAAGCGGGGCCTTCTTCTACTTTTCTTGGTGTAGGACTGAAAGAAGGTAAACCGAAGCAGACAAATGAAGACGTGGGCAGGACAGAAAACAAAGTCGGGTATGAGTGGACTCTCAACATTGGAGGAAATCATAGCCGGTGAAGAATAGGCGGCTCGATGAAAGCAAGTCGTTGCAGAATTCCCCAACAGCATAGAGCTTGGGAAGCTCGGTTAACATGCCTCGAGGCAGACGCCTAAGTTTACCAGATGGTTAATGGGCGGTATAGGTGAATTTGGCAGTGTCATGACTCCTTACTACAGAGAGGAGACTATCGTTCCTCCACTCTTTTCTCATTCCTTCGTTCCTAGCCAAGCTCCATTACGTCGTACGATATATCGATCCGGAGAACTTCTCATCGCCTTGAGTCTGGTCCAGGTGTGAGATCTTTCTGAAATGCAGAGTAGGGTATATGAATCAGAGGTTTTGTAATGATGATCTAACTAATTAGTTTTATAGTGTGGTTAATATAGTACTGGTCTGTTTGCAGAAATATCCTGGATGTATGGCACAAATGCTCTCGAGGGTTCAGATTAGCACTATGGCTGTGAAGAACAATTTAATGGTATCTGGTGGTTTCCAAGGAGAGCTTATCTGCAAGGTGCCCTTTGTTTTGGAAAGAAAGTTAATTGTTCAGTGTTACATTATTTTTGCAATTTATATAATTTTTGGGTAATGATAGTTTACCATTGTTTTGTTGGTGCAGTATATAAATCAACCTGAAGTTGCTTTCTGTACAAGAATAGCTACAGATGAAAATGCCATTACCAAAGTGGAGTTTAAAATACTTAGTTTGTTTTGTTTTTTTGTTTTAATTGTATGTTTATGTTTTAAGAACATGTATGTCAACATCATTGTTCGTTGATTATTACATAAGAATGTCAGTAATTTTAATTTTTTAATCTAAACAATAAACAAGCAAACAGTGGGTGTTTGGCATTTGAAATTTCAGTGTGGTTTATTTCAACATAAATATTAATTCAGGGTACGAAACGGTCGCGCAATATGAGCTAACAAGTTCATGTATTGAAACAATTTAATCCCATGCAAATATTTCAACCGAGTTGTTTAAATTACGATCGATATTTGAGATTTGAACATTTGAATTTCAACATTTAAAATGATTAGTCTAATGAAAATGAACAAAATGTCAAATTGTTTAATGTTGTACTCAATAAAAATTTCTTTAGGCTACTCTAATTAATAATATTAACTTATAATAAATCTTATTTTCTCAATACCTATAGTTACGTGCATTATAGCCTATAGGTACGCAAAATTGCAAGTTTATTAGTATATAACTGAGATCTCTTAGCACTTTTACTTATGTAATTTGCAATCTATATTTTTTGTCTTAATTTTTAGAAATATTTCAGCTTTTGATCTTACACTTTATAAAATTGCATTTTTTCTTTCAATATTCTAATCATCCACTTAGTCCCATAATATATATTGATCGTTTAATAGAAATATGCTGTCGTCTTAGAAATTATTTGTTATTTGTTATGTGAAATATTGGAATTATCAGTTACTTAACATGAATTATAAATTTCAAAATATGTTAAGTGGAATAAATTTTCTTAATGTTTTATTTAAATATGCACTTTTGGTCCCTCAATTTTTTATACCACAACTTCACCCCAAATTTTAAAAAAACGAAGTTTTGCGTTTCACGTCAGAATCCTCACAAAATTTAAAAATTCAATTCGGCCCCATATTTTCAGAAATCCAAATTTATACTAGTTTTCGTCCTTCAATTTATAGAAATTACAAATTTACCCTAGATTTTTGAAAAACCCAGAATTACAATTCTGTTAATTACGGAAAATTATATTTTCAATTCTGCCCCTGATTTCAGAAATCCAAATTTTCACTTTTCATCCCTTATTTTTCGAAAATTGCAATTTTACCCCCTATCTTCAAAAAAACCAGAACTGCAATTCAGCCCATAATTTTCATAAGATTAAAGTTTTCAATTCGGCACCTGATTTTCAAAAATCTAAATTTGCACTTTTTGTCCCTTCTTTTTCAAAAATTGCCATGTTACCCCAGATTTTCGAAAATATTTTACTATATTATAATTGTATTATATTATATGATACAATATAGGATTAGGACCAATGAATGAATTAATATAACAAAATAAGCTGCTAACCTATCAAAGTGCTCATTTATAATATTTTGTCCCATACTTTATTAATAACTTGTAACATAATTTTTTCCTTTCAATTTTTAACTTCTTAACAATGGCAGCTCAATCTACACAAATTACGCTTCCTTGCAGCTTAACTGAAATGTAAATTCAGAATTGTGTATTATATTTCCTGCTATTGTAGACTACCATGATTGCTTCTTTGACAACTCTGCTTCTGTTAGCTTTGGATTTGTCAACTTCTGAGTTCTTATATTAATTCCTCAGCTATGGGAGTGCGTGGCTTATCTTTTGGCTTTGGTGTTAGCTTCGGCTTTAGGCTCGGATAGTTGCTGGCCGGTGATGTTATCTTCATATGTCAGCTGTTCTGATTTCTCTTTGTTTCTTGGGTGATTTTTTTTATAGCTGCTGCGATATTAACTTTATAAATTAGTATAATATGCTTCCTTAATATTACGCAGCTGTTCCTCACGTTCCTATTTACTTATTTGCTCACTTTAATATTTGTTCTTGTCCTTACATACAGATTCAGTACGTTTTTTCCCCCTGTTTCTTGAGATTTGCTTCACTGTATTTCTTGGTCAGTAATCTTTTCTTAATTCATGTCCATGCAATTTGTTAGTTTATGTTAGCAGTCCTTCTATGTTTTTTTAAACTCATGCATATGAGACTTCATTTTTGTTTACGAGAATATTTTATTTTGTCTCTGATTATTTGTCGAACTTACTTTGTTTTTATATTCTTATCTTCCGATTTTGTGTAATTAACTTTTACAGGTTTTGCTGTTTTGTTGTTTTCTTACAATTGCTTGCTCCTTACTTCTTCAGGTTATTTTTCTTTTTTTTTTCTTCTGTGCCTTAAGATATAGACTTCCTGTGGATTTTATATTCTGCTGTGTTTACTTTTATAAGTTTATTGCTTAAAATGGGAGTAGGTTGGTATGTTTTGTTGGCTTAGGGGTAAAGGTTGTGGTCTATAAACCTTATTTTGAGAATATGGGATTATTTCGTGGTTGTCTTGTACAAACGTTATTTTGGAGTATCAGCTTCTTTACTTGAACATCACTTCTGGATTTGGCAAGTTCTATATATTGGAATATGGGATTACTTGGTTTATTTAAGGACCGGATTGGCATTCTTTGAGATTGGATTAAGAGTAATGATTATTAGGTGAACTGTTTCATCTTATTTTGAAGTCTAAGTTTCTTCTGTTGATCATGAGCGTTTGGATTTGTTATCTATGTTGGAATACTGGAATCATTGCTTTATCATAAGAGCCTTCTTCGTTGTTGATGGTTTTTGCGAAGACGAAGTACTTTGTTGTATTTCTCTATTCGAGGGTATCATTTTCTTGTGTTTTGCGACACTGTTTCTGAGGCTTGATACTTGAAATGTCTTTTGAAGTTGTGAGGTGCAATCTCTTACCTTTGTTTTTTTAATTGGTTTATTTACTCATTGGAGAGTTGTTTTCTTAATATTTTAAAGTTTTTTTTTTTAGTTAGGGTGGATGCTAAGGAATCAATTAAATTGGCTCGTAATGAAAGGCGACGTTTACAGTATGCTTCTATGTCTTCGGAAGATAAAAGTGCATTGCTTGCGAAAGAGCGTGCGAAGTATGCCTTGCGTTGTTATGTACGTCAACAACCTGAAGTTTGCTTGCCTGATGAGGGTTCTTCCTCTCGTAAAAATGTTGTATCGGTCGTTCATACACGTGATTCTGTTTTCCCTAGTTAAGTATGTGATATTGGAAAAGTGCCGTGTAAGTTCAATAATTTTTCTATTTTACTTATTTATTTATTGGCTGTTTTTATTTTGTTGTTTCAGTAAGAAAATCGTTCGGACGATTTGATAGAATTCATGATCTTCCTCACACTCCTTGGGTGCTACCTCAACAGGATAAGTGCGTTTTTTGTGGTGCACTTTTTTTCGTGAGGTTCCTGGTTTTTGTTGTGCGAGCGGTCAGATTGTTCTAGCTACTGTCGTACTGTCTCCTATATTGATGTTCCTGTCTACTGATCCTTTTTCTGAGGTGGCAAAAGAGTTTAGGCGCAAAGGACGGTCTTATAATCATGGATTTTCCTTTACTTCAATTGGAATGAAAATAGTTGAGGACTCGTGGTGGGCGAAGCAGGGTATATATTCTTTGAAGTTCCATGGAAAAGTTTCTCATTTTATGAATCCTATTGACGGTTCGGCTAACACAGCAGACTTGTTGCAGTTGTTCTTTTTGGATAATGCAGAAAGTTTAGATACGGATGTTTTAGGTGCTAAAGATTTAAGACGAGACGTAATGGATCTCCTAGTGAGAGCATTGGCAAATAATCCATATACTAAATTCTTTAAAAGATTGTCTTCTTGGGATGATTTACGAGAAGCTCGGATTATTTTGAGGAGTAATTCAGTATTAGATCAAAGGAATTGTAATGCTCCTACTATTGATGAAGTGGTGGGTGTTTGGAAAGATGGTGATGAAGGTTCCAGTAGTTGCGAACGAGATATTCGAGTATACACTGTTCCTGGTCGTGGTTACAAAGTTAATTATTATTACAGTTGCTATAATCCTTTGCAATATCAATTACTGTTTCCACATGGTGAACAAGGATGGCATCCGGGTATTCCGCAAAAAACGGAATTACGTGTTAGTTCTGTTTGAAAGCGTAAAAGAGATGAATCGACAGTTGCGCCTTTTGATATGTCTATTGTTCGTTCCGGCGAAGAGTTACTTGCGGCTGAGGAAGAAGGTGTGTAAGTTAATTCTTTACAGTTGTGTGTGTCTTCTAATATTTGGTCTGTATTGGTCTTCTGAATTGTCTATTTCTTTTTAATTGTGTATAGGCTTGCAGCGTAATAGAAGGAACAAGGGAAATGTTTCGTGCAGAGAATATTCATGCTATCAGGCCCAAATGCGTGATGAGGATAATAGTTATATTTTGCATGCAGGTAGATTGGGTCAGGAGTTTATCATAGATATGTACATTAAAGTGCAAACAACGCGTCTTGATTACTATCGTTCCGAACAACTCCAGCGTGAAATGCGTACGGAATCTTACCAGGGTATTATTGACAGTCTTTTGATAGATGATCAGATTAGTCCAAGTAATGTAGGCCGAAGAATTGTTCTACCTTCTTCTTTTATTGGTGGACCTTGCGACATGAGAAAGAGGTATGTAAATGCGATGTCACTTGTTGAGAGGTTTGGCAAACCCGATGTTTTTTTGACAATGACGTGCAATCCTGCTTGAAGTGAGATTATTGATTACTTACTGCCATGTGAAAAAGCTGATGACAGGCCTGATTTAATAGCTCGTGTGTTTAAGGCGAAACTTGAGGAGCTGAAGTTTGAGATTGTCAAGAAACAGCTTTTTGGGGAAGTTGCGGCGTTTGCGTACACTGTTGAATATCAAAAGCGCGGGCTGCCTCATGCTCACTGGATTATTATTCTGACATTGCATCACAAGATTTTTGCGCCTGCTGTCTATGACGAAATTATAAGTGCTGAACTTCCAGATTCCTCGCACCCTTTCTTGCGTTCTTATGTGATAAAACATATGATGCCTGGCCCGTGCGGTGAATCCAATAAGTCGTGTGCATGTATGTGTGACGGTAAATGTAAAAGTTACTATCCTAAGGATTTTGCCGAAAGTACTACGAATGCTGAAAATTCGTTCCCTATTTATCGTAGAAGGAATAATGGTCGCTCAGTTGTTTACCAGAAAGTGAGACTTGATAATAGATCGATCGTGCCGTACTGTCTGTACCTTTTACTTAAATTAGATTGTCACATAAATGTTGAAATATGTGCAGATGTATTCTTGGTAAAGTATTTATACAAGTATATTTACAAGGGCCATTCTAAGCTCGTGTATTGTGTTGCTTCGGAAGATCCTGTGGGCCAGCGAGATGAAATAAATGAATATCAGGAAGGGCGGTATATCTGTGCAAAGCTTTCTGGAGAATTTATGGATTTGCTATAAGTGAGATGTTTCCGCCCGTTATTGTTTTGCCAGTTCATCTTCCGGATCATCAACCTTTGCGGTTTGGAGTACATCAGACTCTTCAACAGTGTCTTGCTAATCCTTTATCTTGTCGCACAATGTTGACTGAATTCTTTTTTATAAATTCATCAAACCTGGAGCAAAAAATCTTAATCTCTTATACAAAAATTTCCTAGAATATTTTGTTTGGGAATCAGTTAAACATAGATAGAAATTGCGTAAAAAATTACTTGTCGTCGGCCGACTGTGTACAGTTAGTCCAATGGAGGGTGAAAGGTACTTTGAGAGATTGCTCTTGAATAATGTTCGATACCCTACTTCTTTTGAGTTTTTGCTAACTGTATCCGGTCAGAAGTTTGATAGTTTTAGAGAAGCTGTTGTTCGTAGAGGACTCTTGCAATCTGATATTAACGTGGATAATTGTCTTACGGAGGCTGTCTTATATGAGATGTCGTATTCATTTCGGGTTCTTTTTTCTATGTTGCTTGTGTATGGTATTGTTGGTGATCCACAGTCACTATGGAATAAATATTATCCTTCATTGTCAGAAGATTTTGCTAGGAATCTAACTTTTGGAAATGATGAAATTTTAGATAAGACAGTTGCTGCCATAGAAGTTGTGTTAAGTTCAATGGAGAAATGCTTTACTGATTTTGGCATTAAGTTTCCAAGTAAATGTTCGGGACGTGGGGACAGATATAGTAAAGACTATGAAAATGAAGTATCGATGAAGGTTTCAACAGAAGATATGTTACTGGTTCATAGCCTTAACATTGAACAGAAAATGGTGTATGATGTCATTGTTGGAAAAGTTAATTCTAACGAAGGTGGAGCGTTTTTCTTGGATGGACCTACTAGCACTGGAAAAACGTTCTTGTATCGTGCTTTATTAGCATATGTGCGTTCAAATGGCCTTATAACTTTTCCTGTTGCGACGTCGGGTGTTTCTGCATCTTTGCTTCCTGGAGGCCGGACCGCGCATTCTCGTTTCAAGCTACCATTTGATCATCAGGATACGTCTGCTGGAAATATTAGTAAACAAAGCAGTCTTGCTAAAATGATTATTCAAGCTAAACTTATTATATGGGACAAAGCTTCAATGGCTAATCGTTTTTCGATTGAATCTTTAGATAAACTATTGGTCGGTTTTTGTGAATCTACAAAACCGTTTGGTGGGAAAATCGTCCTCTTTGGAGGAGATTTTAGACAAACATTGCCAATTATTGTTCATGGTTCAAGAGACGCTATGATATGTGCGAGTTTTGTCAGTTCCTCGCTTTGGCGAAAGGTTATCAGATTTAAATTACATGAGAATATGAGAGCTAAATGAGATCCAGCTTTTACTTCATATATTCTGGCTGTTGGGAATGGCGAAGTTCCATATTTATTTGATGAAAACATTCGTATACCAGCTCATACGATAATTCCTTTCATTGATGACAATAGTTCTCTTGATAGATTGATTGAAAGTGTTTACCCTTCGTTTGATGCATTTCTTGAGGATCCAAATTCCCTGATTGATAGAGCAATCATAACTCCAAAGAATGATTCTGTAACTTTGTTAAACGAACTTCTTATGGAAAGATTTCCTGGTGAAATGAGAGAATACTTAAGCTTTAATCGTACAAATGATCCTTCGCAGCAAGCAGAATATGAAGACTTCCTAAATGGAGTTTCTGCCAGTGGATTACCTCCTCATTCACTAAAGCTAAAGTACAATTCTCCTATAATGTTGTTGAGAAATCTTAATCCTATACAAGGTTTGTGTAATGGAACACGTCTGATTTGCAAACAATTAGGTGACAACTTTATTGGTGCAGAAATTGCAACCGGGGATTTTAAGGGGACGTATGTGTTTATCCTGCGAATACCTAGTGAACTGTCGGATAAGCTTAACTGTCCAGTAGAATTCAAGAAAATGCAATTTCCAATACATCCGTGTTTTGCTATGACAATAAATAAATCCCAAGGCCAAACTTTAGAGTTTGTTGGAATCTATTTGAAGGAACCTGTGTTCTCGCATGGACAACTTTATGTTGCTTCGTCACGAGCAAAGTCAGGGACTGGTGTTAAGATACTTATACATCCTGATTAAAAAATTAGCTTGTATAGTGATTACACAAAAAATATAGTATATGGAGAGGTTTTCATGTTAGCAGAAGGTGGCTTTTTTTTTTATATATATATATCACTAAATATATGGTATTATTATTTATATAAGTAAATATATGCTTTAATTGTTTGTGTGTAGATGAGTTTTTATAAGACACTTAAATAGAATAGAAATTAGACTGTGATTTTTTATATGCTTACTTATGTATTGGTAAAAAAATGTTAATTTTATGTACAGTGAAATGAGTCCTCAAATCATGCATATCAAGGAAGTGAAAAAAGAAACTAAATCATGGGCTGTACGGGTTATGGTCGAAGCGAAAACACAGCCACGCTTGCCTGCAAGAGGTGTAAAGCGATATCAGCGGATTCTCTTAGTGGATGAAACGGTATGTTATTTATATTAAAGTTAATATTTATATATTTTATAAATTATTTAATTATTTATATTGTCATAATAATATTTACATTTCATATATTTTCAACAGGGACAGAAAATTTCTGCAACTATATTTGATCCTGATATCGAACACTTCAAAGATATGTTTACCATGTATAAGACTTATATTGTTCGTAATGCATCTGTTTCAAAGATTGAGGACAAGTATGACAAGTTTGGATATCCATATCAATGGATAATCAATTCAAAAACTGCTTGTAATCCAAATCCTGAAACTGGAATATCGCGCTCTATTATAAAATCTAAATATGGCTCGATTGGGAATTTGAATACTCTTGTTCACCAGAATACTTTCCTAGGTATGTGAGATACTAAACACTTGTTTTTTTTTTTTTTATTTCTTTACTTAAACTCTTAAAAAACTATATGACATGTTTTTTATGTTTTTTTATTGGATTAAAGATGGTTAGCTGTTAATTTATTGGTAAAATTAAGTGCTCTCAAAGCTACAAGTTTTAAGATCCCACATAAAGATCCTTTTATCAAACGAAAAATGTGATTTTTCTTGAGGATATTGAGTTTGGGGGGAAAGAATTTTAAGGAATGTTGTCTTTGAAATAGAATCTGTCGTGTAAAATGATTGGATTGTTTCAATACCTAATTGTTGTTCGAGATTCAGTTTCATCTCAAGAGAATGATAAGCAGGCTCAAGTTTAATCCTGAAATTTTTCTACAACAAGATAACAATGAAGTACCTATAAAAAAAACTCAACAACCTCAAGAATTGTTATTAAGGAGTTCCTCTTATAAGAATCGTCTTTTAGGTAGGTTTCTTGTCAATAGTATCACAATTTTCTTATTAAGTCCACCTCTTATATTTCTGAGGTGAATTTCATTGATAATTGTGAATATCTCAAGTTCAGTGGGAGTAAGTATGTGTTCCTTGTGGTGGTAATGAGACAAGTAAAATCTTAAATAGTGCCCCAATAAAGATCCTTAAAGAAAAGATATACATAAGTTACCTTTTGCATCGAGAATGAGGAATGTATGCTCAAGTTTGCACTCAATTCAAACATTTTCATGAAAATTTTGGGTTGATACTTGAGTTATTCAAGCATGGCAATAAAAGTAGAGAACTAAGGCTTACATTTTCACATTTAGGAGATCAAAGAGATTATATGATAGTTCGAAATTTTATTTTATTAGTATATATGTTACTCATGCGATCAAATTGATCTGCCCAAAGGAAGATCTTTGATTGGCTGAATAACACGTATACATTTGGTGATAAATATGTGACAACTTTATTATCCATGTAGATAGTACGTCGGCCCAAAGGAAGGCTATTATCCGACTGGACTTATTGTCAGTATTTAATCACTACACAAGAATTATCATTTACAATTGATATTTATGTCAAAAGACTAAATATCGATGTTGTTCTAAGTGTTATGTGACTTAATGTCAAATAAAGTTTCAGAGTTTTTCAAATGTCAATAAAGCATATAAGTATAAGAATTTTGGTTAAAGACTCGTTCATCGAAGGTTGGCCCCCTAAGGTGATTTTGTGAGGATGAAACTCTTGCAGACATCATCAAACTTTATGATGTGTCTGTTTAGCGGGAGTTCATTTTGGTTTAATGCTTTTCATGACATGTTTATGGTTGTTTTCTGTACAGACTTAAGGTTTATGGTATGAATTGATTTCATGATTGATTACTCTGAAAGTAAAGTAAATGACTTTCTATTGTGGTTTTACATATAGTTAAGAAAGTACGTAAAGAAGGACCAGTTGGAAATAGACATGTATAAGACCACATTGTATGTAATTTCCATGCTACTCATCCACATTTGATCTATGTCATTGAGTATATTAGTATGGTGATCATCGGGGTTTAGTCACGACTATACTGTGATAAAAGTCGCGGTAGTTTCATTGCTAATATATAAGATGTACCAGATTGTTTAAGTAAGTCTAACGACAAATAGCATACAGACGCGCGCCTAAGGAAATTTGTGACATAATTGATTCAAGATAAATAAATAGCCCCAGTGGGAGATTGTTAGGAAATTTTATTTCCTAATACTAATTGGACTATTTAATCAATTATGATAGCTATTATAAAGTTATTGGATTAACATTAAGTGGTCTAATTAGTTACCAATTCCAATACGAATGTGGACTAAATAATGGGTAGATACCTATTTAAAAGAGTTCTAGGGAATTATGGGAACTCTATTTCTCTTTCTATATAAAGAACACAAGGGTTATGGTCCCCAACACACCAAATCAATATACCATTCTCTTCTCCCCATCAAGAAGACAATCTTAGGAAATAAGGCGATTTGGTTGAGGAAGGCCTCGTACCCGCTCGATCCAATTCATACTAGTGATCGATTCCAATATTCCGCAACAGACTAATCGCTCACTATGGACACTGGTACGTATTTAATTTATTACATATAACTCTTAATAATTTAGTATGAGATAGATCTTTGGGAATATATTCCAACAAGGTCGTTGCAATAGTTATCCAGAAAGGGGAATTGCGATCGTTTATTCTAAATAATAAAGACACGAAACTTCGTGAATTTGCTATTGTGGATCATGAGTAAGTTTAGCCTGTGTATAGTTTCACTTTCTAATATTTTTATTCTTTATTTAACATGTAAATGATATTACTCATAAATTGTTTAGGAAAAAGGTTGTTGTGCTTACGTTATGGAACACTGTTGCTGTGGCCGAATGTGACCTTATTGATAAAGCCACATATACCTGTTGGGGATTGAAGACAATCACAAGAACTTTGGTAGAAAATTTTTAAAAGTAGTGCTGCTGCACTTATAAAATACTCTCTTTGGAGAAATGTGTTTACAAGTTATTCTTGAACTTGACTTATACAAAATGATAGAATGCAAAGCTATTTATAGAAGAAGTCCTACATGAATCTACCCGAGTACATGAACTAGAAATAAATGACATACTCATCACTTAGGCAATACATGAACCTAGTGAATATAATTCATGAACTTAGGAATTAATTCAAGTATGGAACTTTCTATGACTCTTTGATTTATTTGACTAAATAAATGTAGTTTATTATTATATTATTGCAAATTATACTTCCGACACTCCCTCTTAATTTGCAATTTTGAGCATATCCTTTGTTTTCTGAAATTTGTCCGAAGTCACAGCTTTGGTCAGAAAGTCTGCAGGTTGATCATTTGTGCTGATGAAATCCAAGCACACTTCTCCTTTGTTTACCATATCTCGAACAAAATGATGACGCAACTCAATGTGTTTTGACCTTGCGTGAAACACAGGATTTTTCGTCATAGCTATTGTAGACATATTGTCACAATAAACTATAGTAGGTTTCTTTTGAACTTGTAGTAAATCTGCTAGTACTCTTCTTAACCAAACTGCTTCACAAGTTGCATCTGTGGCTGCGATATATTCAGCTTCCGAGGATGATAACGCCACTGATTTTTGCTTCTTTGAACTCCAAGATATAAGATTAGAACCAAGACAAAATTGATAGAAATAGTGTCCTGCAAGCCAGCTGTATGGCTAGCATTAATTGTAATTAATGAGGAACTATTCAATTTAGATTAATAAATGCACTTTTATTAAATGGTCAACTTTATCTTATGTAATATTTGTCTACGCATAAGGATAGAAGTCCTTAGATCACAGGGCTATGGGACAACCCGTGGACTGATCTCCAAGGCCGTGATCTAGAACATATTCAAGAGTCGTAGAATCCAATCGAGATAGGACATCGTTGGATTCGGTTAGACTCTCACTATTGCGTATACTCCGATGAACTGGAGGACGCTGGGGTCCACGAGCGTGACTGGGATAGTCGATACACATAAGTGGGTGGCTTGCTGGGATGGCAAGCGCACTGAATACCCCAATTAGGAAATAACTCACCATGGAAGCGGTAGTCGCATATCGGGGTTGAAGTTATTCCAATTTGCAATAGTATACGAGGAACGATCCCTAACAACTTGAGATGATAGGGTTTATCTGGTGCGAGAACGTCTGTACTTTGATATGAGTTCCGACTGACTGGGGATCGCCAGAAAGTCTCTGTGGACTCATGTTGGGTATAGAGGAACTCGTATGCAGATTCATATCATAAACAAAGGATCCATTGACCCGACTTGATAGGTTGGGAAATTCTCCTATGAATTTCTGTGAGAAATTAATTCTGGTAAAATCCTTGGCCAAGGTATCTGACGACTTTATGTAAGTAGCTCATAAAGATTAAGTCAAAGAGAATTTATTTCGAGATCAGAGTACATAAGGTCAAGACAAAAGAAAAGGGAATCCGATGAAAGACCATACCCTTAAGTCTCGACTGGGAGATTGATCGATGGAGAGATTATGTCGTATATGGAAATTGTAAATGATAAAAGGTTCACTGAATTAATTCACCAGTGATTGGGCTCCATGGGCTTGTGACTGGACATCGACCGTGGAGTGTGGGAGAATTCCCAAATTAGCAGGGGTGCTGATTTTGGAATGATTAATCGACAGAGTGTTCGATTAATTTATAGTATTACTTGCTCGAGTAATTAAATAATATTTAATTACAACCCGCGGCCAATTATGTGGTGAACCTACGGGGGCATACACAATACACATGAAGCGAAAGCGAGGAAACAAGAACGAATGAGTCGACTGGGTCGACTGAGTTAAAATCGACTGGGTCGATTAAATGGGTGGGTCGACTGGGTCGACCCATATGGAACGAAATTGGATCCAATTGGAATTGGATCAAGATTATAAATTAAATTGGAATTTAATTTATGAGTAAATTAATTAATTAGGATTTAATTAATTAATGGAATAATTAATTAATTAGACTTGGAGTTTAATTAATTAATTGGGAGATGATTTAATTAATTGGGCTATTTAATTGGGAGATTAAATAAAGCCCTGAAAGATTAATTAATATGGGCCATGAATTAATTAGAAGACTTAGTCTTCTAATTAAAGAGGGCCATGGCCCATATATGAGAATTAGTATCCTAATCCTAGAAGGATTAGGTTTTATGAGATATCTATAAATAAGAGACTAGGTCTCATATCTCACACACAACTCTACAAGAAAATCAAGAAGAGCAAAAATTCTCTCCCTCTCCCTCCCTGGATCGGCCGAACCCTCTTCCACTTTAGGAAGAATTTTCGTCTTCGATTCTTCGTTCCAAAGTTGTTCTAAAACCTAGATATTAATATACCCTATGTTCCAGTTGATTAGGATATATTAATTTTCGTGATATTGTGGTGTATCAACTCGTAGAGGCGCAACACGTGGGGCGCTACTCAAAGGTGTGGGTCGATCTTACCGGGGCAAAATTCAGAGCTCATCTTGCTAGCCAAGGATTTGCAAGGAGACAGGTATAAACGAGAAAACTTATACTGTCATTTAATTATATTCATATATATACAACTAGAGAATATCCTGGCAAGATTCTTTAAGAGGCCCTAGAAAAATTTTATATTCCGCTGTGCCTAGGGCTGTTTTTCTTACCGAATCCCAACAGTGGTATCAGAGCCAATTCTAGGCTTTGTATATATATGAATTTGCGAATTCTGTGTTTATTAAATCATATGTTTGATTTATGTGGCTAGTTCTTTAACTATGAATGTTTTAGGACTTTATTGTTAACTTAGAGTTAATGGGTAATTTTAGATTCGTATTTTTATCATGTTATTTTTAATTTTGGATTGTGATTTAATTGGGACTGTTTTTAATTAAATCATGAAAGTAATCAAAACAAAAAAAAAAAATTTGGACCCAACCCTGCGGTGGCACGCGGCGGTGCGCGGCAGCGCACCGCGGCTGGGCGACCACCGCAAGCCGCGGCATGCGGCAGCGTGCGGACAGCACGCTGTCCGCGCACGTTGCCCACGGCAGCAGCTCAAGGGCTGCTGTTCGCGCGCCGCTGTGCGTGGCAGCAGGCTGCCGTGCGCTGTCACGCGCCGCGGCTGCTCGCGCTCCTACGGGGTCGCGCGTGGGTTGTCCACGTGGCAGCTCCTGATTGGTTTCGACTGGTCAAATTTTGGTTGGACTCTAATTCTGCCTATTTTGAAAATTCTGGAAATTTAGAATTTTGGGAAGATTAGGAAACTTGGAGTTTTGGGATAAGGTAGTTATCTTGTTAGATTTGAACACTACCTTAATTAAACTAATCTAAACAAAATAGGATAATCTTGAGAATCTTGGAGATTTGGGAATATTGGGAAACTTAGAGTTTTGGATGAGGTAAGAATCTTAGAGATTTAGATTACCTTAATTAACCAATCTTAATCAAGATAGGATTTGTAGATTACTTGGAGCTCAAGTAAGAGCTAATTAATCTTAGAGGTTAATTGTTAATTCAAAATTAATTAACTTGGATAAATTTTATGAATTAAAATTAAAGGAGCCGGTAAATTTACATTTTTGCCCTTATGTGAATTTATGCATGTTCTTGAGTGAATATGTGGATTGGTCGATTTTGCCCTTAAGCCCTGTGTTGTTTTTGGTTTATTTATTTTTGGGTTGTAATTAAATGGGCCTGATTGGTGCCCTTGCTTGCACAAACAAATGTAATAGAATAGGACCATTTAAATTATGTAAGCTAGGCTTAGATTAGGCTTGGAGCCGAGAAGACCTCATGAAGACTTGGAGATCCACATGGAGGCCCATTTACCTTGGAGGACATGGAGGCCCAATTCATTACATGGAGGCCCAATCAAGCTGGATATTACAAGAAGGCCCATGATGTATGGGTTTGAAAATTGTAATAGTTAGGACATTTATTTTTCACCCTAGACTGACCAATTGATTCATCACATGGCTCGTGATGGATCGCATAGGATGGGCAATCGACCAATCATATCTTGCTAGGTGATGAATGTTTATTTTTTCGCAAATTATTCTTTGATGTATGAGATGCATGCTTAGGATAGAAAACGTAAACAAGATAAGCATAATCTAATGAGACCTCGCACACTTAGAAACCTCCAATTGAACTTAAAATTCAATTAGAATATTAAATCGAATAACGGGCGCATATGAATAGTGTCTATGGTCCGAGCCTATCCAATTACTAGGTCTTGGGCATATTGTACGAATATATCTCGATGTCTCACGAGTCGTGGGTCGAGCTATAGGAAGATGATATGTCTATTGCCTCGATGCACGAGTTTAGTGCCAAGGGAGGGGATAGCAAGGTTTTAGGCGCTGTCTCACGAGTCGTGGGGCGTCTAGGATTGAACTATTTCTCTCCACGAGTATTGGACATGATTTAACGCTAGTAAGTATGGATGTCTCACGAGTCGTGGGTCCATATCGAAAAACGAGGCTAAATGAACTTAAGGGTTAGCTGCGATGGTTAACCGTTGACGTAGTCGACCACCAAGTGGATCAAATAGTATGGCCAACGAGTCGTGGGTACTAGGAGATTGCATTTGGGCCTTAAGCCCACTAGGATATTTTAAATTCCCGATACTTATGTGGGGGCATAAGATTTTGATTAAAATAGTGGGAGTAATTTGCAAATAAAATCCATGTTTGTGAATTGTGCATTTTAAGTTAATCTTTCGCGTATTTATTTCTTCTATCGTCGTTTTATAGATATGATGTCAAAAGAGCTTAGAGCACTTAGAGATTTGTCCATCTCATCACTTGAACGTAATATTTTAACTGGACCCAACTTGCATTTCTGGACACATCATTTGAATGGATTATTTGAAGCTGAAAACATATCCTATGTTTTGTCTGTGCCACCACCCATTATTATTTCACATGACGTTCCTGATGAGCTCCGAAAATGCATCACCAAATGGAAACTGGATGATGGCTTAGCTCGTGAATACATGTTGGAATATATGTCACTTGATCTGCGTTTGCAACATGAGCATATGGCATCCGCGAAAGAGATTCTCTCAAATCTCAAATTCCTTTATGGGATTAGAGATGGTCGTCGCAGATTCGCGATCACGAGGGAACTCTTGCAAGCAAGAAAGAGAAGGGAAACTCCTGTCGGAATCCACGTACACAAGATGATTCGACTTCTTTCTGAACTCGATGATATGGGTGTCGTGATGGACAATGATTTCCGAGTAGATCTTATTCTACAATCTCTTCCTAGATCATATGACAGATTTATCGCGGACTTGAATCTCCAGAGGCGAGAGATCACTGTGCATGTCCTGCGACAAATGCTCGAGGAACACGAAGCTTCTTTTGGAAAGAAAGCGAGGGTTGGCGAAAGGACTGGGCGGCATTCAAAACCAAAGCAAATGGAAACCAGAGCTCCTTACTGCACAAGGTCAAAGGAAAGGATTAAATTCGAACCTATGGAGAGTTCGAACAGGTAAATTCCTTGTTGAAGTTAATTTTTCAATTAACTGTGCATTTTTTGTGTTAGACACTGACTGGAGTTCTCATCCTTGTAGGTGATGGGAGCATTAAGGAAACTGGAGCCTGAGGATTGGATCCTTGAATAAGGCAATGGAGCTGGAGCTGCTACCAAGGCCGTAGGCAAAAGTAGATTTAGGTGGTTTGATAAAGTCATTAGGAAACTTTCATTTATGTACCTAGTTATTAATGAAAAAACTTTTATTCATGTTAATGAATAATGTTGATTTTAATAAAAGCTCCTGTTTTAGTTTTTCATTAGGTACATTGAATTATTGACTTTACATCATAAAACCGCCTAAGTTGGTCATGCACGTACAACAAAACAAAAGGAAACAAGATAATGAAATATCTGCCCAATTGTGGCACGCTCGACTTGGACATATATCTAAGTCAAGGATTCAAAAGTTAGCATCATCTGGCGCGATTGAAATCAATCGCATTGATGAAATGCCGACATGTGAACCATGTTTAAAGGGTAAAATGGCTAAGTTGCCGTTTAAGGGAAACCCTGAGCGAGCCAAGCAAACATTGGACTTAATACATACTGACGTATATGGACCACTAAGAAAGAGCGCCCGAGGTGGCTGTGACTACTTCATCACTTTCACTGACGACTTTAGTCGTTATGGATATGTGTTCTTGTTGAAACACAAGTCTGAAGCCTTTGAGCGATTCAAAGAATTCAAGATGAAAGTAGAGAATCAACTTGGTCATACGATAAAGGCTCTTCGTTCTGACCGAGGTGGAGAATTTCTTAGTAACGAATTTCTAAATTATCTTGTAGAGCATGGAATATTATCGCAGTGGACTCCTCCTGCGACACCCCGATTAAATGGAGTAGCAGAGAGAAGGAATCGAACCTTGATGGACATGGTTCGATCCATGATGAGTGCCACTGATCTTCCTCTTTCTTTTTGGGGACATGCCCTCCTCACGGCGACGAAGATACTGAAAATAGTACCTTCTAAATCCGTAGAAAAGACACCATACGAACTATGGTTTGGCAAGGCACCCTCATACGCATTCATGCGCATATGGGGATCTCCCGCTTACGTTAAAAAGCTAGTGGGAGATAAATTGGAAACTAAATCCACTTTGTGCAAATTCGTGGGGTATCCAGAAAACTCAATAGGATACGAGTTCTACGATCCTACAAGACAAACAACGTTTGTCTCAAGGAACGCTCACTTCTTAGAGAAGGATTTCTTGGTAGACAAGAAAGAAAATAACGTAGAACTAGATGAGGTCGCTGAAGCTGAAAAGGCCTTAGAGGTCGACTGAGCTGACCCGTCACCACAGGCAGTGGGAGAACATAAGCATGAAAGTGCACCAGAAAGTACACCGTTACTTCGTAGGTCAGAAAGACAACGTAGAGAACCCGAGAGGTACTACGGTCTGCTGCATGAGACATGACAGTCTCTAACCGACCCAAGGACTTACGAAGAAGCTATGCTAGACATAGACTCGGGAAAGTGGCGCGAAGCCATGGAATCCGAACTGGACTCCATGCACTCAAACAAGGTCTGGGCCTTGGTAGATCCACCAGTGGGAGTGGCTCCCGTGGGTTGCAAGTGGATCTATAAGCGAAAGCTTGGAGTGAACGGAGAGGTGATTACCTACAAGGCGCGACTAGTGGCAAAAGGATACACTCAAAGACCAGGTATCGACTTTGAGGAGACCTTCTCGCCCGTCGCAATGCCCAAATCCATTCGGATCTTGCTGGCCATAGCTGCGTGGTATAACTACGAGATATGGTAGATGGATGTAAAGACTGTCTTTCTCAATGGGGACATTGATAAGGAGATCTACATGGAGCAAACAAAAGGATATGCATCCAAAGGAGATGAACACAATGTGTGCAAACTCCAGAGGTCCATTTATGGACTGAAGCAAGCTTCCCGAAGTTGGAACATTCGTTTTGATGAGACAATCCAAACTTTTGGATTCATCAAGAACATGTTCGAACCTTGCGTGTACAAGAAGATCAGTGGGAGTACAGTTGAATTTTTGGTGCTTTACGTTGACGACATTCTTCTCATTGGAAACAATGTGAAAGCATTGTCTGAAACCAAATCATGGTTGTCTACACAATTCTCAATGAAGGATATGGGAGAAGCATCCTTTGTACTAGGTATAAGGATCTACCGAGATAGATCAAAAGGACTGCTGGGCCTCTCTCAATCCCAGTACATAGATAAAATCTTGAAAAGATTTAGTATGGAAGATTCCAAGAGAGGATTGCTTCCAATGAGACATGAAATTGCACTCTCCAAGTCTATGGCCCCAAAGACGCCTGAAGAGAGAAGCAATATGTCTCGAGTACCATATGCATCCGCAATAGGAAGCATAATGTATGGTATGTTATGTACTAGACCAGACGTAGCGTATGCTCTTAGCGTAACAAGTCGCTACCAGTCTGATCCAGGTGAGCAGCACTGGATAGCCGTAAAGGCAATTCTGAAGTACCTGAGAAGGACTAAGGAATTGTTCTTGGTATACGTCGGAGGAGAATTGAAATTGGAAGGCTATACAGACTCGAGCTTCCAATGTGATGTAGACGACTTCAAGTCGACATCAGGATACGTTTTCTGCCTCAATGGTGGTGCGGTTAGCTGGAAGAGCTCCAAGCAGGAAACAACCGCGGATTCAACCACTGAAGCAGAATACATTGCCGCGAGTGACGCAGCAAAGGAAGGTGTTTGGACGAGGAACTTCATCCAGGAATTGGATGTGATACCTAGCATTGCTGAGCCCATTACTATCTTCTGCGATAATAATGGGGCAATAGCGCAAGCAAAGGAGCCGAGATCTCATCAGAAATCCAAGCACGTACAGAGACGATACCATGTGATAAGAGATATCATTGGTAGAGGAGACATTAAGATGGAACGTGTCGACTCGGAAGATAATACGGCGGACCCGCTAACGAAGCCTCTGCCTCAAAAGGCATTTGAGAAACATCTGCATAAGATGGGACTCAAGAACATAAAAGACTGGCTTTAGGACAAGTGGGACATTGATAGAAATAGTGTCCTGCAAGCCAGCTGTATGGCTAGCATTAATTGTAATTAATGAGGAACTATTCAATTTAGATTAATAAATGCACTTTTATTAAATGGTCAACTTTATCTTATGTAATATTTGTCTACGCATAAGGATAGAAGTCCTTAGATCACAGGGCTATGGGACAACCCGTGGACTGATCTCCAAGGCCGTGATCTAGAACATATTCAAGAGTCGTAGAATCCAATCAAGATAGGACATCGTTGGATTCGGTTAGACTCTCACTATTGTGTATACTCCGATGAACTGGAGGACGCTGGGGTCCACGAGCGTGACTGGGATAGTCGATACACATAAGTGGGTGGCTTGCTGGGATGGCAAGCGCACTGAATACCCCAATTAGGAAATAACTCACCATGGAAGCGGTAGTCGCATATCGGGGTTGAAGTTATTCCAATTTGCAATAGTATACGAGGAACGATCCCTAACAACTTGAGATGATAGGGTTTATCTGGTGCGAGAACGTCTATACTTTGATATGAGTTCCGACTGACTGGGGATCGCCAGAAAGTCTCTGTGGACTCATGTTGGGTATAGAGGAACTCGTATGCAGATTCATATCATCAACAAAGGATCCATTGACCCGACTTGATAGGTTAGGAAATTCTCCTATGAATTTCTGTGAGAAATTAATTCTGGTAAAATCCTTGGCCAAGGTATCTGACGACTTTATGTAAGTAGCTCATAAAGATTAAGTCAAAGAGAATTTATTTCGAGATCAGAGTACATAAGGTCAAGACAAAAGAAAAGGGAATCCGATGAAAGACCATACCCTTAAGTCTCGACTGGGAGATTGATCGATGGAGAGATTATGTCGTATATGGAAATTGTAAATGATAAAAGGTTCACTGAATTAATTCACCACTGATTGGGCTCCATGGGCTTGTGACTGGACATCGACCGTGGAGTGTGGGAGAATTCCCAAATTAGCAGGGGTGCTGATTTTGGAATGATTAATCGACAGAGTGTTCGATTAATTTAGAGTATTACTTGCTCGAGTAATTAAATAATATTTAATTACAACCCGCGGCCAATTATGTGGTGAACCTACGGGGGCATACACAATACACATGAAGCGAAAGCGAGGAAACAAGAACGAATGAGTCGACTGGGTCGACTGAGTTAAAATCGACTGGGTCGATTAAATGGGTGGGTCGACTGGGTCGACCCATATGGAACGAAATTGGATCCAATTGGAATTGGATCAAGATTATAAATTAAATTGGAATTAAATTTATGAGTAAATTAATTAATTAGGATTTAATTAATTAATGGAATAATTAATTAATTAGACTTGGAGTTTAATTAATTAATTGGGAGATGATTTAATTAATTGGGCTATTTAATTGGGAGATTAAATAAAGCCCTGAAAGATTAATTAATATGGGCCATGAATTAATTAGAAGACTTAGTCTTCTAATTAAAGAGGGCCATGGCCCATATATGAGAATTAGTATCCTAATCCTAGAAGGATTAGGTTTTATGAGATATCTATAAATAAGAGACTAGGTCTCATATCTCACACACAACTCTACAAGAAAATCAAGAAGAGCAAAAATTCTCTCCCTCTCCCTCCCTGGATCGGCCGAACCCTCTTCCACTTTAGGAAGAATTTTCGTCTTCGATTCTTCGTTCCAAATTTGTTCTAAAACCTAGATATTAATATACCCTATGTTCCAGTTGATTAGGATATATTAATTTTCGTGATATTGTGGTGTATCAACTCGTAGAGGCGCAACACGTGGGGCGCTACTCAAAGGTGTGGGTCGATCTTACCGGGGCAGAATTCAGAGCTCATCTTGCTAGCCAAGGATTTGCAAGGAGACAGGTATAAACGAGAAAACTTATACTGTCATTTAATTATATTCATATATATACAACTAGAGAATATCCTGGCAAGATTCTTTAAGAGGCCCTAGAAAAATTTTATATTCCGCTGTGCCTAGGGCTGTTTTTCTTACCGAATCCCAACGAAAATACATAGCCTGAAGTGCTCTTTCTATCTTCTATGGAGCCTGCCCAGTCACTATCGGTAAACCCAACCAATTTACTTTCATTTTCCTTCTCATACTTGATGCCCAATTTCTTGCTGCCTTTTAAATATCTAAGGACTCTTTTGGCCGCTGCATAATGAAATTTACTTGGGTTATTCATAAACCTTGAGATCATGCTTACAACATGCACAATGTCCGGTCTTGTGTTCGTAAGATAAATCAATGAACCAACAAGACTCCTGAATAATTTTGAATCAACTTTGTTAGCTCCATCTTCTTGTTGTAATTTGTCGTTTATGCTCATGGGGGTTGAAACTGGTTTGCAGTTTTCCATATGAAACTTTTTCAAAAGATCTTCTGTATACTTCTCTTGAGAGATAAAGATTTCACCCTTGGTTTGCTTTACTTGAATTCCAAGGAAATACTTCATCACACCCAAATCAGTCACCTCAAATTCTTTCATCATAATTAGCTTGAAATCTTGAACTAACTTCATATTAGTTCCCATATAAATAAGATCATCTACATAGAGACAAACGATCAAGAAATCCTCACCTTCAGTTTTGATATAAAGAGATGGTTCATTTGGACTTCGATGAAATCCATTACTGCAAAAGTGACCGTCGATCTTACTATTCCAAGCCCTCGGAGCTTGTTTAAGCCCGTAAAGTGCTTTCTTGAGGTGATATACTTTTTCTTCTTTGTCTTTCACCTCAAATCCTTGAGGTTGTTGCACATACACTTCTTCATCAAGTTCGCCATTAAGAAACGCTGATTTGACGTCAAGTTGAAATACTTGAAGTTCTAATTGAGCTGCAAGTGCAAGAACAAGCCGAATGGTTTCCATCCTAACCACAGGTGCGAATGTCTCGTTAAAATCAACTCCTGGTTGTTGAGAGTATCCTTTCGCCACAAGTCTTGCTTTATGCTTTTGAATGCTTCCATCTTCATGGTATTTTGTTTTGAAAATCCATTTCAACCCAATCACATCTTTGTGTTTTGGCAAATCCACCAACTCCCATGTTTTATTTTTCTCGATCATGGCAATTTCTTCTTCCATAGCCTTTCTCCAAATTTCTTCTTTTGTGGCTACTTCAAAACTTTGTGGTTCACTAGTAAAGAAAGCAATTTCACATGATTCATAAATTTCTTTTAAAGAACGAGTCTTTCTTACCGGTGAGTCGGTTTCATCATTTTCACTTTGTTGTTTCAAAGTAGTTGGAGGACTAGGAGGTGGATTGACTTGTTCAAGATCATCTTTAATCTTTGAGGATTCGAAGAATTCATCTTGGTTGAGTGGTTGAGTTGAACTTTCTTGCCAATTCCATGATGACGTCTCATCAAATATCACATCTCTTGATACTACAAGCTTGTTATTTATAGGATTGTAAAGGCGATAACCTTTAGATTCATCACTATATCCTATGAAAATAAGTTTTTCACCTTTCTCATCAAGCTTGTCTCTGTTTGGGGTAGAGATATGTGAATATGCGATGCAGCCAAAAATCTTCAAGTGATCAACTACGGGTTTTTTCTTGTACCATGCTTCAAATGGTGTCTGGTTTCGAACAGCTTTCGTAGGACACCTGTTCAAAATATAAGTGGCTGTATGAACAGCTTCAGCCCAAAACTTTTTCGGCAAACCTTTTCCAAGCATCATGCTTCTGGCCATTTCTGCGATCGTGCGATTTTTCCTCTCAGCTACTCCATTCTGCTGAGGACTCCTTCGGACTGTGAGTTGTCTCTGAATTCCATTTTCTTTGCAATATTCCATAAAAGGAGTGTAAATAAATTCCCCTCCTCGATCTGTCCGAAGAGTCTTGATTTCATGGCCACTTTGTTTTTCCACAAGAGCTTTGAATTTGAGAAATGTCGAAAAAGCCTCGGACTTTGCACTTAAAAAATAAACCCACATCATTCTCGTATGATCATCAACAAAAAGAATAAAGTACCTTTTGTTTCCAAGAGATAGAGTTCTTGAAGGTCCCCATATGTCGGCGTGTATAAGCTCCAGTGGCTCTTTCGCTCTCCAAGCTGTATTTGGGAATGGCAACCGATGCATTTTTCCATAGATGCATCCTTCACAAACTTCATTTTTTCTTTCAATTTCTGGAAGCCCGATCACCATATTCTTTTGCTTAAGAAGTTGCAGCCCTTTGTTATTTAGATGTCCATATCTCAAGTGCCAAATTTGAGATTGGTCAAGACTTTCTGCTTTATAAACCAACTTTTCTCCCGAATGCATAATCATGGGAAACACCTTATTTGGGCTCATCTCAACAATAGCAATAGTGTTGTTGCATTTCTTATCATATATTTTGCATTTATCATTATCAAAAATTACTGAATAGCCTTTTCTAATCAGCTGCCCAACACTAAGGAGATTACTTGTTAACTTAGGAACGTAAAGAACATCAGATATAAATTTTTGATTACCTCCTTTAGTTTGAACTGCAATTGTTCCCTTTCCTTCTGATCGATGAAGCTTACCATCACCAAGTTTTACGTCAGAATTGAAACTCTGATCAAGGTTGACATAAATATTTTTGTTCCCTGTCATGTGGCTGCTACACCCGCTATCCAAATACCACACTTCTTGAGGTAGTTGTTGTGCTGTCATGCAAGAGAAAAGTTGCTCACCTTCATGTTCACCGAAGTTTGCTTCATTCTTTTCATTTTTGTTTTGATGCCAACAATCCCTTTGGGAGTGATTGGGATTTTTGCATTTCTTGCACTTATGCCAACAATCTTTAGCCTCGTGGTTTGTTTTCTGACAGATCTTGCAAGAAAGACTTGAATCTCCTTCATGTTGATTTGAGTTTCTGCCTCGTTGGTTGCCTTGTCCTCTTCCTCTTCCTCGATACGATCCTCCTCTTTTTTGGAATGATCCTCCTCTTCCATGTTTCTGCCAACTGGAATTTTGTTTAGGAGAAAAATTCATTTTTGACTCAAAAGCTTGTTCAAGTGGCTGATTTGAAGATCTGCTCATCCTTTCTTCATGGACTTGTAGTGAGCTCATTAGTTCACGAAAAGAATATGATGATAAATCTTTTGACTCTTCTATGGCAGCAACAATATAATCGTACTTAGAAGGAAGACTCCTTTATACTTTGAGAACAACCTTTTTTTCATCGATTGTGTCTCCAAGACTTCTTATTTGATTTACGATTTCAGAAACTCTAGTTAAATAAACTTGCATACTTTCATTATCTTTCTTTTCCAAATTATCGAACTCTCTCCAAAGAGATTGAAGTCTTAGTATGTTACCTTGTCATTGCCTTGAAAACCCTCTTTTAAGAGATCCCACGCTTGCTTGGCTTTTTTGACTCCATGTATTCTTGGATATATGGTTTTGCTTAAACTTTGTTGAATGAACCTTAGAGCGCTTGCGTCTCTTTTCATATTTTTCTTGTATTCCTTCTGTAGTGCATCTGTCCATTCATCTTCATTTTCATCATCCGTTGTAGGGGGTTCTGGATATGTCTCTTCCACAACTTCCCATAGATCTTGTGAGAGAAATAAGGTTTCCATTTGACTACTCCAATAATCAAAGTGTTATCCTTCAAAGATTGGAACTTGATTTGGAGTGTAGGAAAACATGGTAGGGAATTGATTTGATGACATTTTGTAGAGATGGGAAAAATAGGAATATAGTTTCCGGCTCTAGATACCAAAATTGTTGGGGATTGAAGACAATCACAAGAACTTTGGTAGAAAATTTATAAAAGTAGTGCTGCTGCACTTATAAAATACTCTCTTTGGAGAAATGTGTTTACAAGTTATTCTTGAAATTGACTTATACAAAATGATAGAATGCAAAGCTATTTATAGAAGAAGTCCTACATGAATCTACCCGAGTACATGAACTAGAAATAAATGACATACTCATCACTTAGGCAATACATGAACCTAGTGAATATAATTCATGAACTTAGGAATTAATTCAAGTATGGAACTTTCTATGACTCTTTGATTTATTTGACTAAATAAATGTAGTTTATTATTATATTATTGCAAATTATACTTCCAACAATACCCTCCCAATTATTAGAGCAACACAGCTTCTGGTATCCGCACATCGTGGTAAAAATACTTACGTGCAGTAAATTCTTTAACCAAAATAGTATTTTGGCTTAATCTATAATGTTAAAAATAATGTATGATTAATGCAGATGGAACTCTTGGCTCTACAACATGCACTGTAATTGAGCTTGAACCAGATATTCCTGAAGTTATTGCCTTGAAAAATTGGTATAAATATACCTAAAGTCTTTTTAGGTAAATTCATTTTCTTCATTCTCTAATACTATCTACTTTCAATATCTATAAAGGCGGTCCAACAATCTTAAGTGTATTGTTGATGCAATAAGTGCAAAAGATTATTTTCAACGAGTTGACTCTTCTGCTGTTTTCCCAACAAATCAAATTTCCTTGATTAGTGAAGTTTTTTTCTGAGCCAAAGGTACGAGTTTAAGCTTAGGTACTTTATGTATACTATGCATTATTCTTATGTTTTATATAATTTATCTACTTCTACATAAATTCTTATAAAATAAACTTTGCTTAATTAAATTACAGATTGAGAGCTTTACTGTTGAAGTGGCAGCCGTGGTAATAAACACTGAACAAAAATATTATTACATGGCTTGCCAGAAATGTTTTTCTTCTGTGGATGTTGATCATAATTATGAATATACTTGTTCAATGTGTGGAGAAAAAACACAGAGTAAACCAAGGTTTGTTGTGTTTATCTATATAACATTTTCTGGAACTTGTACTTTTTCTTTGTATTTTAAGAGCTCATGCATATATATTATTGTACTGAATTATATAGAGAACGCATCTATCTTTGTGTATTCGATTCAACGGGATCGCTCAGTGTAACTGTGTTTGGCACACCAGTAATTTGTCTGATGCAGATGGATTCTGAAATGTGTATGAGTTTATCTGATAAGGTAAACTTTATTGTTATATCTTCTGCTTTTTTAAAATTATTGCATTTACTTGAATCTGAACAAATTGTTTTACACAGGGTGAACCAGTTACGGGTGAATGGGTAAACAATAAGTTAGCGGGGAAAATATTTTATATGAAGATAAGGAGAAAGGAGAATACTGTTGGTGTGCATATACAACAACAGTGCACTATCACAAATTTGCGCCTAAAAGAAACTCCTGAGACTATCGAGGACAATAAAGTAACATCAGTTTTAAAGGACGTGGATGCTGTTGATAAGAGTAATTTCAAGCATACGGTTGTGAAAAATCTCTTCCCAGGTAACATGTTTATACTTCTAATGTAATCAAAATAATAGCATTTTTCCTTCTTTGGCTTAATTTAAATATTTCTGTTTACAGAAGACGTAGGTACTTCATAAGAGCGTGGAGATTGTGATGTTTATGATACTCTTGTTTAAAGATGTTTAACACTTATACTGTTTTGTAATATCATATGCAAGTATCTTAGCATATGAGATTAAACTATGCTGCATTTTGTTTAGTACAGTTTCTGTTGTATTTCTGTATGGTGCCATACAGAAGAACAAAAATCTATTTTGTTGGCTTGTTTTCTTACTTTCGAGGTAAATAAATTTTGTGTATAGAAATGTCCTTACTTTCTTATGATTTGCTACTTTTTAGATGAGTTTAATAGGAGTGTTAGATTTTTTTATTAGATTTTAGGATGTATTTACTGTATTTTGCTTCTGATAGAAGTAAAGGTATAACAAAAAATGGCCGTCTCAGTTTTTCCTTGTATTGAGAATCTTCTTAATTTATTCAGAAAAAGAATTTCCAGAAAATAAATCATGCTTCCATACACATCTAATTTAGTGAAATTTACATGTAGTTTTTGCAAAATTCAATGTTATGTACCTAAATATATATTCCTAGAACTAAGCTTAAAGTAAAACTAAAATTCTTTTATTTCTTCTGTGATTATGATGGATCTCTGTACCAATATCATTTCTTCGTTTTTTGCTTCATCTTGAATGCATTGCCTTTGCACAATTGTTTACAGGCTTTCTAATTCATTTGCCTTATGAGTCGGGTTTTTTCTTGTCCAAGACAAAGTGTAAACTTTTTATTATGTAATATGAGCTCAATGTATATATTTTATCCTGAGTGTCAAAAAATGAATAGCTTTTATTAATTGATACATTTAAAATCCTAATACTGATAATTTCCCCAAGTAGGATTCGAACCTACGACCAATCGGTTGATAGCCGACTGCTCTACCACTGAGCTATTGAGGAACAATAGGAGATTAAATCTTATAGACTTAAATTCCTGTTCTCAATCCATGATCAATACAAGGTTCAATGCTCTTTCATAACTCTCACAAAACCTTCAGACATATGAAGATTTGCCCACATAACAAAAATTTTTGTATCTCAAACAACTTAGTAACTATTAACTCTTGTACTGATACATATCGAAGTTTTCTTATGAGGACGACAAGCTTAGGATTTCCACACCACAATCTAAAAAAATTCAATAATTCTTCCTATAATTCCTCCTCTGCTATTTACGTAAAATCAATTAACTATGCAAAAGTGTACGGAATCTTTTTTCACATGCTTATATTAAACAAGTGTAGATATAGATTATTATATCATAACAGAAGTAGTAAAAAACACCTAAAATAAAATCATGTTGTTTAAATCAGAATGTTATGTCAAATGACATATGTATTTGCTAAGCTCTTACTTTTTCAACATTAATGAAATAACAAATAAACTAACCGGAAATTGATTTCACGAACGAATGAGGAGAAAACTGAACATATATCTTTATAAACAATCGACCTGAAAATTGGACGAGGAGATTGAATAAGATAATAAATTATGACTTCGAAACTGAACTTAAACTAATAACAAAAACTACTGGACCAAAACATACCAGGTAATTGTAAACAATAAATGTACACGCCGTTGATATTGGGAGATACATATCGAATTTAAGTTCTAATTTTTTGCAGATTGCATTGCGTCTGTATTCTCCCTGGCTCACTTGAACAAAATTAGGGCAACTTGATTTTGGGAATTATGTTATATTCATGATGTATTTACTATATAAATACTTGGGTTATTTACATTTATACTCCCTCAAGTTTCGGCATATTACAAGTAACCTCCCACTGTTTGAAAAATTACGTGGACCACCCCTTAGGCCTTAAGATATTACAAAAAATCCTTTACGTCGGTAAAAACACACGAATTTTGATAACGTCAGCAAAAAAACATTTTAGTTTCCAAATTTACCCTTGCATAAATATACTTACAAGGATATCTATGTAATAATATCATGCAACAGGGGGTGTCTATATAATAATATCATACCACAGGGGTGTCTATGTAATAATATTATACAACATGGAGTTTATTCGAAAGATTATAATAACTTAATAAGGTTACTTGTAACCAACAGTATTATTTTAAAAAACAACCAATGAATTTTACTATTGTCTATACTTTTGACTTTAAATTTCATTGAATTACTTATCAAAATGTGATATTTCTAAAAATGACCAATTCATATTACTGTAAATTTCGACGTGCATCTACAACCATTATAGGTACATTCTTTACACACCCTACACATGAACATTTTAATTATCGATATTTTAAGCATTTCACACTATCTCTCGAGTTTAATAATGTGATTATGAAATTTGTGGGATTAAATGCAAAAATAAAAATATAAATTTGGACTGCCATAATGTTATTGCAATATTTTATATACACTCCCTGTGATATGATATTTTTACATTGACACCCTCTGTGATATTATATTATTATATAAATAACCCCGATGGTTATATTTAAGTAGGGGTAAATTTTTAAACCCAATTTCCTTTTTCCTTACGTCATAATATTATGTTTATTTTTAACGATGTAAAAGATTTCTTGTAATATGCCCAAACTTGAGGAGGTATCCCTGTAATATTTGAAACACCAGGGGGTTTCTATAAATATGCCCAAACCTGAGGAGAAATAGTTTAAGCTTACACTATTAGTATTTGTCTCTATTTTTTGGGTAAAATCTTATCTTTATACAGAATAATATAAATTTATATTGCACATTTACGATTATGTTTTCGAGTAATACTACGTTAAAAAAACACTTGTTTTTTCATGAGAAAGTTTTATAGACTATTTAATGCTAACGTGTAAATATTGGTTTTCCTTTTTTTTACTAGGTTTATTTATACAATTACAATATTGTAACAATGACACCCGATTTTCAAATAAACATAATTACTTTGTTCAATGCTTATGCGCCTATTTAAATTACAATAAAAAAAATTATTTATGAATTTCATTATTTTATTTTCAAGTTTCCACTTAACTCCCTCAGTTTGTTTTAGTATTAGAAATAAAATCCCTTACTCATGTTTTTGCCTTTGAAAAACTATTTATAAATTATCAAATACATATTGCATTACTTTCTTTATGATATTCACATACATAATTTATATGAGTAATTGAGCATCAATTTTGTAACATATAAAAAAAAATATATAATTACATGAACATATAAAATATTCAAAATATTATATTAATTCTATTACATTTTACACTATCTTTCGTACATTAGATACTCATTATCCTATGTATATATATACAATAATATATATAATAAAATATTTAATCTATGAAAGCTTATTTCACATAACAAATTCTAGAATATTTTACACACAATTTATAGATGTTTTAATACACCAACTATATACAATTGTACGCCAGGTGTATATAAAATATTGCAATAAATTTATGTAAGTCCAAATTTATATTTTTATTTTTGCATTTAATCCCAAAAATTTCATAATCACATTATTAAACTCGAGAGATAGTGTGGGATGCTTAAAATATCGATAATAAAAATATTCATGTGTAGGGTGTGTACAGAATGTACCCATAATGGTTGTAGATGCACGTCGAAATTTACAGTAATATGAATTGGTCAATTTTAGAAATATCGCATTTTGATAAGTAATTCAATGAAATTTAAAGTCAAAATGTATAGACAATAGTAAAATTTATTGGTTGTTTTTTAAAATAATACTGTTGGTTACAAGTAACCCCATTAAGTTATTATAATCTTTCGAATAAACTCCATGTTGTATAATATTATTACATAGACACCCCTGTCGTATGATATTATTATATAGACACCCCATGTTGCATGATATTATTACATAGATATCCTTGTGAGTATATTTATGCAAGGGTAAATTTGGAAAAACCAATTTTTTTTGCTGACGTCATAAAATTATATTTATTTTTAACGATGTAAAAGATTTCTTGTAATATGCCTAAACCTGAGGAGGTATCCATGTAATATTTGAAACAACGGGGGGTTTCTTTAAATATGCCCAAAGCTGAGGAGAAATAGTTTAAGCTTACACGATTAGTATTTGTCTCTATTTTTTGGGTAAAATCTTATCTTTATACAGAATAATATAAATTTATATTGCACATTTATGAATATGTTTTAATACTACGTTAAAAAAACCCTTTTTTTTCTCATGAGAAAGTTTTATGGACTATTAAACATAATTACTTTGTTCAATGCTTACGCACCTATTTAAATTACAATAAAATAATGTATTTATGAATTTCATTATTTTATTTAATTTCAAGTTCCCACTTAACTCCCTCAGTCTGTTTTAGTATTAGAAATAAAACCCCTTACTCATGTTTTTGCCTTTGAAAAACTATTTATAAATTATCAAATAACATATAGCATTTCTTTCTTTATGATATTCACATACCTAATTTATGTGAGTGATTGAGCATCAATTTTGTTACATATAAAATAAGAATACATAATTAAATGAACATATAAAATATTCAAAATATTATATTAATTCTATTACATTTTACACTATTTTTCGTACATCAGATACTTCTTATCCTATGCATATATATACAATAATATATAATAAAATATTTCATCTATGAAAGCTTATTTCACATAACAAATTCTAGAATATTTTACACACAACTTATAGATGTTTGAATATACCAACTATATAACACCTGTACGCCACTTTGCTTAAATATAACTGAACGATAGGTTATCGCACTTGTTCGAAAGAAAACCACAATTTCTGTGCTTAAGTTATGGTCCCGATAGAAGATATCCCAACCATCACCGAACCTTCATCGTTCATTGTAACTAACCATTTCCGTATTCTAGATTTCAAAATCACACGTCGAGTACTTAGCATAGCAGCTGCTTCTATAAATTGTGCCGGTATTCTCTAAAAAAAGATATTTTATTTTAGTATACGTAAAATAGTTAAATAATTTTTCAATCAACACCAAATTAAATATAAAATATTATTACCAATTTTTTATTTGCTCCACGCATTATCACCAAGAAAGCAGGCATTACTGAAAAACTATAGCACGCCCTCAATAAAAATGGAGTTCTAAGATTCGAAACTTCTTTTCGCCCTTCATATTCAGTATTAGTATTCTCAAATCCTCCATACTCATTAATTGTTTGAAATAACCACTGAAAAGGCTAAACTCGAATGTGTTAACTGCAGACTGATACAAAATTATTATGTCTGCATATTCTACTGAATTTCCAATCATTACTCCAGTCCATGCTGCTCCTGAAAGAAGATTAGCAACCTCAATCGTCCAAAATATGTTCCCATTCCGTATAAAAATCTCTTTTACTTGTGAAATCTCAATATTTTTTTGCATTCCAACTGGAACTTCCTGTGACATCGTTAACACATGTCATAGAATATATTAAAATTATACTTTTGCTCGACTTTCATTTGAAAAAATTACATAATACCTGAATTTCTTCTACTGGGTTGTAAACTTGTAAGGTAGAATGAAAAATACTCCTCTTTCTCTCTGCGGCATATTACTCTGGCTTTCATAACTAATGATTCCATATTCTGGTTCTCCTGCAGCTATCTGTTCTAACTTATAATTTCGAATTACATCTTCTATGAATAATTTCTCGATTGAAAGATTACATCGAAAATTTACCTCTGCTGCATAAATAAGTTCATCAATATTTATTATATCTAGATCTAAAGAGCCCAATTGATCTCTTATAAAATGTCCTAACTCAAAATAATTAACCATTTTCTTGCTTTCCTTTTAAAAGAATACAACTCTTAAATGATTTTTTTTACATATGATATGTTTATATTTATAGTGAGTTATTTTCAAAACAACTAATTTACTTAAAGTTATCTTAAAAAATTCATATTAAAAAAAATAATAATGAAAATATTATATTTGTATTTGCAATAGAAAATTACACGATGACTGTATACGAAAACAATACCAACTTTAATATATGAATACAAATTTTACAACTTCATCCATTTTGTCTTATCATATAATGTTTATTAGGCCAGCTATTGATACTTGTCTTTCATGCATAACGAATTTCTTGACTCATCACATCACATAGTATAACATGCATGTATGTAAACTAAATTCAAATTTATCTACTCATGATGCAAGAATTTCTTTTTTTATGTTATCATGTTAAAAAAAAGCCACGTTGTTAAGGCCTAAAAGAAAAAAAATTATATTCTTCGTTTATTGAATTTAAGGATTCATTTACATGTGAATAAATTTTTCTTTTATATTTATATTAATAAAAAAATTTGTAATATATACGCAAAAGGTAATGCATGTGTTTTCCGCGTGAATTATTAAATGCAATTTTACAATACTTCACGCCGAATAAACAAATAACACATTTCATTCAATTTAAATATTAATTTATAAAAAAATCCGAATAAACAAGCAACACATTTCATTTAATTTACATTATCATATTTAAGATAAATTTTGGTAATACATTATTTCGATATGGGATAGAAATTTATTGAAATTTATATCCTTGTGTAATAGAAATTATTTA